>JAVTVY010013030.1:0-505582 GCA_036873755.1 Hanleya hanleyi
TTGGCCGCGACCCAAGAATTGAAGGAACTGGGCCAGCCTTGCCATTTGACCAAATTAAAGTTTGCCACGTCAACGTTCCGTTTTCAAAATCTGCTCCATCGTGTAGTAGTCTTGCTTTGTTTTTACGACAGGCTGTAATTCCATCTCGTAAAACGTCCCTAGCAACGGTTCCCCTTGAAGATCTTCCAGATCATAGACTCGCTGTTGTCGGGGTAGGCGCCGTTTAATCAGGAAGCGCTCATCGCTCCAGTTGGGCAAGCAACTTTTCTCAAATTGACCTTTCACTTTACTGATCCGTACAGGGTCCCCGACCTTGAACACCTCCTTCGGCGTTCGCTGCGATTACCTGGGGCACAAGACACGCCGGACTTGGGTTTCATTGCGTTGGGTCACGGTAATGGGGGCTCTATGTATACTCCGGTGATAGGCTCGATTGTAACCACTCACAAGTTTCGGGAGAACATCGATGTACCGTCTTGTATTCTTATAGGTGAAATATTTATACATGCGACCTTTGAATGTCCTGTTGAACCTTTCCATCACGGAAGCCTTGGTCTCGTTGTAGGTGAAAAACACCTTCTGGGCTTCAGAAACGGTTGGAACGGTCTGTTGAGGAATTCCGTGCCTTCGTCGGTTTGCAAATACAAGAGTTTGCGGTCTTGAAGATGTCCTTGAACGCCGCTATGAGATTCGCCCCCGTTTCTCTCCGGATGGGTACCACCCACTCATACTTCGACAGGATAGCGATGCACGTCAAGATATACCGATTTGGCACCGCTTGTCTCAGGGCACGAGCCCACTCCAACTCGTCTGACGACCGCTCGTCCGGTGTAAACAGCTGGTCCACGATAGGCACCACTTTCTCGAAGGCTGTCCACAGATCGGGGTCTAGGGTGAAGCCTTGCGTAGGGTCTTGGTAACGGCCCAGGCGTGGGAAGAAGGGTGCACCTTTTACGTAGATGGCATTGTCTATGTGGATGAGGTTTCCGTCGAGCTCACCGCTCAACACCCGTTTAAATTTGGTCCAGCCGTCACGGTGTAGCGTAACCGTATTCGATACGATCTCAGCGCGCGACCAGCAAACATCTCCACGGTCTTCCACGAGGGTGACTTTATCTTCATATACGTGTAACCCAACCCGGGGTGTAAGGGGAAGGATGGCTCATAGAGCTGGTGACATGGTTGACCCAATGACGAACGGTGAATGACACACCCTCTGACTGTCTCTCGTATTTATGGTCAGGTCCCTCGGTGACATGGTTGATCCAATGACGATCGGTGAATGACGCACACTGTGTCTGACCCTCGTGTTTATGGTCAGGTCCCACTGTCAATGCCACAGCGTCAGGGTCAATAGGGCACAGAGCATTACTAGGCCAACGAGTCGTCGCTGGTTCCGGCGTGAGCGCTCGTGATCCATAGTCCGGGCATCAAGGATGGCTGTCATAGTCCAGTAATGGTGAGTGATGGCACACCTCTCCATCGAGTGCACTTTGTCGAGGACCGCTTCTGTGAACTCTTTCAGGATCTGGCGTCGCCCCTCGTTGTCGTCGCCATCTGCAAACATGGACCGAACCAATGCTCGGTAACCCGTGAGTGAATTAACCACGGTGGCATGCTGTAAAATGCGAGTCGCATAGGGATGGGTGTCCGTCATGGCTTTGTGACCGTAGGAATGGGGGTATGGGATCCAGAGGGACGTGTTTTATAGACCATGTCACACATGCGCACCTATACGTAGCTCTGCGGGTGTAGTCCGTGATACGTACTATTCTGATTGGTTAGTCCAAAAAGAGAGCAACAACAACAAAGATTACAGGTCAATCCTCTTATTAGCCCCTCCATCACAGCACATCCAGTACTGACCTGTCTGTGGGATTTTTCCCGCCAGAATTTCGCTGACGTCCGCGCCTGCACTCGGGTATTTGGTGAATGGGGCGTGACCTGGGAACATGATAGGAATGCATGTACTGATCTGTCTGTGGGGTTTTTCCCGCCAGAATTTCGGTGACGTCCGAGCCTGTATCCGGGTACTTCTATGTAGGTGGGAATGTGGGAATGTGGGAATAAAAGTGGGAATGTTTAGGGCATTGCTGCATTCATTGACCTGCTTGACCAACCGGAACCTGCCTGACCTGCCTGAGCCTGCCTCACCAGCCTGAGCCTATCTGACGAGAGGAGCTACGACACTGTCAACCACCAAGATGTTCACTTGCACAACTTGCCAGAAGCAGTTTACTCGCCCAGAAGATTTGCGACGGCACGAGTCTTCCATCCACAAGGGCGCACGGTATACTTGTATAACTTCGCACGGTCATTTAATCGGGAGGATTCTTTACTGCGCCACGAACGCTCATTCAACGAGGGCGCGACGGAACAATGTAATGATTGTGGTCAAATCTTCAAACGACGGCATCAGCGTTTGATTCATACCCCGTCTCTACGGTTTGGGCGACAACTTCCCACTAAAGAGGCACCCAGGAGGGTCATACCCAGTGAAGATGAGCCCGGGGAGACGAATGACACTGGTGATGCGATCGCAGAGAGCCCGCCTATACCCACAGTTCAGAAGAGCCTAGATTTCCAGCCAGTCCCTAGCATTACTGTTGCCAGTCATACGCCTGACGACATCGAACATTTTCTGGAAGATGCAGTGGATGTTCCAAGCGATCTGTTACAGGCCGCCCATCCAGTGAGTGACATCTATCGGCGCCAATGGCCCATGATACGGCACGTTTTTTACCGTGATCGCCCTAATCCAGATATCTGCAATTTCCCACTGACCGACCTCACCCTTCTACGCAGCTACGTGGAAGCCATCTTCAATAACAAAGCTACGGTCTTCAAATTGAATATCGCTTTCGGGTACATCTTACGTCACAAAGAGACGGACCAGTTACGGTATTATTATGCCAGTAATAACAGCCATGTGTTTGACCAGCCATTCACCATCATTAACCGGGCGTCGCTAGAGACGATGCTGGAGAACCTGGACACACTGGATCCCTTGAGATGGGCACATCGTCAACGCCCCAGCACACAATGGGTCGTAGAGAGGGTGACCGATGTTACGTTCTTCGTTACCAAGATGATCGACCACCCCCATCGGCTGAATGCGTCACCCTTGCACTGATGAATAGCATAACATGCCGTATATACTCTCTATGTCTACATGCTGATCGTTGACTTGAGCTCAGTAAACATTAAATGTGACGGTGCGTTAAATAATAAAACATGGCGTTTGATATTTCAATTTGTTTTGCTATTAACATACTAAACATACCCAGGGCGGCTCCCCCAGCCTGGGTATGATGTAACATTGGGGATAATAAACTGTATAAACATTGCTGAACTTGTTGTTATTCACGACAACCGCTATCCGCTATATTACTTGTATGAAATATATACCCCGATGTGATATAGTGCCCTTGCACAGTTCCGAGACTTCCGCATAACCCGCGCTGCGACAGGGCCGGGTCGGGGAAAACTTGGATGTTGAAAATCCGGACCCTACGTCTAAGGAAACATTGGACCTCTTCTGGGTTCGGAGGTAGTTTTTGTGAAACCGGAAGTGACACACTTGCGCAGAACCCACCAACCCACAGACACGGACCCATAGTGGTAGGTCAAACACACTGCCACGCACCCCCAAAATGCCTGCTTTCTATACTACGGCCAGACTACGCATGCGCAGACTCTTGAACACGGACGAACCATGAGTCCAGTCGGATGACTCCATCGGACCAATAGTGACCCATGTCGGCGCCAAAATGTCTATTTCCATATACTTGGTATACTGCGCATGCGAAGAATGACGTCAGTTTTACGTGACATCCACCCAGTCCGATGCTCCTTCACGAATGCTTCACATTGATACCTCACTCGACTCCATCGGACCATTAGGGGCCTACCTAGACCCCAAAACGTTTATTTCCATACCCTTTTCCCACAATTCCCTGTCTGCGCATGCGCAGAATGGAAATGACACACTAGTCCAAGCGGATGATCCCTCACGAGGGCTTCAAAACAAGACCTCATACGACACCATCGGATCATTAGGGGCTCACCTAGACCCCAAAACGTCTATTTCCATACCGTTTTCTCACAATTGCCTGTCTGCGCATGCGCAGAATGTTGAACACGAACGACACACTAGTCCAGGTGGAGGCCCCCTTACGAAGGCTTCACATTGATGCCTCACTCGATCCAATCGGCCCACTCGTGGCCCACCTAGACACCAACACGTCTATTTCCACACCCTTCTCCCACAATTTCCTGTCTGCGCATGCGCAGAATGTTGACAACGAACGATACACTAGCCCAGGTGGATGCTTCCTCACGACTGCTTCACATTGATACCTCATACGACCCAATCGGCCCACTAGTGGCCCACCTAGACCCCAAAACGTCTATTTCCATACCCTTTGTCCACTGCCCATGCGCAGAATGACGTCAGTTCCACGTCGCACCCATCCCGCTGGATACTCCCTCACGTATGCTTCATATTGATACCTCACTCGACCCAATCGGTCCACTAGCGGTCCCTACAGATTGCCGAACATTCTCACGAAAACCCTCGGTTTTGGGACTACTTTCGGTCCGCGGAGGCAGACCGCATCACCGCCAGACCGCATCACCGCGGAGGAATACATGCCCCCAAGGTCACGCCCCATTCAGCCAGACCGGAAGTGACGTCATACCTGCGCACAACACTCCTGCGCACACCGCCACATGACCGCCACTTCTTTTTTCTGCGCATGCGCAATGAGGCAAATATGGCCCGAAATCAGTATAGTCTACTACTCATGTCCTCGAGAGCGGAGGACGACCTTTGCGTCTTGACCACAACGCAATGTGGCGGGCCCACCCCTCGCATGAGTTTTTGTGTGCATCCGATTGGACACCCTCTCCCTCCACCCCCCCCCCCCCACACACACACACACAAGGTCAATCCAGATATAACCCAAGATTGAAAATTGATCGGAACGTTCGACAAATAGCGCTTTAGTTTACAGGGGCATGCTCAGGTAGATACCCTCACACAACTCTTTCAATCTGTAACGGCTTTAGGATTGCTGATAACACAAAAATCTGTGTACCAAATTTGAGAAAGATCCATGCAGTAGTTCCTGAGAAATCGCGATAACAGTGTTTCATGGGGAAATCCAAGATGGCTGCCTGGTGGCCATATTGGATTTTCGAATCGGGACGAAAAAGGTATCTCGCACAACTAGATCTCACGGGGAACCTGTGTACCAAATTTGAGAAAGGTCCATGCAGTAGTTCCTGAGAAATCGCAATGACAATATTTCTTGGGGAAATCCAAGATGGCTGCATGGTGGCCATATTGGATTTTCGAATCGGACCAGAAAGGGTATCTTGCAAAACAAGACCCCAAGGGGAACCTGTGTACCAAATCTGAGAAAGATCCATGAGATAGTTCCTGAGAAATCGCGATAACAAGAATTGTTTACGGACGGACGACTGACTGACGACGGACCACGGACGAAAAGCGATTTGAACAGCAAAAATCAGCAATCTTCCCAGCCCATAAACTGAAAATTTCTCAATTATGAAAGCCTTCATAAAATTTAAAGTGGCCTCGAGTTTTTTTTTTACCATTTTCGGTTCTCCCAGGGATGTTGGCAATTGGCTTCCTGTAATACAGTTTTTATATACGAAACCCAGTTCACCGTATTGTTAGATCGGCATTCTTCAACTTGTTCCATATAAGATTTATATAATAGCGACGACGGATTATATGATGTGGGTATTCCTTGGGGACTACTTGTGCAAGATACCTTTTCGTCCCGATTCGAAAATCCAATATGGCCACCAGGCGACCATCTTGAATTTTCCCATGAAACGTTGTTATCACGATTTCTCAGGAACTACTGCATGGATCTTTCTCAGATTTGGTACACAGGATCCCCTTGGGGTCTACATGTAATTGTGCAAGATACCTTTTCTGGTTTGATTCGAAAATCCAATATGGCCACCGGGCGGCCATCTTGGATTTCACCATGAAACTTTGTTATCGCGATTTCTCCGGGACTACTGCATAGATCTTTCTCAAATTTTGCACACAGGTGGTGTGGTCGAGTTGTGCAAGATACCTTTTCTGGTCTGATTCGAAAACCAATATGGCCACCAGGCGGCCATCTTATAATCCCACCATGAAAATTTATCGTCATTTCTCACGAAGTACTGCATGGATCTTTCTCAAATTCGGTACACAGGTTTCCCTTGGGGTCTAGTTGTGCAAAATACCTTTTTCGGTTTGATTCGAAAATCCAATATGGCTGCTAGGCGGCCATCTTGAATTTCCTCATGAAATTTTGTTATCATGAATTCTCAGGGAATTACTGCACGGATCTATCTCACATTTGGTACACAGGTTCCCCTTGTGGCCCAGTTGTGCAAGATACCTTTTTTGGTCCGTTTCGAAAATCCAATATGGCCGCATCTTGAATTTACCCATGAAACTTTGTTATCGTGAAATCTCAGGAAATTACTGCATGGATCTTCCTAAAATTTGGTACACAGGTCCCCCTTGTGGTACAGTTGTGCACGATACCTTCATTGGTCCGTCTCGAGAATCCAATATGGCCACCAGACGACCATTTTGGATTTCCCCATGAAACTTTGTTTGTTATCGCGATTTCTCAGGAACTACTGCATGGATCTTTCTCAAATTTGGTACACAGATTCCCCTTGGGGACTAGTTGTGCAAGATACCTTTTCGTCCCGATTCGAAAATCCAATATGGCCACCAGGCGACCATCTTGGATTTTCCCATGAAACGTTATCACGATTTCTCAGGAACTACTGCATGGATCTTTCTCAGATTTGGTACACACGATCCTCTTGGGGTCTAGTTGTGCAAGATACCTTTCTGGTTTGATTCGAAAATCCAATATGGCCACCGGGCGGCCATCTTGGATTTCACCATGAAACTTTGTTATCGCGATTTCTCCGGGACTACTGCATAGATCTTTCTCAAATTTTGCACACAGGTTCCCCTTGTGGTCGAGTTGTGCAAGATACCTTTTCTGGTCTGATTCGAAAATCCAATATGGCCACCAGGCGGTCATCTAATAATCCCACCATGAAAATTTATCGTGATTTCTCAGGAAGTACTGCATGGATCTTTCTCAAATTCGGTATACAGATTTCCCTTGGGGTCTAGTTGTGCAAAATACCGTTTTCGGTTTGATTCGAAAATTCAATATGGATGCTAGGCGGCCATCTTGAATTTCCCCGTGAAATTTTGTTATCATGAATTCTCAGGGAATTACTGCATCGATCTTTCTCACATTCGGTACACAGGTTCCCCTTGTGACCCAGTTGTGCAAGATACCTTTTTTGGTCCGTTTCGAAAATCCAATATTGCCGCATCTTGAATTTACCCATGAAACTTTGTTATCGTGAAATCTCAGGGAACTACAGCATGGATCTTCCTAAAATTTGGTACACAGGTCCCCCTTGTGGTATAGTTGTGCACGGTACCTTTATTGGTCCGTCTCGAGAATCCAATATGGGCACCAGACGACCATTTTGGATTTCCCCATGAAACTTTGTTTGTTATCGCGATTTCTCAAGAACTACTGCATGGATCTTTCAAGTTTGGTATACAGGTTCCCCCTTGGGGTCCAGTTGTGCAAGATACCTTTTCTGGTCTGATTCGAAAATCCAATATGGCCACTATGTGGCCATCTTGGATTTCCCCATGAAACTTTATCGTGATTTGTCGGGAAGTACTGTGTGGATCTTTCTCAAATTCGGTACACAGGTGGGATCTAGCTGTGCAAGATATCTTTTTTGGTCCGATTCGAACATATGGCCATCAGGTGGCCATTTTGAGCTTCCCTATGAAATTTTGTTATCGTGAATTCTCCGGAACTACTTCATGGATCTTTGTCAAATTTGGTACACAGGTTCCCCGTGTAGTCTAGTTGTGCAAGATACCCTTTTTGGTCCGATTCCAAACTCCAATCTCCAAAGCGGCCATCTTGAATTCACACTTGAAACATTGTTATCGTTAATTCCCAGGAACTCCTTCATGGATCTTTCTGAAATTTGATACACAAGTCTCACATGGGACCTAGTTATGCAAGATACCTTTTTTGGTCCGATTCGATAATCCAAGTTATGCTTCAAATTAATACGGTATTCCCGCGTTGTGACGTTGCATCAGAAGACTCGGCGGATCAAACGGTGGGGCATACTCTATATATTGGGGTTCAAATGATTCCGAATTAAAATGTATTTCTTCAAATTTTAAATCAGTTAGTATACCGTTTCGTCTGCCGATGGGTCGGCTACACGAAGGGACGTCACTCTTGTGACGCAAAGTCACAAGTCGACAACTATAGACTACTGCGTGTTTCGATCCAAGGAAGATAATCAGGATTCAGACACTTTAAAAGATTCAACATTACTGCACGGACCGGATAGCTTCAGTATTAAGATGTTTACCATCTTACTATTTTCGAGCATCGTATCGTGAAAGAGATATATCAAACTAGCCCATTAACCAGAACAGAATTAGCATTCGTTCCTAATTATATAATCTTAGGTATGTTTCATAGCTCATGCCAAAATGTCAAAGAGATTTGTCTTCGCTTCCAGGGCACACTTTCATCAATAATCGTAACTTACGTAAGAAATTTTCATCTACGAAGTATTTACGAAAAAAGTTACGACAACTTTACACGGCTTTCATGAACGTCAACGTAAATATCTTCGTAACTTTCTTCGTATCTTTTTTTCGTAACGACCGGAAGTACAGATTTGCGACAATCGTAAATGAAACTGGCCCTGTCAACATGCTCAACCCATATATTTCAGATAAAATGATAGAAAGAGATTGGAAAAGCGACATATTTAGAAGGTTTTCTTCTTGGGCAAGTATGCTCCGTAACAGATCCTAAATTTGTAACTTTTCTGGAGCTGTTTACCGCGCGAGTTGAACAAGGACAAGAATTAAATTGCGAAATGTCAAGAATTATGTGCGCCAGGAGAGCGCCGCCTGTTTTTAGTTTAGGTCTAAGCTGTAAGGCCAGGCAAACGACTGGGATGGCTATGGTAAAACTGGTTTCTGATTACATTTCAACTCCACTTTCCTCCATTATGAATTCCTCTTTCATCTGTGGAATAGTACCAACTATATTTAAACGCGCCAAAGTAACACCAGTATTCAAATCGGACGATCCTTCTACTCTGTCAAACTATCGACCAATATCTGTCCTACCTTGTTTCAGTAAAATACTTGAAAAACTGGCCATTATTAAAATAATAGATTTTCTTGATGCAAATGAAACTCTCTCCCCAGAGCAGTTTGGTTTTAGAACTAATCACTCGACATCTTTGGCAGCATGCTCTTTATATGATACACTGATCTCTGCAAAAGAATCGAAATGTTACAGCATAGTCTCCTTCCTTGACCTATCGAAAGCATTTGACACTGTCAATCATAACATTCTTCTCTCCAAGCTTGAACACTATGGTTTTCGAGGACTATCTAATACCTGGTTTAACAGTTATCTCTCGGACAGATCACAAACAGTTATATACAATGAGAAGTTATCGGAACCATTGTCTATTGGATATGGTGTCCCTCAAGGGTCAATCCTCGGACCTATACTTTTTCTTCTTGATATAAATGATATAAACAGCGCAACGGATATGTTGAAAATTATTCTCTTTGCCGATGACACCAGTGTCGTATTTTCTTCCAGCAACATATCTGACGTGTTTAATATTATGTCACGGGAATTACAGAAACTACATAGTTGGTTCTGCTGTAATCGCCTGTCATTGAATATTAAAAAAACCAAATACATGTTAATAAAACCCCATGTTTACCGACCAACGACTAATATACCTGGATTATGTATCTCTGGAACAGAAATTGAACTCGTTCATCAATTTAAATTTTTAGGTATTTACATTAATGACCAGCTAAATTGGAAATCCCACATAAACTACATATGCAACAAGGTATCGAGAAACATAGGTGTCATAAATCATATAAAAAACTCGATAAATAAGAAAACACTGTATACATTGTATTATTCGATGATATTCCCATATATATCTTATTGCAATGTTCTATGGGGAAATATCTATGCTACACATTTGAATCCCCTTGTCTTGTTGCAGAAACGCGCCCTGAGAGTAATAACCTTATCAAAAAAACTAGACCATACTACACCGTTATTTACAGAATTAAAAATTCTACAACTTTGCAAACTAAACTTATACTCTTGCCTTCTGATGGCTCATAAATTTTTTCACCACCCAGACCTGTTACCATCAAAATTCCGTTTCTACTTCATTAAGCAATCCGATGTACATATTTACCGAACTAGGGGACAACTTTTAAATCTATATCGCCCGATCTATCGATCAAATCTATCATTTTATACCCTCAAAATAAAAGGACCTCGTGAGTGGAACATACTACCTCTTTCAATTAAAAGCATCAATTCTATTTCTCTCTTTAAGTCAAAACTCAAGACATACCTTATCGATAACTGACATGTATTACATAGTTGCATGGATACTCGTATATAACTGACATAATGCCTTGCTTATATTTCATTTTATGAAAATGTTTTGGTGTATCTTGCCATATTTAGTCTTATTTTGGGATAGAACAAGCCCTTATGGGTTTTATTCCCGCCAATTCTGCTCATACGGCTAATAGTACCAGTGTTTAATCTTTTCTTCTTTCTTTATTTTCTTCTTATTGTTACTGATAGTCATTGGTGTACACCTTCACTATTTGGTGAATAAATTTCAATTCAATTCAATTCAAAACATAATAAGGTAATGTACACACATTAAAGTTTCTTTGGGAATGTCTATTTGATCTGAAAACTGAAAAGTCCAGACAAATGCGGAAGTTTGATCAACATGACGAGGGTCCCGGATTTCGATATGCGGGAAACGAACATGGTTGAAGCGTTAGTTTCCATAAACTATCACAGAAAATTGTATATTGTACACATTCACTGAACACTTGTGCAAACCGATGACAAGGATCTGTTAGTCTGCTAGTTCAGCATAAATTGTGTCACTGTTCAAAAAGTTGCAAATAAATCGCATGCGGTAAGCTGAAATTTCACACACATAGACCTATAACTCAGGCAATCTGGAACCGATATAGCTGGCATATTTGAAGGATCTCACACCATGTTATGAGAGAACGCTGGACTTAGACACGTTACTGAATCCCAGTCCACTCTGGTGACAAAACTCGGAGAAAAGTATTGTAGGCAGTTCATAACTTTCTAGACAAATTCAAATTTAACATTTAATAGAGATTGAAAACCCGTCCAAAACTGAAGCCGGAAACCAAGTTGAGTACACAATGGGATATTTACATAGGTGGCAGAGATTCTCAATACTTTCCAGTGTGATATTTTTACTTATGTGGACATCCAGCTGTACAAGAGAACACTTTTTACTGAAATCATTGATCATCAGGCTAAGTAGATGCAATATAATTTATTGATAGTTATATTGAACTCTCATTATCAACTCCAAATAATTTCCAAGGTTTGAATTCATTGAAAAAAATATTGGTAAATTTGACATGCCATACAGTAAGATCAAATTCTAAAAAAATTCCTGGAACACTTTTGAAGTGTGACTAATTACCACAAATTTACCACAAACAACCACACTGTAAATCAACTGCCAGTGTCAGAAGTTCACCGTGACGATGAATAACACTGATACACCACCAAAAGTATATTCTGGTATGTCGATATAAAACTGATCATAAATCAGATATCAGCCATGTTTTGCTAAGAATGAACAGTATCTCATTGCTGTCATTTCCCTCAACCAAACAACTTCCTATCCTCCACAAACTACACACAAATTTTGTTTAATACCACAAATAATGTGAGGATATTTTTCTCATTTGTATGATTTATAATAAAAAATCTATACAAAATTTAACTAATGCTCAAGTACAAATTAAAAACTACAAAGTGACAATACAGTGATACTGGTAAAGTAACCACAAATTTAGCACAAACACCACAACATAGATTTAGCTGCATTTTGCACAAACAAACAAACACTTCTCATTTTAGTCAGTAAGCTTATTTGAACAATAGGAGTTGAAGCAGTTTCCATGTGACAATTTTTCTCTCTCAACAACCTACAGGTCCCATGTTATATTAAGTTATTGTGAACCTTCATAATCTGGGGTACAAAAAATCATGAGAAAATTATAGATGGTGCCCAGAATGATCATTAAATTTAACTAGAGCCTATGGGCTTTAATGAGATCTGATAGCTGGGTTATTGGGGGATAAGTTTGTAATGAAATAAAAGCACAATTATATATTTAATTTCAAGTTAGGCACAGGTGGCACCAGGCACGAATGTATGTGGCTAAAACGCAATCACAAGTTACATCCTGTGACAAGGTATATGAAGGGCCGTTCGCGCCATAAACGCATCCTTTAAACGTTTTAACTTCTTAAACGTTTAAAAATTGTAAAGCTTTAAAAAGTTTAAACGTTTAAAATTGAACCAACCAATCAGATGTTATGAACTGACATTTTCCTGTAAAAATGTAAACGTTTCCAGTTGAAAATTCGCAACTTCAGATGTTTCCTATCAAAAGAAAAATTCGGTCTTTTAAAGGTTTCCAGTTAAAAGGATAACATTTCCGGTTGTGATCGTCCAATCAGATTTTTTATTTGGGCCGCGTGTATTCCAACATCTACACCAACACGTGCAAATCTCCACTGGCAAACGTTTCCGGTATGTAGTGTATTTTAACCAATGAAAACCGTTCTTACAAATTAGGTTTTGGAGAATATCTTTGGCACCGGGACAATTTGCGCAGGACATGATGCACGGTGGGCATGAGGAATACAATATGTGCGAATATTTGTAAGGGTTATTTTGATTGGTTCAAACAGACTACATAGCGGAAACGTTTTGCCAGTGGACACGTGTTGATGTTGAGGTTTGAACATACGCGGCAGCAATAAGAAAATCTGACTGGACGATCACAACCGGTAACGATTTCCCAGAAACAGTCTCGAATATTACCACTGGAAACGTTTGCCTTTTGACAGGAAACGTCTAAAGTATTGGACGTTACAACAGCAAATGTTTGCTTTTGGACAGGAAAGGTCTTCCAAATGTCAATTCATGACATCTGATTGGTTGGTGCAAGTTAAATTTATTAAACGTTCGGATTTATGGCGTGAACGGCCCTTCTTACAAGGTACCGACATAATGAAGTTGAACATACCAAAGAAAGGCAGTCCTAGGATAAAAGTAGCTTCGAAAATGGAAGCCGAAATATAGAATATTATATCACAATGACTTCCATTTTCGGAGTTACTTTTATCGTAGTTTATGTGAAATTGATCTGTGGGAACAATGAAAGGTAGTCCTATAATGAGGGAAGTTGCACACGTTACGCTAACCATGTGTTACCCAATTATTTCCGTCCAATTAGACACTACAGTAGGTGCTCATCCAACCTTGACTCAACCAAAATAGCTGAATTGTGCTCTTAAATTCCTCCAATACGTCAGTTCGGGATTCCAGATGAACACCATGACCACTATGTTAATTTAACCAGCATAAAGAAAGTGGGGTACCGACATTATCCTCCAGCGACATTTTCCCCCGCGACATTTTCCCCACCGACATTTTCCCCCACGACATTTTCCCCAGGCGACATTTTCCCCACCCTAATATTACGTGCTGTAATAATTACGATCTGCCAACAATCGCAGTCGCGGTCATTTCCTCACCTTGAGTAATATGATACCTTCTTTAGCATGGTATTGTTGGTGTTGCGTTGAAACTGCAAATTGAGCTGTTGAGAATTCAATGGAAAAGAGGGCCAGTGTAATGTAGTCTAGGCCTAAATACCCACAGGGGATTAAGGTCAGTTTGTACAGAACATACATGTACCTAGGGGTAAATAAGAGAGATTATACCTAGGGGTAAATAGAGATTGATTTAGTGTTATGAGTGAGAAGGGCTGGACATCAAGGTTGATGATGGTTATGTCACAAGTTAGGATAAGACAAGACATGTATTACACTTTCTGGATATCCCACAGGTTGACTGGTGGAGTACAAGATAGGAAAAGATTATAAGATATGTTACAGCTTGCTCTTGTGAGAAAAGCAAACAGTGGCCTGCAAAGGTGATAATGAGACAATGGTGGCCAGGTTGGCTGCTATGGTAGAGCATCTCTCACATATACACCTAACCAGCTAAACTGTATAATTTTCTCAGCAGAGTCCAAGCTTTGGTAAAGTGACGATACCAGTCTGCCATACTTTAGAGCGTATTAATCTCATATTTTGCGAGAAAACAATGAACAGAGTACTATTTAATGTAGATAAGGGATCAAATATATGCCAAGTGACTATTAGTGACTAAATATAGACATACAAAAGCCTTTCAACCACTAAGGATCCCCAAAACTCACCTCTGTGGAACTATTTTCATGCAGCGTAAGGCTATCCCGTGAGTCGGTTTGCACTTTTGTTTATTCCCCTACAGCATTCTAAAGAGCCTCTGGCTAACGCCAGATCTCAAAAAGTGCTGCAAACAGCCTTTCACACAAAAAATGACTTTCCAGCCAGTAAGAGTTGACTAACCTAGCTGTAACAATAGTAATAATCAAATTGCAAGATTATATAAATATTGTAAACTGATAGTATAGCCAGGATAGCTGAGATATGCTGATTGCAATGTTGTATTTCAACTCACTCAGTTTTTAGCTGGGGGTGTTTTGAACAGAATGAACATTGGTTTGGCTTCTCACTATACATGTAGTTGTTAGTTAACATTCTGAACAAAATGAGCATATGTATGGCTTTACACCAGTTGCTTTCTATAAGTTATGCAGATGAATGTTATGAAGAGAATGAACATCACTATTCATTACATGTACATGTAAGCTTATATACATGTGTTAGCTGTCGATGTTCTGAACAGAATCAAAATTTGTATGTCTTTTCTTCAATTGTTAGATTGGAATCTTTTCTTCAATTGTTAGATTGGATTCTTCTGGACAGTCTAAGCATGCATGTGGCTTTTTTCACTATTTGCCAGCTGAACACTAATCAATTTATAGTGACAAATATAATGAAATAAGAATTGTAGCAAACTATTTTCTTTGTACATCCATGTGAATAACCATGATGAAACATTTTAGTTCAGACAGCAAAATAATGCAATTCTGGAATAATGCTAAAATTCCATCTGTCAAATCCAATATTACATTGTCACATATACATGTACATGTGCCAGAACATGAGAGTGTCCACAGTTCCTATTATCCTGATTTACAGCCAAACCCTCTTAGCTGGTGCTAAATGTTCCTTTGCCCAAAGTGACCATGAATTAAAGCTTCTGTTGTGGGATGAATAGGCTTTATTTTTATTCTGCAGCTAAATCATGTGAAACAACTACGAGATGCAGTCGAAAACCGATTTACACACGTATTCTGGCGCGCAATTTTAGCCGACTGGATGAGATATCAACAGATAAATGCATTGTTCTTTTTCAATGTCGCTATTTAGCGTAAAGCTTATCTTCGAAGTTCATTCATTCTTTCATTTGATACTAATTAGACGCCCGATGTGTTAAATTAAAAACGCTTTTCGATTTCGAGGATAACCAAGGTAAACGAGGATATCACTCGTCTATTAATTGTGTAGATAATTTAGCTTTTTCCCCAAATACTCCCCGCACCTGCTGAGTTCCGAACGGTCCATAAACAAAGATATCCTCGCTCCGATAACGTAACTCAAGTAATGCATGGAGAGTGCATATAATCATGTGGGCTCCACCACAGACGAGGATCTTACATCTGCCGTCGGTTGATCCGGCTAAATTCTCCTCCATGAAAGCCTTTCCAATTTCTCCTTCGTGACCCGTCCAGTCACCATCCTGATCTTAATTAGAAGTGTTCCGGCAAGAAACCACACAACACCTGTATATTAATACACAAGAAATTTATTAAGAGCCATAAAATTTTGCATGGATAAAAATGCTACGCATAGACATGGTAAAATTCGCAATATACAAGTGGAATGTGAAGAACATGGTGGAATTTGGGGTAAAATGGGAGGCCAGATCAGCACCACTGCTACATGCGTCTGAGTTATAGAAATGTCCAAATCTTTAATTTAGTACATGTAACGAAAATGAAAAAGTAGAACACTAAAGAATACAGGTATATCAAGTACCTGTACCAGAACGCATGAGCAATAGCGGTGACCTGGCCACCAATTTAAACCCGCCCTGACAGGACTACTAATGACTTATTATGGGGCGGGTGGGAGGGAAACTTTAAAATCCCTACATGTACCCAAACATCTCCTCTGACTGGTCGGTGCAAACTGGACAGTGAAGTCAAGCCGGCACGCATTAAATAAATTGGCCAAGCCATGCACCATGGGAAAAACACGGGGCATAGGAACACCCTAGTGCCGGTGATTTAAATATGAACGGGAATAATGATCAGAAAGTTGACTACATGCTAGAAGTCCAAAGACAACGACCAGCGAGGCAATTCAGGCTGAAAGGACACATTCGTGTACATGCAAGCTAAATATAGAATAGCACCAGTACTTTGAGCTAAGGTTACATGTGGATCTTGCCTAGTTCCAATTACCCATTTTGACGAGCCAAAATGTCATAATTAGAAATGTTCCGGCAAGAAACCACACAACACCTGTATATTAATACACAAGAAATTTATTAAGATCCATAAAATTTTGTATGGATAAAAATGCTACGCATAGACATGGTAAAATTCGCAATATACAAATGGAATGTGAAGAACATGGTGGAATTTGGGGTAAAATGGGAGGCCAGATCAGCACCACTGCTACATGCGTCTGAGTTATAGAAATGTCCAAATCTCATGTAACGAAAATGAAAAAGTAGAACACTGAAGAATACAGGTATATCAAGTACCTGTACCAGAACGCATGAGCAATAGCGGTGACCTGGCCACCAATTTAAACCCGCCAAACACCCCCAAAAGGACCCCTGTCAGTTACCCGAGCAACAAGGGCAGTGACACATACTAAGGCATGTCAGCAGAACTGAGCGCAAAGTTAGCAAACTCTACAGATGGTGGGGTCAGAGAAGATTTTCGCGCCATTAAAAAAGAAAGCGAAGACAAACAAGCAATACATCGTACAATGAAAACCATCGGTAAAATCAAGAGCTTGCCAAATACGAATCAAAATGGATGGAGTCATTGGTCGGGACTGCACTGGAGCGCGAAACATTTGCTTGCCTGCACCCCGTAACGTTAAAGTCAGAAGAATATGTGAAAGGGGTGGGCAGTCATAGCCATGTAAGAGATGTAACAATCCGACTCCATTCAAAATAATTTTTGACACTTGTTATCGCAGTAAATGACAATCTTAAAAATTGCACATATAAACACAAAACATCTACAGGTAACGGAGTCAAACCATAATAGTCACAAAAGAGATAATATGCCCTTTTTTGCGTCATTAAAAGAAAGTGAAAACAAACGATACATTAATACAATAAAAAGCATCAGTAAACTCGAAAGATTGCTAAATTGGAATCAAAATGAAGAGTCATTGATCGAGTCTGCACGAACCTAGGTAAACAGAGCAACACATTTTTAGAATATCCAATAGGGAAACCGAAACATAAGTCTGCCACAACACGATCATGATAGCTGGACAGTTTTGTAAATGTGGAATGGTCCAATCTGACGGAACTGGAATATGACAACCATCAATGTTCGGTAAAAGAACGCAACTTCCTGTCTATAGCATATATTCAGTTTATTTTGTAGACAAGACGCGACAGAACCTAGACGAGTCTGTATTGAGGCGCGTCACAACATCACTATTGGTACTGACAAGACAAGACAAAACAGGCCATACTTCAGGACCGGCTCTATTTAACGTAGCGGCATGATGAAAACGAAACATAATAAGTCTGCCACAACACGATCAAGATAACTGGACAGTTTTGTAAATATGGAATGTTCCAATTTGACGGAACTGAAATATAACAACCATCAATGTTCGGTAAAGACGCAACTTCCTGTCTATGGCATAAATTCAGTTTTACTTGTAGACGAGACACGACAAAACCTAGATGAGCCTGTGTATTGAGGCGCATCGCAACATCACTATTGGTACTGACAAGACAAGACAAGATAAAACAGGCCATACCGCTGAACCGGCTCTATTTAACGTAGCGGCAGAATGACTGGACAGGACAGAACTAGATTTGTAACGTTGCAAGTCACTACACTCCAGCCACACTATTTGTCAATGGGCACGAACACTCGGGGTGGTCCTGCTGGGCGTTTGTAGACAGCCAACAAGTAGCACAAATGTGTCGGACCCATCTACGTTCCTTCCCGACTAAACCGACGTGAGCTTTTTCAGATGACGAACATGAACCGACCTGAAATTCTTTACAAAAATAGATGGCTGAGCAAGAACTATTTGACCCAATTAGGCTGGAAGATTGACCGTTACCATAGTTACTTGTGATTTGTTTCTTTTCTTCTGCACCTGACCGGGTATGAAGAATCACAGATTCCAGGTCATGAAATGGCTCGCCCCATACGCGTAAACCGCGCTCAATATCTAATAACACGGCTGCGTGAAAATCCAAGACCGTCTTCCAGCTATAATTACAAGAGTGGTACATCAATATTCTCAAATGTGCTAGTCGATGTTTCCGTTCAAGGCTAGTTGGATGCAGGGTCTCCAAAATAGCAACAAAACCAGCGATAAACTGTGGCATAGTCAATTGTTCATAGGCAATTTTTCTATTCACGAATTGTACACCTAAAAAGGTATGAGGCCAATGCTGTGCTAAAACCACTTGATCAGTTAATTTTAGGTCTTTACCAGATCGAATTGTTTGAGTAATCATACCTCGCCGTGAAGTAGGAAGTCCGGCCTCGTCGGAATTTCCAATATCAAATGGGGCCGGGAAAGATGCACGCTCCGCCCGCTGATCAAGAGCACCAAGACGTCTTAAGTCCGCTAGCGTAGGTATGTTGATTGGACTAACTTGGGAAGTAGCCGTAAGATGCACCCGTTGATCATTTGTTGAACGACATTCCATCAATTTTTTCCGCAAGTCTTCAACTTCGGCCTGCACATCGCGCACGGTTTGTTGCTCCCTGGCATCGGCGAGCTGACGTTGGAGATAATCACGCTCCCTTTCCGCAGCTGCAAATTGACTATCAAAATCTGGTTGTTCAGATGGTTGTTGTCCCAAATCTGAAATAACTTGATTTGGCAAGTTCACGTTCCCGAACTCAGCCCCCTCTTGTACGGGGATATCAAACTGAAGCTGACGACTCAGCGTGGTAATCTCGGACCGCAAGTCCGCCATTTCTCTGTTCATGGACACAGAAGGAAGAGGGCGCCCGACATGCACGGCTGCATAGTCTTTTCGAACACCTCGCCGTAATCGGCGAACAGTGCCGGCAGACATACTAAAGACGCAAACGAAGATAGTTTTTACTTGACTCGGCGACAGAACAGGACAGGACAAGACAGGAAAACAAACTAAAAACTTTAAAACTTTAATATCCCTACATGTACGCAAACATCTCCTCTGACTGGTCGGTGCAAACTGGACAGTGAAGTCAAGCTGGCACACATTAAATAAATTGGCCAAGCCATGCACCATGGGAAAAACACGGGGCATAGGAACACCCTAGTGCCGGTGATTTAAATATGAAGTCCAAAGACAACGACCAGCGAGGCAATTCAGGCTGAAAGAACACATTCGTGTACATGCAAGCTAAATATAGAATAGCACCAGTACTTTGAGCTAAGGTTACATGTGGATCTTGCCTAGTTCCAATTAACCATTTTGACGAGCCAAAATGTCATGGAGAGTGTAGACGACCTTGATCCTGTCGTCTCCCGAATAGCTATTGAGCTCCGTCTGGAAGAAGAGTTGCTCCCGATCTCTTGCCTGATAGAGCAGTGTCACCTTGGTTTTATCGGTCCTGTCTTGGATCACAGAGCGTATAATTTGAATGGCCGGTGTTACCCCTATTCCACTACAGATGAGGATCAGATGGGGGAGTTTGTTCGGCTCATACTCAAAACCTCCACATGGCCCTCTGAACTCCACTGTTTGCCCTATGAAACAAGACACAGTGAATATTATGATCGTTTTAACAGACGTTATGTACATGTCTCAGATCCAGCATTCGCGATTTTCTCGAAAATGATCGAGAGATCTTATTCGTTTGACAGCTAGCGTCAATTCCAAACATACATCAAATGAAAATTTAAAAGAACACGAAATGTTTCTGTGTGCACTCCTTCTACCGGGAATGTGCGTATTATTTTGAAGAATAATTGTTGCATTTTTGGTGAATGTTATACTACTGCGTTGTAAAACAATCCGGACTGTAAACCGGACAGGAGAACTGCCTCCAAACGGTTAGCTATACAATTTACGTCTAAAGGTGTGAGGCATATATTCAGAGAATGAAGTCAAACAAAACTTGTTTAAACATACCTGGTTGAAGAGTTTTTAGGAATTTGCCAAGAACGCCCTGGTTCTCATAGCGGACAACAATCTCGAGTTTACCATACTGTGTCGGCGCGGAGATGGGGGAAATGTAGTGGCCATCTTTCTTCTCGTTCACTGGTATGACAAGCTGGACATACTGTCCCGGGAGGGTTCCAAGATGATCCGACTTTGATGGAAGATCGAACACAATTTTAGCAAATTTCCCATCTTTCGTTAGAGAATGTATCTTGTTAACCGTCAGGATTGTGTTTGAACCTTGTGACAGAGCCGCTGAGCACTTAATTTCTTCACCAGGAGACGAAACTTCTCGCGCTGGCTTTGTGTTGAATGGATTGTCAAAATCAATATCAGTTTGAGGAAGAATGGTTTCGGCACCGTCATCCATGCTTAGTTCGTGTAGAAGTTTTCTAGCCAGCGCTGCTTTTTGGTCCTTTGTCAGACGTTTTAGTTGAGAATTCAATTGTCTTTCATCCGCCTTGTTGTGCCTACGAAACCGAAATATAATATCATACAGGGGGTTCTGGGATACAATTATAACCGTCTGGAAAAATACCTAGTTCTCCCCTCAAAATTCAAAAGTTACAAATGAATGTTTATATTTTTACCCCAATTTATTATTCAACATTAAATCTTCTTTTAAAACATATTGAAAAATTAAATCTGAAAATGATCCAATCGCGAGCACTATAGATACATGTACGTGTGATAGTAAATTTATCGCATTCGAATTTTGAATTAGTTAAACACACACAAAAAAACAATTTATATCTAAACATGAATTGCAGGCAAGCACCTAAAAGGTGCGTGGACCCCTCAGCCTGTTTTTTTTTAGTCAAGTAGGATCAGGGCTGCATTCCGAAAAACGTATGGGCACCCAAAACTCAAATGAAACAAAAAATGAAAGTGATAGATATAATAGACTTCGTTTTCACGTGAGTGGTGTGCTGGGATTACAGCATGCAAGAAAGTGTAGCTTTATCAGTGGCAATTTATGCATTGCACAAGTATGATAAGTTTAATGGCATAGAAACACACTGATTGACACTCTCCTAATCACTCGTTTTAAATAATTTCCAAGGTACAGTAACATGTTTGGTGACAAAAAATGAAGCATTATGTTGTACCAGTTAAATGTGTGGACACAAATATGGTTCATGCAAAAGTTTTAGGATAAATCATATGATGTAAAATAGAATGATTTAACAGCAAAATTGAAGAAAAATGTTGTCCTTCATTTAAGGTGACGCGAAATTCAAACTACACTTCTGAAATAAATATGTTTTGTGCAAAAGCTTTAAGATAAATCATATGATGTGGAGTAGAATGATTTAATAGCAAAATTGAAGAAAAATGTTGTCCTTCATTTAAGGCGACGCGAAATTCACACTAACAGGGGTTCGATACTGCAGGGATTCCCCTCCCAGTTATTTCATATTATACCCCATGTCATGTAGATGTATTCAATGTAGGTACATACCCACTGTATCACCATACTTTATTCATTTGTGTACAGTTTACTTAGTTTTTGCCAGATAAGCAGATTATGTATTGTTTTCATCAATTAGAGTGTGTATTGTATCACCTGAATCACACCATTTGTTGATTGCTGTCAGGTTATCACTTAACAATTTCTGAAAATGACAGCATTCTAATATCCGTCCCATCTGCCTGACATAATTCACTGGCCCACCCATTCACAAATGCGCATTGGTCAAGATCACATTATGCCTTGTATATATACTGTGCATATGGAGCTGTCTGCAACTTTGTTCACTGCTAAAGATGCTATAACTAATAGCGAACTATACAGAATGAAACTGTCATCCCCACACGGAGTTGCTTTTCTTCTGTATTATTGGAAAATCATCAGTGGTTCCAATGGATTACTTCAATTAGATATATTTGTAAAAATTTCCCATGTGGGATGTGCCATATAGCAGGTATGTAGAAGTTCCACTTCAAAAATCTTTCTACTTTTCCAGTTCAAAAAATAATTATCAACATTTGTAACTATGCTGTCAAAATGCAACGGTATGTACAATTTCACATCTCGAGTTTCAAATAAATTCTGGGGACCTCCACATAAACAAAAAATTGTGCATTAACTGAGTGATAATTTGTGATTTTATTCATTGAAAATTGGCCAGAATGCATCCCCAGACATCTGGAAGCCCAGAACTATGTCAGTAATGGAGAGAGAAATAGCGCTGATTTTGGAAATGAAGTGTTTACTTTGTTGACACAAACAGTCTACTAGCCCACTTGTATAAAGTGCATTATGCAATAAGTCAACAATTACAGGTTTTATTACCTGAATGGTCAACATACAGTCCTATAATATAAGGCCTGAAAGCTCACTTGAATCCTTGTGATTCACCATACCAACCAGACACTGATGGCAGCATATTTTCTCTGACTGCATTTTAGTTATGTGTGTAAGCAGGGGTTGATGTAGCCTAGATTAAGATATATTTAGCTGACTTTACCCTGTGCCACATGATTATGCCAGCACTAACAGCACCGATGTCCTAATCCATTTTTAAAACATAATCTTAATAAAATTAGTAATTGTAAAAAAGAATGTATAATGAGATATAAATCAAGCATTATGCTGATGGGCTGTAAAATCCGTATGAGAGATGGGCCTTCAATTTCAATCAATCAATAAAAAAAACTTTCAGTCCTTTGAAATCCTTTGTCTGTCTGACAATAATAAATTTCATGAACAGTTGAAACACCAATAAGTTTACTGTCTATAGTTCCACCCAATGATGAACAATATCACGAACCTACATGATGAAGCAAAATCCTCAGATGTGGCCTGCCGAATGTAGATATTGGATTCGTCATTAGAATTTCATATATTTAAAAAAATGGCCATTTGGCTTACAAGGGATGGGAATTATAACACTGGGAATGTTACATTCATGTTCAGCAAAATAGAATCACCTTTCCCTGATTAAGAAGCAAATTTCCATTTTGGTGAAAACAAAATCTTATTTTGAGATGCAAAAATGCGTCTCCATGATTCGCCAACACCACCAAAATCTTGTCAGTTCTTTGCCTATTTTGCAAGATCATTATAACTAAATTTCATGGAAATCAAACACGTTGTTCAGAAGATATGATGTTACACATGTTTACCTGCATTCATGTCTATAGCACCACCTAGTGACGTCCAAATGCCACGAAAACCAAGCAGGTGAAATCTAAAGCCCTAGGGAGATGGCACATAAGAGTTCAATGAAAAAAACTTTAATCATGATAATGGTTATGGAGGTTTTGCTGTCAAGTCAGATAAATGAGATTTTTAATTTAAATGGCAAATTGGTTCGTACCGAAAGGGAATTATCATGTCGGCAATCCTATATTTATGCTTGGCAACCTAGAATAGAACAGTTTTTAAATATTTCTCCAAGTGAATTAGTAAATTTTCATTTCACGAAAAACTTTTTTTTTTTGAGAGGCAAAAAACTTGCCTTTATAGTTATGCCAGCTACACCAAAACCTTTTCAGCACATTGACTATCCTTCAAGATCATTGTAATAAAATTTCAAAGAAATCAGACAAGCTGTTCAGACGAAATCGTCAGAGAAAGGTTTACCTATGCTCTGACTACAACGTCACCTAGTGGTGAACAGCGCGTATCGAAACACAACCAGACTAATTTCCCAGGCCTAAGGAGATAGCACACAAAGTCTGACCCAAAAATATGTAACGGTTTCAGAGATATTCACGTTTAAAGTCGCGACGGCGGCGGATCCGGCGTAGCCGTTTCTCATGAATACATAAGAGCATCCACTTTGTGGAAATGTTCTAATGATGAAATCTAAGGGGGATACGCTTTTCCTTCACAGACGCACCTTAAGACTTTCAAGAATCCCATGAAAAAGCCCCTTCACAGAAAAAGAAACGCATTTTTCACAGACAAATCACACCACATATTTCGTAGTCCATATTAGGATGCTGTATTTTCTATTCGCTTCCTATGATCTCCGGAAACACGCCAATAACTCAGAATACACGATTTCTTTTTCAACAATTTATCAACCTGGTCAACTAAACAAAATAACAGTTCCGAGTCTTACTTTTAGAATTAGAAGTGATAAAATCCGAGGACTTTTTTTTTGTACAAAATCTGTAATTAATAATAATCACGATTTTTTTTATTAAACCCCTGTTAGACCCAGTCACTTTATTCCTATGAGGAAAAATTTATATCATCCTTAGATACTGTATCTTAGTAAGACGTGACACGTAAGAATAACGAGAGATCCTGAAGGATCTTGGCGCCCACCATTGTCCGATAATTGTAAGCTAATGACAAGAGGATCTTTTTGTCCATTGTTACTAAGAACAAACGAATGATTTGTAATTTTGTTCGCAGAATTTCAAATTTGTGCGAAAAAGATCGAAAAAGGAAAACACCAAGATATTATCTTTCTAAGTTCCAGGAGTTTCAAGATTTCTAGAATCTGTACTTGATGTCGATTGTTATAGTACAAGTGAAATGAGCAAAGTTACTCTGAAAGTGAATGTCCAGAGGATCCTTCATCTTCGTTTTGTAGTATTTATTTTCGCACGTGTCATCATTGGGTACTGGAAGCGAAGATAAATCTCTTTGACACTTTCGCATGAGCTATGAACCATACTTAAGATTTTATAATTAGGAATGAACGCTAATTCTGTTCTGTTTACTGGGCTGGTTTGAGTTATCTCTTTTAAGATACCATGCTCGAAAATAGTAAGATGGTACAAAACTTAATACTGAAGGGATCCGCTCTGTGCAGTAATGTTGAAACTGTTGAAAGTGTCTGAATCCTGATTATCTCTCTTGGATCGAAACACACAGTAATCTACAGTTGTCGAGTTGTGACGTTGTGTCACAAGAGTGATGTCCCTTCGTGTAGCCGATCCGTCTAACTGATTTAAAATTTGAAGAAAGACATTTTAATTCGGAGTCATTTGAACTTCTTGATATAGAAGTTGAAGGTATGGATATTCTCTATAGTCAATATATAGAATATGCCCCACCGTTTGATCCGCCTACTCTTGTGATGCAACGTCACAACTCGGGAATACCGTATTAATTTGAAGCGTAACTTGGATTTTTGAGGGTATTTTGCACAACCAGGCCCCATGTGGGACCTGTGTACCAAATTTCAGAAAGATCCATGAAGTATTTCCTGAGAATTCATGATAACAATGTTTCAAGGGGAAATTCAAGATGACCACCTGGCGGCCATATTGGATTCTCGAATCGGACCAAAAAACGTATCTTCCACAACTAGACCCTAAGGGGAACCCGTGTACCAAATTCGAGAAAGATCCACGCAGTAGTTCCTGAGAAATCGCAATAACAAAGTTTCATGGGGAAATCCAAGATGGCTGCCTCGTGGCCATATTGGATTTTGGAATCAGAACAGGAAAGGTATCTTGCACAAGTAGACCATAGGGGGAACCTGTGTACCAAATTTGACAAAGACCCATGCAGTAGTTCCTGAGAATTCAGGATAACAAAATTTCACGGGGAAATTCAAAATGGCCGCCTGGTGGCCATATTGGATTTTCGAATCGGGCCAAAAAAGATATCCTGCACAACTGGACCACAAGGGAAACCTGTGTTCCAAATTTGAGAAAGATCCCTGCAGTACTTCCTGAGAAATCACGATAACAATGTTTCATGAGGAAATCTAAGATGGCTGCCTGGTGGCCATATTGGATTTTCGAATCTGACCGAAAAAGGTATCTTGCACAACTAGACCCCAAGGGGAAGGAGTGTACCAAATTTGAGAAAGATCACGATAACAAAGTTTGGATTTTCGAATCGGAACAGAAAAGGTATCTTGCAGAACTAGACACCAAGGGAAACCAGTGTACCGAATTTGAGAAAGATCCATGCAGTAGTTCCTGGGAAATCGCAATAACAAAGTTTCATGGGGAAATCCAAGATGGCTGCCTGGTGGCCATATTGGATTTTCGAATCGGAACAGAAAAGGTATCTTGCACAACTAGACCCCAAGGGGAACCTGTGTACCATTTGAGAAAGATCCATGCAGTAGTTCCTGAGAAATCGCGATAACAAGAATTGTTTACGAACGGACTGACGACGGACGACGAACGGACCACGGACGAAAAGCGATTTGAACAGCCCACCATCTGGTGATTGTGGGCCAATAAAACTGAAGTTGAGCAGCGAAATTGTTTGACGCGCGTCATGAAGTCCGACTGTTTCCGTCGCCTATAGACAAGACGAGCCACACTAGTCAAAACAGAGGACGTTCACTGTGATTTCTTCACGGACATCTCCAAAGATTATCTATTAGCGAAATATCTGCAATATTTCGGATGATATCGTACTTTATTTGAACTTGACAGCAGTAACTAATCGAGAAGACTTAGAAAGTCTGCTTATACGGAACACATTTTCTATTAGGAGAGCTTCGAAATATTAAAATAGCTTCCAATCCGTGATTCCGTCACGCTATAATTCATCCTTTAAAGACTTTCCTTGTAAGTGAATAACAAAAGGTCTTTATTACTTCAACACATCAGTCTTATCAAAATATATATAAGATTCTATGTATATTATTAATGAAATATTACATGCCATTATCTAGAATCAACAAGCAAGCCTACGAGGACGAGAGAACCACAAGAACCTAACTTTGACGTTTCGGAAACAGTCGGACTTCATGGTGTGCGACAAACACATAAATAGGGCCTACTGTGGCGTACAGGCTTCCAACGATCTTGTCGGATCGCTGTTGTCCATTCTTGTAGATGTTACTCGTCGGACAAGCATGCCCCCCTCTATTCGAACATTTGGGCACGCAATACAGTGATGACCGCATATTGATGTATCGGAGTTATGCCTGGCGGTTCAAGAGAGCCTATTCGTAGGACCGCATTATCCAGTGGCGCCCTCTGCCCGACGTTCAGGCAGCGGCAACCCCCATGGGCCATTTTACATGAATTATCACATCGGGGATCCTGCATTCATGCTCAGCCAGAACCAGAAAGCCTTAAACATTTTCAACCAATAAAAGCTTCATTATAGGCATAAAATATATATATAGGGAATTCAGAGGTTACTGCATGGATTGCAAAAGAAGTAAATTGCAACTCCCCGAGTTTCACTGATAAGTTTGACGTAATACACTAGTAGTGTAAATCCAAAAAACGTAAGGCTCACTTTGACTCAATATTTCGGCTGATGATGGCAAATTAAAGAGATGAAATATTGAGTCAAAATGAGCCTTACCTTTTTGGAATTAAACTACTCGTGTATCACGACAACTTCAGCCATATCAAACTTATGTTCGGCAACCTGGAATATTAATATATAACTTATCTCCATTCAAAATAGACAATTTATTTTATGCAAAAGTCACCTTTTAAGTTGCCAAAATAGTGCCCTTCGGGTCATGCTAATGACACCAAAACCTTTTAGCTACTTGCCTATCCAGCAAGATTACACTATCCAAATTTCGTGTTATTCATTAAGGACTCAAAAGACTTTACAATAAAGTGGAATTCTTTAACCATGGATGTCACCGCAATAAACACCACAACGCAACCATCCTTGGTAGAGTGGTTGCTGTAGCTAACCCCCACTGAGTTGGCGGCGATGACTATCACAGTCGCGTCAATATATGCGAATATCTTCTTCTTATCATGACAACTTGATAGAACACATCAGTCAGGGCTCAACCATAAAACCCCTACTGCATTTCCGCTTCATCGACGACAACTACATTTTTGGCCCTTTGAATATCACCAGGCCTGTATCAACAAGTGCGGCGACGCGACCAGCACACTCAAATCACTCACTGGACCAAAAGCATTGGCCGTTACTTTCATCAAATAACTAACACATATACTAGGAGTGAGTGGATAGGATTTGACGTCGCTTTCAACATTAATTCAGTCATATAGCGACGAACCAACTAAACACCACCCAGCCAAGTTGCGTTCCTGTTGCTGTTGCAATAACGACAACTGATATTACAGTGCTAGACATCATAATATCCACCGGACACCCACCAACCACCCGTCAAAGCGTCTAGACCGTCATTCACTATTCAACCGTCATCCTTTAAAGAATTTCCACGTCCATGATCCAAAGACCTAATATCAGGGCAGTATACAATACAAACACACGGGACCCAACAGCCAAACCCCTGGGGTCCGCAGCAGCCAAACACCTGGGGTCCGCAGCAGCCAAACCCCTGGGATCCGCAGAATTTGTAAATGTTTCCGATCAACTGCACACATGTCGTCGTAACCAAACACCGCTGAATAACGTGCAAACGAAAGGAAATAGAGATCCTGAGATTCTTCACCTGTCTCATAAATTACGGTAGATATACACATACATGCTATAAGAAAAATGGAAGATTCTTGAGGGCGTCGGAAGCGATACGGCAGGTACTGGCCGTACTACTTTTGTGCTAAAAAAAACAAAAAAAAACGAAGAAAGAAAGAAGAAAACAAAATATAAACAAGAAAGTTTTGAAAGCTTCCAAGTTGGAGACTTTGATCGGTCCAGAGCGCCAATGAATTTGTTAGAGGCTCTGAGCACCGACTAGCCCTCTAGGGACAATTATTACCTGACGAATGAAATTATCTAGTTTTGAGAAGAGTCGTATTCAGCGACACCTTTTGAGCTGCCAAAATAGTGCCCTTCGGGTCATGCTAACGACACCAAAACCCTTCAGCTACTTGCCTATCCAGCAAGATAATTCTATCCAAATTTCGTGAAAATCGAAAAAGCCGTTGGGGAAAAAATGTATGCGAAGCCAACTGTTGATTTCTGACAAGCTCCAAACTAGACGACTGAAGAAAACGGAAACGAAATATATAAAGACGAATGAAATTATCTAGTGGCCATATTGGATTTTCGAATCAGACCAGAAAAGGTATCTTGCACAACTGGACCCCAAGGGGGAACCTGTATACCAAACTTGAAAGATCCATGCAGTAGTTCTTGAGAAATCGCGATAACAAACAAAGTTTCATGGGGAAATCCAAAATGGTCGTCTGGTGCCCATATTGGATTCTCGAGACGGACCAATAAAGGTACCGTGCACAACTGTACCACAAGGGGGACATGTGTACCAAATTTTAGGAAGATCCATGCTGTAGTTCCCTGAGATTTCACGATAACAAAGTTTCATGGGTAAATTCAAGATGCGGCAATATTGGATTTTCGAAACGGACCAAAAAAGGTATCTTGCACAGCTGGGTCACAAGGGGAACCTGTGTACCGAATGTGAGAAAGATCGATGCCGTAATTCCCTGAGAATTCATGATAACAAAATTTCACGGGGAAATTCAAGATGGCCGCCTAGCATCCATATTGGATTTTCGAATCAAACCGAAAAAGGTATTTTGCACAACTAGACCCCAAGGGAAATCTGTATACCGAATTTGAGAAAGATCCATGCAGTACTTCCTGAGAAATCACGATAAATTTTCATGGTGGGATTATTAGATGACCGCCTGGTGGCCATATTGGATTTTCGAATCAGACCAGAAAAGGTATCTTGCACAACTCGACCACAAGGGGAACCTGTGTGCAAAATTTGAGAAAGATCTATGCAGTAGTCCCGGAGAAATCGCGATAACAAAGTTTCATGATGAAATCCAAGATGGCCGCCCGGTGGCCATATTGGATTTTCGAATCAAACCAGAAAGGTATCTTGAACAACTAGGCCCCAAGAGGATCGTGTGTACCAAATCTGAGAAAGATCCATGCAGTAGTTCCTGAGAAATCGTGATAACGTTTCATGGGAAAATCCAAGATGGTCGCCTGGTGGCCATATTGGATTTTCGAATCGGGACGAAAAGGTATCTTGCACAACTAGTCCCCAAGGGGAATCTGTGTACCAAATTTGAGAAAGATCCATGCAGTAGTTCCTGAGAAATCGCGATAACAAACAAAGTTTCATGGGGAAATCCAAAATGGTCGTCTGGTGGCCATATTGGATTCTCGAGACGGACCAATGAAGGTATCGTGCACAACTGTACCACAAGGGGGACCTGTGTACCAAATTTTAGGAAGATCCATGCAGTAATTTCCTGAGATTTCACGATAACAAAGTTTCATGGGTAAATTCAAGATGCGGCCATATTGGATTTTCGAAACGGACCAAAAAAGGTATCTTGCACAACTGGGCCACAAGGGGAACCTGTGTACCAAATGTGAGATAGATCCGTGCAGTAATTCCCTGAGAATTCATGATAACAAAATTTCATGAGGAAATTCAAGATGGCCGCCTAGCAGCCATATTGGATTTTCGAATCAAACCGAAAAAGGTATTTTGCACAACTAGACCCCAAGGGAAACCTGTGTACCGAATTTGAGAAAGATCCATGCAGTACTTCCTGAGAAACGACGATAAATTTTCATGGTGGGATTATAAGATGGCCGCCTGGTGGCCATATTGGTTTTCGAATCAGACCAGAAAAGGTATCTTGCACAACTCGACCACACCACCTGTGTGCAAAATTTGAGAAAGATCTATGCAGTAGTCCCGGAGAAATCGCGATAACAAAGTTTCATGGTGAAATCCAAGATGGCCGCCCGGTGGCCATATTGGATTTTCGAATCAAACCAGAAAAGGTATCTTGCACAATTACATGTAGACCCCAAGGGGATCCTGTGTACCAAATCTGAGAAAGATCCATGCAGTAGTTCCTGAGAAATCGTGATAACAACGTTTCATGGGAAAATTCAAGATGGTCGCCTGGTGGCCATATTGGATTTTCGAATCGGGACGAAAAGGTATCTTGCACAAGTAGTCCCCAAGGAATACCCACATCATATAATCCGTCGTCGCTATTATATAAATCTTATATGGAACAAGTTGAAGAATGCCGATCTAACAATACGGTGAACTGGGTTTCGTATATAAAAACTGTATTACAGGAAGCCAATTGCCAACATCCCTGGGAGAACCGAAAATGGTAAAAAAAAAACTCGAGGCCACTTTAAATTTTATGAAGGCTTTCATAATTGAGAAATTTTCAGTTTATGGGCTGGGAAGATTGCTGATTTTTGCTGTTCAAATCGCTTTTCGTCCGTGGTCCGTCGTCAGTCAGTCGTCCGTCCGTAAACAATTCTTGTTATCGCGATTTCTCAGGAACTACCTCATGGATCTTTCTCAGATTTGGTACACAGGTTCCCCTTGGGGTCTTGTTTTGCAAGATACCCTTTCTGGTCCGATTCGATAATCCAATATGGCCACCATGCAGCCATCTTGGATTTCCCCAAGAAATATTGTCATTGCGATTTCTCAGGAACTACTGCATGGACCTTTCTCAAATTTGGTACACAGGTTCCCCGTGAGATCTAGTTGTGCGAGATACCTTTTTCATCCCGATTCGAAAATCCAATATGGCCACCAGGCAGCCATCTTGGATTTCCCCATGAAACATTGTTATCGCGATTTCTCAGGAACTACTGCATGGATCTTTCTCAAATTTGGTACACAGATTTTTGTGTTATCAGCAATCCTAAAGCCGTTACAGATTGAAAGAGTTGTGTGAGGGTATCTACCTGAGCATGCCCCTGTAAACTAAAGCGCTATTTGTCGAACGTTCCGATCAATTTTCAATCTTGGGTTATATCTGGATTGACCTTGTGTGTGTGTGTGTGGGGGGGGGGGGGTGGAGGGAGAGGGTGTCCAATCGGATGCACACAAAAACTCATGCGAGGGGTGGGCCCGCCACATTGCGTTGTGGTCAAGACGCAAAGGTCGTCCTCCGCTCTCGAGGACATGAGTAGTAGACTATACTGATTTCGGGCCATATTTGCCTCATTGCGCATGCGCAGAAAAAAGAAGTGGCGGTCATGTGGCGGTGTGCGCAGGAGTGTTGTGCGCAGGTATGACGTCACTTCCGGTCTGGCTGAATGGGGCGTGACCTTGGGGGCATGTATTCCTCCGCGGTGATGCGGTCTGGCGGTGATGCGGTCTGCCTCCGCGGACCGAAAGTAGTCCCAAAACCGAGGGTTTTCGTGAGAATGTTCGGCAATCTGTAGGGACCGCTAGTGGACCGATTGGGTCGAGTGAGGTATCAATATGAAGCATACGTGAGGGAGTATCCAGCGGGATGGGTGCGACGTGGAACTGACGTCATTCTGCGCATGGGCAGTGGACAAAGGGTATGGAAATAGACGTTTTGGGGTCTAGGTGGGCCACTAGTGGGCCGATTGGGTCGTATGAGGTATCAATGTGAAGCAGTCGTGAGGAAGCATCCACCTGGGCTAGTGTATCGTTCGTTGTCAACATTCTGCGCATGCGCAGACAGGAAATTGTGGGAGAAGGGTGTGGAAATAGACGTGTTGGTGTCTAGGTGGGCCACGAGTGGGCCGATTGGATCGAGTGAGGCATCAATGTGAAGCCTTCGTAAGGGGGCCTCCACCTGGACTAGTGTGTCGTTCGTGTTCAACATTCTGCGCATGCGCAGACAGGCAATTGTGAGAAAACGGTATGGAAATAGACGTTTTGGGGTCTAGGTGAGCCCCTAATGATCCGATGGTGTCGTATGAGGTCTTGTTTTGAAGCCCTCGTGAGGGATCATCCGCTTGGACTAGTGTGTCATTTCCATTCTGCGCATGCGCAGACAGGGAATTGTGGGAAAAGGGTATGGAAATAAACGTTTTGGGGTCTAGGTAGGCCCCTAATGGTCCGATGGAGTCGAGTGAGGTATCAATGTGAAGCATTCGTGAAGGAGCATCGGACTGGGTGGATGTCACGTAAAACTGACGTCATTCTTCGCATGCGCAGTATACCAAGTATATGGAAATAGACATTTTGGCGCCGACATGGGTCACTATTGGTCCGATGGAGTCATCCGACTGGACTCATGGTTCGTCCGTGTTCAAGAGTCTGCGCATGCGTAGTCTGGCCGTAGTATAGAAAGCAGGCATTTTGGGGGTGCGTGGCAGTGTGTTTGACCTACCACTATGGGTCCGTGTCTGTGGGTTGGTGGGTTCTGCGCAAGTGTGTCACTTCCGGTTTCACAAAAACTACCTCCGAACCCAGAAGAGGTCCAATGTTTCCTTAGACGTAGGGTCCGGATTTTCAACATCCAAGTTTTCCCCGACCCGGCCCTGTCGCAGCGCGGGTTATGCGGAAGTCTCGGAACTGTGCAAGGGCACTATATCACATCGGGGTATATATTTCATACAAGTAATATAGCGGATAGCGGTTGTCGTGAATAACAACAAGTTCAGCAATGTTTATACAGTTTATTATCCCCAATGTTACATCATACCCAGGCTGGGGGAGCCGCCCTGGGTATGTTTAGTATGTTAATAGCAAAACAAATTGAAATATCAAACGCCATGTTTTATTATTTAACGCACCGTCACATTTAATGTTTACTGAGCTCAAGTCAACGATCAGCATGTAGACATAGAGAGTATATACGGCATGTTATGCTATTCATCAGTGCAAGGGTGACGCATTCAGCCGATGGGGGTGGTCGATCATCTTGGTAACGAAGAACGTAACATCGGTCACCCTCTCTACGACCCATTGTGTGCTGGGGCGTTGACGATGTGCCCATCTCAAGGGATCCAGTGTGTCCAGGTTCTCCAGCATCGTCTCTAGCGACGCCCGGTTAATGATGGTGAATGGCTGGTCAAACACATGGCTGTTATTACTGGCATAATAATACCGTAACTGGTCCGTCTCTTTGTGACGTAAGATGTACCCGAAAGCGATATTCAATTTGAAGACCGTAGCTTTGTTATTGAAGATGGCTTCCACGTAGCTGCGTAGAAGGGTGAGGTCGGTCAGTGGGAAATTGCAGATATCTGGATTAGGGCGATCACGGTAAAAAACGTGCCGTATCATGGGCCATTGGCGCCGATAGATGTCACTCACTGGATGGGCGGCCTGTAACAGATCGCTTGGAACATCCACTGCATCTTCCAGAAAATGTTCGATGTCGTCAGGCGTATGACTGGCAACAGTAATGCTAGGGACTGGCTGGAAATCTAGGCTCTTCTGAACTGTGGGTATAGGCGGGCTCTCTGCGATCGCATCACCAGTGTCATTCGTCTCCCCGGGCTCATCTTCACTGGGTCTGACCCTCCTGGGTGCCTCTTTAGTGGGAAGTTGTCGCCCAAACCGTAGAGACGGGGTATGAATCAAACGCTGATGCCGTCGTTTGAAGATTTGACCACAATCATTACATTGTTCCGTCGCGCCCTCGTTGAATGAGCGTTCGTGGCGCAGTAAAGAATCCTCCCGATTAAATGACCGTGCGAAGTTATACAAGTATACCGTGCGCCCTTGTGGATGGAAGACTCGTGCCGTCGCAAATCTTCTGGGCGAGTAAACTGCTTCTGGCAAGTTGTGCAAGTGAACATCTTGGTGGTTGACAGTGTCGTAGCTCCTCTCGTCAGATAGGCTCAGGCTGGTGAGGCAGGCTCAGGCAGGTCAGGCAGGTTCCGGTTGGTCAAGCAGGTCAATGAATGCAGCAATGCCCTAAACATTCCCACTTTTATTCCCACATTCCCACATTCCCACCTACATAGAAGTACCCGGATACAGGCTCGGACGTCACCGAAATTCTGGCGGGAAAAACCCCACAGACAGATCAGTACATGCATTCCTATCATGTTCCCAGGTCACGCCCCATTCACCAAATACCCGAGTGCAGGCGCGGACGTCAGCGAAATTCTGGCGGGAAAAATCCCACAGACAGGTCAGTACTGGATGTGCTGTGATGGAGGGGCTAATAAGAGGATTGACCTGTAATCTTTGTTGTTGTTGCTCTCTTTTTGGACTAACCAATCAGAATAGTACGTATCACGGACTACACCCGCAGAGCTACGTATAGGTGCGCATGTGTGACATGGTCTATAAAACACGTCCCTCTGGATCCCATACCCCCATTCCTACGGTCACAAAGCCATGACGGACACCCATCCCTATGCGACTCGCATTTTACAGCATGCCACCGTGGTTAATTCACTCACGGGTTACCGAGCATTGGTTCGGTCCATGTTTGCAGATGGCGACGACAACGAGGGGCGACGCCAGATCCTGAAAGAGTTCACAGAAGCGGTCCTCGACAAAGTGCACTCGATGGAGAGGTGTGCCATCACTCACCATTACTGGACTATGACAGCCATCCTTGATGCCCGGACTATGGATCACGAGCGCTCACGCCGGAACCAGCGACGACTCGTTGGCCTAGTAATGCTCTGTGCCCTATTGACCCTGACGCTGTGGCATTGACAGTGGGACCTGACCATAAACACGAGGGTCAGACACAGTGTGCGTCATTCACCGATCGTCATTGGATCAACCATGTCACCGAGGGACCTGACCATAAATACGAGAGACAGTCAGAGGGTGTGTCATTCACCGTTCGTCATTGGGTCAACCATGTCACCAGCTCTATGAGCCATCCTTCCCCTTACACCCCGGGTTGGGTTACACGTATATGAAGATAACGTCACCCTCGTGGAAGACCGTGGAGATGTTTGCTGGTCGCGCGCTGAGATCGTATCGAATACGGTTACGCTACACCGTGACGGCTGGACCAAATTTAAACGGGTGTTGAGCGGTGAGCTCGACGGAAACCTCATCCACATAGACAATGCCATCTACGTAAAAGGTGCACCCTTCTTCCCACGCCTGGGCCGTTACCAAGACCCTACGCAAGGCTTCACCCTAGACCCCGATCTGTGGACAGCCTTCGAGAAAGTGGTGCCTATCGTGGACCAGCTGTTTACACCGGACGAGCGGTCGTCAGACGAGTTGGAGTGGGCTCGTGCCCTGAGACAAGCGGTGCCAAATCGGTATATCTTGACGTGCATCGCTATCCTGTCGAAGTATGAGTGGGTGGTACCCATCCGGAGAGAAACGGGGGCGAATCTCATAGCGGCGTTCAAGGACATCTTCAAGACCGCAAACTCTTGTATTTGCAAACCGACGAAGGCACGGAATTCCTCAACAGACCGTTCCAACCGTTTCTGAAGCCCAGAAGGTGTTTTTCACCTACAACGAGACCAAGGCTTCCGTGATGGAAAGGTTCAACAGGACATTCAAAGGTCGCATGTATAAATATTTCACCTATAAGAATACAAGACGGTACATCGATGTTCTCCCGAAACTTGTGAGTGGTTACAATCGAGCCTATCACCGGAGTATACATAGAGCCCCCATTACCGTGACCCAACGCAATGAAACCCAAGTCCGGCGTGTCTTGTGCCCCAGGTAATCGCAGCGAACGCCGAAGGAGGTGTTCAAGGTCGGGGACCCTGTACGGATCAGTAAAGTGAAAGGTCAATTTGAGAAAAGTTGCTTGCCCAACTGGAGCGATGAGCGCTTCCTGATTAAACGGCGCCTACCCCGACAACAGCGAGTCTATGATCTGGAAGATCTTCAAGGGGAACCGTTGCTAGGGACGTTTTACGAGATGGAATTACAGCCTGTCGTAAAAACAAAGCAAGACTACTACACGATGGAGCAGATTTTGAAAACGGAACGTTGACGTGGCAAACTTTAATTTGGTCAAATGGCAAGGCTGGCCCAGTTCCTTCAATTCTTGGGTCGCGGCCAACCAGGTGGAACGACTATAAAGCCAAACACCACTGCCGTCATATTTCATTCCACGTTCGACCACGGTGCTATGGACAAACAGCAGCTGGCTTTGAACACAGCGTCTCCCAAAACGCGCAAAGCGCAAGTGGGCTTTGTGGTGATATTGCTAACCCTGCTGAGTGTGTTGTACGGAGGTGTGTTTTACAACGTAGCCTATCTCAGCACTCTACTTAACCAACTTAGAACTCCAGCCGCTAGTCAAACCAGTCTACAGATAGCACCAGTCAACCCCGTATCGATCCCACTCATCACCACTACCACACCACGTGTACAAGCCACATCGAGCTCCACACCGAGCTCCACACCTACACCGAGTACACCCACTACGTCTGAAAACCCACCGGATTTCATCACTCACAGTGAACAGACAACGACGACCGACGTTGTACCCACCACCACTCCAGTTCACTCGTACCAAATTTACAAGAGCGAGTCACCACGACAGCTGATACACCTCGAACCATGGACCCTCGGTGGCAGCATCTCTTCACTTGCGTCATCGCAGGACCGACGGGCTCCGGCAAAACGCACTTCGTCAGGAAGCTCCTTCAACACGCCGACAGCATGATCACCCCACCCATTGCCGGAGTCATGTGGTGTTATGGAGAATGGCAGGCAACGTATCCAGCAATGTCCCATATCACGTTCGTGGAAGGCCTACCTAACCTGGCCGATTTGGAACCGGACACCTTGGTGGTTCTGGATGATCTCATGGCGGAGACGGATGCGCGCGTCACCCAACTCTTTACCACAGGCAGCCAGCATCGACGGCTCAGCATCATCTATATTGTGCAGAATCTGTTCAGTAAAAACAAAGAACATCGGAACATCAGCTTGAATGCCCACTACCTGGTGGTCTTCAAAAACCCGAGAGATACCACTCAACGGCTGCACCTGGCGAAACAAATGTATCCCGGCCGCACACCGTTTGCGTTGGAAGCCTTCAAAGATGCGACAGCCCCTCAGCACGGGTATATGCTCTTCGACCTCAAGCAAGCCACCCCCGACCACCTTCGACTAAGGACTGGAATCTTTCCCGGAGAGACCCACCACGTGTACATGCAAAAATAATGTTAACACACCTACAGTGACTCCCGCAGCTGGTGAGTGTGTGTTTGATGATGGGGATAATAAAAAGAATTAATACCACAGCATGGTTGACTTTGTCTCTGTTCTCTGAGGTAGATAAAGAGAGCAGAGTTGTGGGTTCTAGCATTAGTTGTACATGATGTCTGCGCGTGTACGGAAGCACGCTCCGACGCTCCGTGTATTGAAGACGGCCCCACCCGAGTTGGTCCGAACCATTGTACGCTGTGCGGACCCTGACCTTGTAAGCTGTCTGTTCGAGATCGGGTACAACCTGTTAAATGGCAACGTACCACTGACTCCGGCTCAGAAGACCAAGTTGGCCAAGCATAAGACAGGTCTCCGAACCCTAGTCCAGAAGCGAGTCTCTCAAACACAAAAGAAAAAGGTGTTACAGAAAGGCGGCTTTCTCGGGGCCATCTTAGCACCGTTGGCTGCTTTCGTGTTGGGTCCAGTATTGGGTGGACTCTTCGGCCGACAATGAACCACTCGAAAAAAATGGTTCTCGTCGAACCACGGTTGCTTCAAAACCTCCAATCGCCCTACCCTGTTCCACCTACGGTGAAGACCATAAACACCCTCGATGAAGAGATGCAACAGATCTTACAAAGACCGGGGTTAAGCGACAGTGAGAAAGTACAACGGTACAATGAGACGCTTCAACGGTACATGACGTTCATTGACCAATACAAAACCCTCTCTACCCCAGCACCAGCACCACCAGCACCACCACCACCACCACGCGACGCACCGCCGACTTCAGCACCGCTCCAACAGCCGCCATTACCAGGGGTACCACCCACCGCCCCACAGTGGGTGGAAGAAGAAGTGCTGAAGAGTGTACCTGCATCGTTCAAGAAACAAGCTGGCCTGGTATTACAACGGATGAAACAGAATCCTAACATGACTTGGAATGATAAAGGTGAACTCCTGGTACAGAATCAGGTGGTCCCTGATACTCACATGACGGATTTAGTGAATGACCTGATGCGTCAACGTAGGTCGCAGACGGATCCTCGAGGATGGGAGGTCTTCGCTCAAGTCTTGAAAGACATGCATGTACAGTAGGAATTGTTGGGGAACCCCTAGCGCTGGGCCTGGATGCAGCGGGCCCAGCAATCGCCGAGTGGCCCACTACCTTCTTGGGAAGCGGAATGGGAACCAGAGTCACCCCCCAAAACACCACCACAACGGGCACCTTCTTTTCACTCCTTTAAAAAACCACCCTTGATCAAGACACCCCACATCTCCAGAGCCGTGACACGTAGCAAGTCACCGCGACGAACACGACGCCGGACACAACCGCCCAAGGCATGGAACACCTATTAAAACCAACAGCAGCAGCAGGACAACTCGGTCGCCATGTTTTACCTCACCCTACCCAGTAACAGTTCGCTGGGTGTGTTTCCTGACAACACCTTGGCCAAGTACGTGACCCAGTTACCGCAACCGTTGCATTTACCTGGACGATGGGAATGCGATCTCGTGGATATCCAATACCCTTACTCGTGGTACAACCTGCGAGCCAATGAAGTGTGGTACGAGGTGACCCACGAAGGCAAAAACAACGACTCACCCTCCCCGAAGGCCAATACGATACCCCCAAGGAGTTCATGCAGGGGCTGACAAGACTGTGCATTATAAGGCTCTACGGGAGGCCACGAATACTTCAACACCCATCAAATCCTTCCCTTCAAGAATCACGTGGACTTCGATTACAACGCACACAACGACAAGGCACAGATCCTCCTCACCGCCAACGTCCTATCCTACAGCAAATGCTGGGTCTCGCTCACCCGACCTACACGGATCCATCCGAGGACCATGGCCAGATCCCGATGGATATGAAGTCGGGTATGTGCGGACTCTACGTCTACTCGGACGTGGTCGATAACCACATCGTGGGCGATATCAACACACCTGTGTTACGGATGGTCCCCATTAAAAAGACGTATGGAGATCAAGTCACCCACAGTTTCACCCACATGCCCTACCTACCAGTACGACAAACCGACATCAACACTATCACGGCGAATATAAGAGATGACACGGGACGACCGGTGGCATTCGAACGAGGAAAAGTGGTGCTGACACTCCATTTTCGACAAGCACGTGCTCCCCACTTTGTATAATGAAGGTCCCTTACGAGTACGATGCACGCAGCTATATGGACTATTATGCCCAACAGGCCGGGTGTGGCCTTCCGATCTTTAGTGGTGCACGCATGCAACAAGGACATGGGCTGGTGAACATACTCGGGAGTATCGTCAAAACGTTCCTGCCCTTGGTGACGCGTGGAGTGAAAGCGATCGGCAAACAAGCGGTACGCAGTGGACTGCAAGTGGCCGGTGATGTCTTGGAGGGTACGACACCCAAAGAAGCCTTGAAACGTCGGGCCCAAGAAGCGGGAGGCGTCTTGGTGGCCAAAGCACAACGCACCGTAGGTAATAAAAGACCTGCACCACCGAGACCACGCACCAGTCGACGTCCGACCCAGCGACGGCGCACATCGATGACCCAGGACATCTTTCCCTAAACATGTCCTTAATCCACGCAGAGTCCTGCCCCTCCACCAACAGTGAATTTGATTTGTGGACCGTCCCGCCCACACAGACCAGTGCCGAACAAGGATTATGGGTGGAGCATCTCCCGTTCTCCAGCATCAACGATACAGGGCCCATCGAGTTCGCCATCAGTAATGCGGATACGGCCTATGTGGATTTAGCCCATACAAACTTGTATGTCAAAGCCAAGGTCATCAATGGGGATGGCTCCAGAATCATCCAAGCTGCAACGGTGGGCCCGACGAATCTCTGGCTGCACTCGATGTTCCAACAGGTGGATATTTTTCTCAGCGATGACTCGACCAACACGTACCCGTATCGAGCCTACATCGAGACACTGTTGTCGTATGGACGAGAGGCTAAAGAATCTTAGCTGACAGCCGCTTTATTCTACCAAGACACAGCCGAGCACATGGACACGGTGGACAATGAAGGATATAACAAACGGAAGGCTTTCACTGCGAACGGCGCCTCGGTGGATCTCATGGGCCGACTGCACGCAGACATTTTCATGCAAGACCGGTACCTCTTGAACAAGATCCCCATCAAAATCCGACTGATACGGGCGCCTCCGACCTTCGCCTTGATGGCCACTAACGTAGAGGGGCATGCAGCTGACTATAAGATTGTCATCCAAGACGCAGTTCTGTATGTCCGAAAAGTGAAACCGAATCCAGCCGTTCAATTGGGACACCTCAAAGCCTTGGAAACAAAACCAGCCCAGTACCCTATCCGACGTGTGCAAACCAAAGTGTTCTCTGTGTCTGCCTACCTACCCCAAAACGTTTATTTCCATACCCTTTTCCCACAATTCCCTGTCTGCGCATGCGCAGAATGGATACGACACAGGCTACGTCCAGGCGGACGCTCCCTCACGAGAGCTTCAAAATAAGACCTCATACGACACCATCGGATCATTAGGGGCTCACCTAGACCCCAACACGTCTATTTCCATACCCTTTTCCCACAATTCCCAATCTGCGCATGCGCAGAATGTTGACAACGAACGATACACTAGCCCAGGTGGATGCTCCCTCACGACTGTTTCACATTGATACCTCATATGACCCAATCGGCCCACTAGTGGCCCACCTAGACCCCAAAACGTCTATTTCGATAAACTTTGTCCACTGCCCATGCGCACAATGACATCAGTTCCACGTCACGAAAACCCTCGGTTTTGGGACTATTTCGGTCCGCGGAGGCAGGCCGCATCACCGCCGGACCGCATCACTGCGGAGAAATACATGCCCCCAAGGTCACGCTCCATTCAGCCAGACCGGAAGTGACGTCATACCTGCGCACAACACTCCTGCGCACACCGCCACATGACCGCCACATTTTTTTTTCTGCGCATGCGCAGTGAGGCGAATATGGCTCGAAATCAGTATAGCCTACTACTGACATGGAGATATTGGAGTGAGCCTGTGAAACGGAACATGCGATGTGGGGAGGTTTATTCTCGTTCTGAACAATTTCATGTTATGGTTCGTACTTTGACATTTCGCCATGTTTAATGATATCATCAAATATAAAGCATTTGCTGATATCATCAAATGATTTGATGATATCAACAAATTATTTGCTGATATCAACAAACAAAGCGTATTTGCTGATATCAGCAAATCTTTTAGTGATATCATCAAATGAAATATTTGATGATATCAGCAAATATTTAATGATTTCATCAAATGATTTGATGATATCACAAAATACAGATTAAATAGTAAAACGGCTTGCCATATGATCGTCCCACTTTCAACAACTAAAAATGAATCCGGGAGATTGATAATTTTATTATGAATATATCGACATCCCTGGGCTAGCAAAATACTTTTACTCGGTATTGGTGAGGTTTTAACACCGTAGCCACGAGCTTTTTTAAATATCCATGAGCTATTGTTTAATTAAATTATCCGTACAATGCATGAACTCAATAAAATTTGATTATTTGAATTTAAATGAAGCGTTTTGTGAAGGGAGTTAAAATACATTTGGTAAACAATTTTGACACTCCAAACCCGGCCCGTTATATGTATTCCCGTAATTATTTTTTGATTGATTATGATTATTAATAATATACGCCAACAAAATCTCATTTTTGAAGCATCTTTGGGAAATACGAGTGTGAAGAAGAGATTTCAGCAATCTATTGCTTCAATTAAATTGGACGGAACAGATTCATTTTTCCAATCCAAAACAGAAAACTGTTTAATCAAATTGTAAACTAGTCTGGTCACTTAAAATCCATTTTAATCACATTAAACATGTTTAAAAAAGCACAATCGCGTACATGGTTTGATCCCTTATTTGCATTATAGTTTCTAATAAAAACTCAAGAGTATATGTGAATTTTCTATAAGCGAGGCATAGTAACCAGAAGTGGACTTCGTGAACACCGTCCTTGTTATCGTGACCTCCTCACTCAAGTAAGGAAAATTTGCACACGACACATGTAGAGAAAAGGTTAAGAATTACTGACCGTGTCAGCGACAGTCCGAATCTCCGCAGCGCAGGTGTATAGGTTGTCCATACGAGACAGGCGGAGTACAGTAGAACTGCTTCAATTTGAGAGCGAGAAAATTCTGCGATCATGGCTGAAGAAAAGAAGTGGGGGAAAAGACAATTCTGGGGCGTAGGGTACGAGTACGACCCCCAATGGGTATTAACCGATGAACAGAAACAAATACAAAGAGATTTGATCGAGTTGTGTAGGACGACACTACGCCCGAATGCTGTAAGTATGTGAGACCCCTAAAAGTCCAGATGCACTGAAGTACTGCTGGTTTTTCCTGGCCAAGTTTAATTCGGGCACCCACATTCTGGGTCTCCTACATTAACTTAAACCATTCAGTTAAGGAAGTAGGAGAGGATCATTTCTAGATGTAACATTTTTATTAAAATCTCCGTGTTTATTTTTCAGGTTAAGCGAAGAAAATGATTGAAAACTAAATGGTTATCGCCCGACTCGTACATTAAGTACGACATTATTAAATCCATGTATACATGTAGTAATGTTAGAGTTAAGTCATTAACCTGTCAGGTAGTGTCCATCAGGGCAACTTATTGAACCCAATGCTGTTTAATATATATATATTAATGATTTATTGACTGAATTGGACACTGACAAGTCCCCAGTCCTGTGGGATGAGCCTATACATATAGTCTGGTCTATGCCGTTGATATTGTCTTGTTGTCACTGGAAAAAGAAGATCTACAGAAAAAACTTAATAAATTAGGTATGTTTATTAACAAATGGGACCTATCTGTTAACTTAGGTAAGACCAAAGTGGTAGCTTTTGGGAATAATAAGCCAATTAACCATTATTTCAGTATAGACGGTGAACAGGTCAAATGTGTTAACAGATACAAATACCTTGGGGTTATACTACATAGTAATGGCCACTATAACCAAGCCATCACAAACCTATCTTGTACAGCTAGGAAAGCTATTTTTGCTCTGAGAAATGCTGTTAACCCGAATGATATTAATACGGGTTTATCATGTAAACTGTTTGATTGTATAATACAACCCATTTTACTATATGGTTATGGGCAGGTTACATAGATGAAGATAAAGAAATTACAGATATTCTGCTTAAGGTTAATGAGGTGGAAGCTGTCCACATGAAATATTGTGAACACATACTTGGAGTACACTCCAGATCTGTCAACATGGCGGTACTTGGTGAACTAGGAAGAACTCCACTCAAAGTTGCTGCAATTGTTAATAGTATCAGTTTTTTCTACATATTGTATCATCCAGTCTCAGTACTTTGATCCATAAGGCCTACCTCAAACAAATTGAAGCTACTAGAAGCCCAAACTGCTGCAACTGGTTTACCTTAATCAGAAAACTCCCTCTGCGACTGGTTGTGCATATCTGTGAGAGAATCAAGGTTGTAATTTCCCCAAATCAACCCTAAACTTTATTCGGAAAACTTTAATTAATATATTTGTTACACTCTGGAAAAGTAAGATCTCTGAATATAGTAAACTGGAGACTTACAGTACGTTTAGGGAAACCCACGGAGGTGAGGATGCATTTTTTCTATACCAAATAGACACCCCCGTGTAGCCCTGGCACGGTTCAGAATTAGTGCCCACAAATTGGAAATTGAAAACGGGCGCTATCACAATATACCTCGTGAACAGCGGCTCTGTCTCACCTGTATAAGGTTGTTGAAGATGAGAAGCACTTTCTCCTGCAATGCACGAGATTACAACCCCAGAGAGATAAACTCTTTAAACTGTATCGGACCATATTTATTAAATCTATTTGATGATACTATTTCCCTATTTAGATGGATAATGAATACAACCATCCAAGCAGTAGTAAACAGTGTAGCGAGATATGTACACGAATGCTTTGAGTATTTGAAAGACTCGTAGTCTATACATGTATATGGTTATCTACCATATGTCTCCCCTGCGGCCAAATGATAGGCCCTCTATCCTCGACCACTTATAGGTATATCCTAGAAATCTTTATATATATATTTGGTAGTGTGTATTTGTTTTAACATACTGTACCATTAGCCTTCGGGAATAAGGAGCAAATGAAGTCTTATCTTATCTACAAAAATGTATATATCATAACACTGAATACATACATAGAGAGATTCGACTTGTTTATTGCTTACAGGAAACTCATTAATTAAATCTTCCTCATGTCAATTTTTCGACATACAATGATAAGAACATGCGCGCCTACGGTTCTGAACGAACGGATCTATGGATATGAGTATGGTTGGCCATCCCTGCCACAATTCGTCATTTACAGGGTGCCTGTAAATAATATATACCACGGTATAAAATGCCAAGCCTGCCATAATTCGTGTTTACAGGATACCTGTAATTATTTTGTACCATGGTATAAAATGCCAAGCCTGCCATAATTCGTATTTACAGGATGCCTGTAATTATTTTGTACCATGGTATAAAATGCCAATCCTGTCATAATTCGTATACACAGGGTGCCTGTAATTATTTTGTACCATGGTATAAAATCGCCAAGCCTGCCATAATTCGTATTCACAGGATGCCTGTAATTATTTTGTACCATAGTATAAAACGCCAAGCCTGCCATAATTCGTATTCACAGGATGCCTGTAATTATTTTGTACCATGCATGGTATAAAATCGCCAAGCCTGCCATAATTCGTGTTTACAGGATACCTGTAAATAATATATACCATGGTATAAAATGCCAAGTCTGCCTTAATTCGTATTTACAGGATACCTGTAAATAATATATACCATGGTATAAAATGCCAAGCCTGCCATAATTCGTATTTACAGGGTGCCTGTAATTATTTTGTACCATGGTATAAAATCGCCAAGCCTGCCACAATTCGTGTTTACAGGATACCTGTAAATAATATATACCATGGTATAAAATGTCAAGCCTGCCATAATTCGTATTTACAGGCAAATTTACAGGATGCCTGTAAATAATATATACCATGGTATAAAATGCCAAGCCTGCCATAATTCGTATTTACAGGCTGCCTGTAATTATTTTGTACCATGGTATAAAATCGCCAAGCCTGCCACAATTCGTGTTTACAGGATACCTGTAAATAATATATACCATGGTATAAAATGCCAAGCCTGCCATAATTCGTATTTACAGGATGCCTGTAATTTTTTTGTACCATGGTATAAAATCGCCAAGCCTGCCATATTTCGTATTTACAGGATGCCTGTAATTCATTTAGCCGTAAGTCGTAAATTTACAACTTATTATTATTTCTACCGATGATATGCGCTTTTACAAATTTGGTGCCGGGCTTTACGCAACCTCCAAACATGGTTATCTCCCCTTCTGCCAGCCGATCGACCCTGCCCTCAGTCAATTTACATATAGCCATGTACCAAAACATCATTTCACAAAACCTGAATTTTACCAGCCAAAAACAGTCCTTATCCACATAGTAAATAAAGGACATATATTTTTTCAGATGTGAATGTGCGGGACCATTTAATTCCGACAAAACAAGCATCGCTGATTTGTTTTCACACAAACGACCGTTAGCCTTGATGTAGGCCAAATGTTGTCGTTGTTGTAAAATTGAATTGAATTTTATTCACCAACAAACGAAACGTAAATCAAGAGACAAAGGCAATCTGCATATTGAAGCATTAAAATAAATGAAGAAATCGGTTTGCCAAGTGATATAGATTGGCGGGAATAAAACCCCTAGGTGCTTGTTCTATCCCTAAATAAAAAAAAATAACATTAACGAAGAAATCTACACTAAAATTTATGGGTGACATAACGTAGCAATCGTTATTCTTTTGTATAAATTATATAGAAGTGAAACACCTGGCAATTATTGTGATATTAGGTCAGATTCCTATAAGATATGTTTTAAGTTTTGATTTGAACAGCGAAGTAGATTCAATTGTTTTAATAACAGGGGGAAGCTTGTTCCATTCACGAGGTCCACCGGCTTTGAGAGTATAAAATGATAAATTGGATCGATATAATGGCCTGTAAAGGTTAAGTTGTTGCCCGCTGGTATGATAATGATGGACGGCGGATTGTCTAGTAAAGTATGTTTGATATGATTTTGGCAAATTGTACGAATGGTGCATAAATTTGTGAACAATCAATAGACATGAGTACAAGTTTAACTTAGATAACGTCAATATTTGTAGACTTCGAAATAATGGTGCTGTATGTTCGTATTTGTTGGATAAAGTTATTGTTCTTACAGTTCGTTTTTGTAATAATAATAGTGTATTCAGGTGAGTAGTATAAGTGTTGCCCCAGATGGTATTACAGTAAGATAAGTAAGGAAATATCATTGAAAAGTATAAAATATACAATGTTTTCTTGTTTATAGAGTTTTTAATAAAATTTATAATTCCTATATTTCGTGTTACTTTGTTACATATGTAGTTTATATGCGTTTTCCAGTTCAACTGGTCATTAAAATAGACGCCTAAGAATTTAAACTGATGAATGAGTTCTATTTCTGTTCCCGAAATAAAAATGGACGAATGTTGTTATTCGGCCTAATTAGCATATATTTGGTTTTTCCAGCATTCAGCGACAGGCGATTACAAGAAAACCAACAATGAATTTTCTCTAGTCCCTGTGACATTATACGAAATACTTCTTGGAGTTCTTTAGATGAAAACACAACACTGGTATCATCCGCAAAGAGGATAATTTTGAGTAGATTACTAACCTTGCATATCATTTATATATAGAAGAAAGAGAATTGGCCCGAGAATCGATCCTTGTGGAACCACACAGGAGAACTACATGGAATCAGAAGAAATGCCATTATAGACGACAGTCTGTTGGCGTTCAGTTAAGTAACTACGAAACCAATTATTAGCTGAACCGCGAAAGCCAAAGTGATCCAACTTAGAGAGAAGAATATTATGATTTACGGTGTCAAATGCTTTTGACAGATCCAAGAAGCATACAGCGCTGTAGAGCTTCGATTCTTTAGCAGTAATTAGCATATCATGAAGAGAGCATGCTGCTAAAGAAGTAGAGAGATTTGCTCGAAATCCATACTGGTTCATAGAAATAAGTTCATTTGACTCGAGGAATTCAATCATCCTGTTAACAGCAAGTTTCTCAAGTATTTTGCTGAAACATGGCAAAACAGATATTGGTCTATAGTTAGAGAGTATAGTAATGTCACCTGATTTAAAATGGGTGTTACTTTGGCAGATTTATAGAGAGTTGGTACTATTCCAGAGTTGAAAGATATATTGCAGATGTTCGAAAGAGGAGCAGAAATATAATTCGATACCAATTTTACTATTGATATTCGAACACCGTCCAATCCAGGTGCAGCGGATTTCAAACTCGTGATAGTTTTTTGTACATCGTCAGCTGTGACTTGTGGAAACTGAAAATGTTCTGTAGTAGGGGTACCAAGATAATCTTTGAAGTTTTGTCCAGTATCTGGGATTTGTGAATCGAGGTTTGCGGCAACTGTACTAAAGTATTCATTAAATCTGGAAGCAATTTCGTAAGTATTGGATATTTCATTACCATTTACATTAAAGTATTTTGATACTTTTGTGGATTTACGTCGATTGAGTATTTGATTCAGAATATTCCATGTAGATTTGATGTCGTTGTTACTCTCATTGAATTTGTCTTCAAAATATTTATTTTTAGAAACACGAAGAGAATGGTTTAGTTTGTTCCGGTATATCCTGTATTGGTTGTGTACATCAGCATCATGAGTTGCAAGATATAACCTATATAACCTATTCTTTTCATATATTGAGTTTAAAATGCCAGGGGAAATCCAAGGTTTAATGATTTTCTTTTGGTGTGATTTGCGAGTGATAATAGGGAAACACTCATTATAAATCGAGTTGAAGTTGAAGTTAAAAGTTTCCAGGCCTGTATTAGGATCATCATTCTCATCACAGACATCTGAAAAATCGACATCTTTGATTCTTTGGATAAAACGGTCAGTTTGTTCATGTGTGATTTGTCGGTAGCTGATACTACGATTGGAGGGAACATTGCACGATTCAGGTTTCAAAATGTGAAAAATTGGAAAGTGGTCTGTAATGTCTATGAAGGAGATGCCAGACAATAAGTTTTCTTCATGGAAGTTAAGAAAAATATTATCTATTAGCGTTGATGTGTGTGGTCCAACTCTCGTATCCTGGTAGAAAGATGAACAGTTATTTAATTACCCGTAGTCACCGAATGTTTGTTGTCTTTTGTCTGCCATATCCCCCAGATGTGCTGCAGTTGATTAATTCTGGTTAATTCAAGTTGTTGCGATACAGAGCAGTTCGGATAATCTCGCACTTTTAATCTCCGACAAAGGCTATATGTCTCGGTGAGGACTCACTGTGCGGAGACTGCCAGGGCGTTTTTTCGCGCTGTATAATTTACTGAGGGCAGGGTCGATCGACTGGCAGGAGGGGAGATAACCCTATTTGCAGGTTGCGTAAAACCCGGCACCAAATTTGTAAAAGCGCATATCATTGGTGGAAATAATAAGAAGGCGTAAATTTACGATTTACGGCTAAACGAATTACAGGCATCCTGTAAATACGAATTATAGCAGGCTTGGCGATTTTATACCATGGTAAAAAATAATTACAGGAATCCTGTAAATACGAATTATGGCAGGCTTGGTGTTTTATACCATGGTATATATTATTTACAGGTATCCTGTAAATACGAATTGTGGCAGGCTTGGAGATTTTATACCATGGTACAAAATAATTACAGGCACTCTGTAAATACGAATTATGGCAGGCTTGGCATTTTATACCAGGGTATATATTATTTGCAGGCATCATGTAAATGACGAATTCTGGCAGGGATGGTCAACCATATACATGTATAAGGCCATACGCCCACATCCAGTCTCACACCATGTAAGGACAAAACCTCACGCATGACGGAGGAAAAGTTGAAATTGCTTGACCAGGCTGATAGAACAATACATCAAGTTACTCAAAAGGCCGGAGAAACGCTTCCTTTATTTAGACGGACAGCTTTCAAATACGGACATAACTTTGATTTAGATTTCAGTTCTCCATTGAATGGTGGTGTACTTCCTGTGTTAATGAGTTGATGAATTGTGAAACGCCGGTCTCGCATTCAAGAGCTGAGCAGAAGAAATGTTTGACCGTTTCGTCAGTCAACATTCATGGTTGTGACTGGGGGGAAATGGTTTATACTCCATGTAAGGATCACGAGACAATGCATACAATAGCCAAGTCTGGGGACAACAATACGCTTCAGCTGCCCAAAGACTCAAAACAATAGCTTCCTACATGAAGTATCTACCGCGGAAAGAGAATATGACAGTGTGGGGCAGGACGGGTATTAGCTGATAACACTGAGTTTCCTAGGCAAAAATATTTGCAATTGTTGACATAGAATACATTGTATACTGGCAACATTAATTGTCAGAATACCAGCGGGAAATGACATCGATCCGTGTAACAGAATAAATATAGGCCCGAGTTTTTACTTCATATAGGCCTACTTGAATCTACATGTAATTTGTTTACAGGAATGTTATTACTGAGGTATATTGTGTTCTTGGAGTGTTCAACCCTCGTCCATTAAGAATTATGTAGCAATATGTTCCAAACGTATCAAATCCATATCGCTGATCAGTATTCTCAATCCATATGATTTTCGTTGTCTAGAGAATGATGTATCTCAGTCACGCATGAAATAAATGAACAGAATAAAAAGCAGTTCAAGCTTATCATACAACCTTCTATGGGTAAATGCGCATGCAAATTGCAAGCACAATAGGGATATCTTCAGATCAGTGTAGAAACTGCATAGGGAATACCCAACACCCCTTCGTTGTTTTAGCCAACACTATCAATTGGTGTTCAGTCCGTACAATCACTTATCAGTTGACACCAAAATGTGGTGTTTGCTTTATCGCATTTTAATGTCATTGACAAACGCCATTATTTGGGGTTGAACTTGCCTCAGCGCCATCTATTGCTGGTCACATTGGTCAGCACCATTTCTCAACACCACTTTATGGTGTTCACCAGTCCTTGACACCAGCCCGGGTGTTGGATCAACAGTCTGGCAGTGTAAATTCAACCAATAATATATGCCATAATTATTTGATGATAAACATGAATTGCAGACTTTCACATATTTTAGTTTTAGTCTATTTTGTGTTACGCCTAGGCATATGACAGTTGTATGCAGGCATTACATATTTAGAGCATTTCCACCAAGTGGATGCTCTTATGTTTTCATGAAAACCGCCGCCGCCACCTTAGGCCTGGGAAATTTGTCTAGTTGTGTTTCGATACCCGTTATTCACCAGTAGTTGGCGTTGTATTCAGATCATAAGTAAACCTTTCTCTGACGATTTCGTCTGAACGGCTTGTCTGATTTCTTTGAAATTTTATAACTTTGGTCTTGAAGGATAGTCAATGTGCTGAAAATGTTTTGGTGTAGCTGGCATAAATATAAAAGCAAGTCTTTTGCGTCTCAAAAAAAAGTTTTTCGTGAAATGAAAATTTACCAATTTGCTTGGAGAAATATTTAAATACTGTTCTATTCTAGGTTGCCAAGCATAAATATAGAATTGCCGACATGATAATTCCCTTTCGGTGTGAACCAAATTGCCATTTAAACGAAAAATCTCATTTATCTGACTTAATGTCAAAATCTTCATAACCATTATCATGATTAAAGTTTTTGCCATTGAACTCTTATGTGCCATCTCCCTAGGCTTTAGATTTCACCTGTTTGTTTTTCGTGGCATTTGGTCGTCACTAGGTGGCGCTATAGACATGAATGCAGGTAAACTTGTTTAACATCATATCTTCTGAAACACGTGTTTGATTTCCATGAAATTTGGGTATAATGATCTTGCAAGATAGGCAAAGAACTGACAAGATTTTGGTGGTGTTCTCAAAATTCATCTCAAAATAAGATTTTGTTTTCACAAAAATGGAAATTTGCTTCTTAATCAGGGAAATGTAATTCTATTTTGCTGAACATGAATGTAACATTCCCAGTGTTATAATTCACATCCCTTGTAAGCCAAATTGCCATGTTTTTAAATATATGAAATTCTCATGACTTGAGTCCAGTATCTGCATTCCCCAGGCCACATCTGCGGATTTTGCTTCATCATGTAGGTTCGTGATATTGTTCATCATTGGGTTGCACCACAGACAGTAAACTTATAGCACAATTTATTGGTATTTCATCTGTTCACATGAAGTTTATTATTGTCAAGACAGACAAAGGATTTCAAAGGACTGAAAGTTATTTTTTGATTGAAACTGAAGGGCCACCTCTCATACGGATTTTGCAGCCCATCAACATAATGCTTGATTTATATCTCATTATACATTCTTTTTTACAAATACTAATTTTATTAACATTGTGGTTTAAAAATGGATTGAAAGGACATTGGTGCTGTTAACGCTGGCATAATCATGTAGCATTGGGTAAAGTCAGCTAAATATATCTAAATCTAGGCTACATCAACCACTGCTTACACACATAACTAAAATGCTGTCAGAGAAAATATGCTGCCATCAGTGTATAGTCAATATGGAGAATTGCAAGGATTCAGGTGAGCTTGAAGTCAGGCCATTTTGGTCAAATAGAACTACTGTAACACTGATATTCTGCTTTACCTTTCAGGCCTCATATTGTAGGCCTGTGTGTTGACCATATAGGCAATAACACCTGTAATGGTTGACTTATTGCATAATGCACTTTACATAAGTGGACTAGTAGACTGCTTGTGTCAACAAAGTAAACACTTCATTTCCAGAATCAGTGCTATTTCTCTCTCCATTACTGATATAATAATTTGATCCTATTCCCATATACATTTCTTTAGTCCCCAGTGGCTGTGAAGCCCTGGGCTTCCAGATGTCTGGGGATGCATTTTGACCAATTTTCAATGAATAAAATCACAAATTATCACTCAGTTAATGCTAAATTGTTTTGTTTTATGTGGAGGTCCCCATAATTTATTTGAAACTCGAGAACCCCGTGGGGCTTCCGGGGATTGACCTGGGATGTCGTTGTGCACACCGCAGGCATGGTAAGAATAAGCGTCAGCTCCTCAGAGAGCTTGTCGTAAGAGGCGACTAACTGAGGCACCTGTGGGGTTCCCGAGTGTGAAAAGAACTTAAAAAACAGGGCTATTCCACCAAGCGCCTACACTCAAAGTTTCTCAAATTTGGCGATACATATCGCATGCTGATAGCAAAATACGAACGTAGCGTTCAAGATCTATGGCGCTACGTTTCGTAACTTGTGTCTAATTCCGCTTAACCCGAGGCTAAGAGCCGTATGAATCCATGTACTTCAAGAACCTCATGGCACTCATATGAACAGTCACAATCAAAGCGTGACTGAGATACATCATTCTTTAGATGACGAATTTACAACGAATATTATGGATTAAGAATACTGATCAGCGATACGGATTTGATATTTTTGGAACATCATGATGTCTTGCCGGCATCATTGAAAACTGTTGACCGCTTCTCTCTTGCAGGAAACAAGCCTATGTTTATGTATACTATGATTGTCTTTTTGAATTTGGTGCTTATACTGTTATATGGAAAATGGAATAGGTCTTTGGATTATGGACGCGGATATTCTCTAATGGACGACGGCTGGATTATGAATGACGGACTAGACGCTTGTAATTTGAAGTTTGTACGAGAATCTTGTGATGTGGATCTACAATGATTTTTTTTTTTAGGATATTTATCGCGATCAGTTTCCATAATAGCTAGTGTAGCTGGTGAGCTAAACACTTAACGCAATTCGGGCTAAATGAAACTAAGATTATCGCGTATACACTGAGTACATGTACGTACTAGTGGTTGCAGCATATAAATGCTTGGTATAGGCTATGGAAGCCTATTGGTGTCGGCCGATGAGACCCCACAATTCCCGATTAGGCCATAGAAGCCTGGATATTTGGTTATTTGTTTTTTGTATTGTTGTTTGGATCCTCAGATATAAGTCTAAGATGTTGGATGACAAATTGGTTTCAATTAACTTCCTTAAGTGTAGTACATATTGTGTCCATGTCAACCATAGAACTTCTAGCTTTCATAATGATTTCTCTTGCACTGAATTGGTATGATTTTTCTTGCACTGAACTAGTACGATAAATCTGTTTCGAAATAATTTGCTTCTGTTTGTTCTGATTGACATTATCTTACATGTAGGTTGGAGTTTTGACATTTTGATACAGTTAAAGGTTATTTGTTTTGGCCATTTTGTTTTGATTTTCATGACCATGTAATGTCTTGATAAACTATTGTGGATTTGAAGCTGCGGTAATGGATGAATTTTTCAGCAATAGATTTGATATTGTGTTATGTTTTGGGCACATTGTTTTGACATGTGTCTCACATACCTAGAGTATTTTCATTGAGTAATGATAGTAAATATGGCATCATGATCTTACGCTATGAACATGGACTACGGTAATTGAGTAAATTGTTTATGGTATTTGACCGATATTTCTGATAATGACCTTAGCTATTGATAATGGACTATTCTTTGACGTTGTGCTATTATTTTGATGCCTTACGCATTCTGTGTTTCTACTTTGAGATAAATGAACGCTCTTTGAACGTGTCCTTTATCTTTCATTGATGGAAGATGTGTGAATTGCCGATTCTTAGCCATCATAGTTTCACGTAAATGTAGATGTTTTAGCCATCACACAATTGCATAAAGTTTGTGGAGTTTGTATTGTAACACCTGAATCACACCATTTGTAGATTACTGTCAGGTTATCGCTCAATATTTAACAATTTCTGAAAATGACGGCATTTTAATATCCGTCCAAACTGACTGACATAATTTACTGGCTTACCTATTCATAAATGCGTATTGGCTAAGACAACATTATGCCTTGTACATATACTGTGCATATGGAGCTGTTTGTAACTTTGTTCACTTCTTAAGATGCTAGAACTAATAGCAAAATTATACAGAATAAAATTGTGATCCCTACACGGAGTTGCTTTTCTTCTCTATGATTGAAGTAAAATGGTGTGCTCTGGTGCATTTTGACAGAATATAATGATGCCCCAAATGAACTGAATTTTCCGTGTCATCTGTCTGTGTGTCTGTCTCTCTGTCTGCTCATCTTTCTTGTCATACCACATATGCAGCTGGTGATGGGTGCTGTACTGACTGGGCTGATCAGTGTCCAGAATAATAGGAACTGTGGACACTCTCGTGTTCTGGCACATGTAGGCACCGTCGTGATATGACTGAAACAATGTTGAAAACGAGGTTAAATCCTACTCACTCACTCACTCCTGGTGATGGGTCAGAAGTCTAATTAATGAAATTGACTGACCTTCACTTGTTTTATCGAGACCAAATTTAGCATTAGCAATAATTTTTAAAGGAGAGAAGATGGGCTCTCCAAATTCATCATACTTGTGCAATTGGTGACTGACTAGAAGCCTATCCCAGATGACTGAACCTATTTTCTCAAGGTTATGTACTTTATATACTTTACTGGATATAACATGAAACATAGCTAGGCATTCTAAATTGATACCACGTATGCAACTGATGATGGACCTGAAGCCTATGAATATGACTGACGTTGACCTATTTGGACAAGGTCAAAAACTGTATTTAACATACATACTGTTGCCGGTCCCAGTTACTTTTACGCAAGCATCACAATTTGCTTAATTAAGCTACAAGGAATCTTTCCCATGCATACGAACTATACATTTTCTGAAAGCTCTTTATTCAGGGAATTTATTTTTCTGAATAAATTTCTGTTTTGTTGTAGTCCCAAGTGATTTATATCACGATATATGACATCATTTCGGATATTATGGTCTTCGAAAAGACGCGCTAACAACAGTTTTCATCAGACAAACTCGATTTGTTTTAGTAATAAAATTTACTATTTGAATAAAATAACAGTGCCACAGTTTTTTTAGTTATGCCCTAGGAGTTATTTTATCAGCGTGCAAAGTTGAAGAATTGAAAAAAATAAAAAACGCGACTCTCCTCCACTAAATCATAAATAACTAAAGAACAGATCCGAAATAAAAAAAAATTGGCATCGTTGTGAAGGTCGGCATATGTGGAGTATTGTTCCACAATTTCATGTTTCTATGTTGAATAATAAGAGAGAAATTAGAAAGAGAAAATGGACAAGGCGTTGAAAAACTTAATGGAGAAAACGGGCAAAAACCAAACACCAGTGCGTTTGGTCAATTATGGCCACGCTAATACTCTTTTCGCACCTGAATAGGATCCCCGCCGAGACACCGCTGTGACCGCTTGAGTAGATGACATACACATTGTCTATCAGGTGGTATTGTAAATGCGTGTTGAAAATTCATTTACAGATTTGATCAAATACATTGTATCAAAATTCGCGAGCTTGAGAGATAAACATGGCAGTGTGACTAACGTCACAGGACCTACGGAGTAGGGTTTGATATGATTTAAGTGTGTACTCGAGAGATGACTTGGCGGCCCTATGTGCTACCGTGAGAGAATTTAGATAGCAGTCTCTAATTGACAGTGGGTACTATTAACTTTCCCAGATGTCACCGCTTGTGAGTCATTAGCGTAGCAACTATTGTCGCCCTCCGTTCCCATTACCATGAACACTGATCAGCCCAGCAGTACAGTACGAGCTCACCTATCCGAGTCTTGATCGGGCTCAAAGTCGCTTAACTTCGGTGATTTTACGAGAACCGGTGTGTCCAACGTGATATGCCGTATCAGGGAACCTTCAAAAATCACATGAAACGTACAGCCAAGGGTTCCCGATGAGCATGAGAGTGCACTCGCTGAGCCATCAATAAATAATAAAAAATAATTATAAATCAAATTTTCATCAGAATTTTGTCAGCTCAGAACTTGCTGGTAACAATGCTCTAATGCACGTTCATGCCAAAAATCAAGGTTCTAATGTCAACGGTTCTCCTTATTTTGCCGACGAAAGATTTCGGATGGACTCACTCACTCACTCACTGACTACCGGACAATTTGCAGATGGTAGCCTACTTCGTAGAAATATATATATTGCCATTCGGCGGATGTTGTGCTATTTGAGCCGATCGGTTTGCCACCGGCGAAACCCCAATACACAAGCTCCGGGTCGAGCGCGAGTAATTAATCCCCTGCTGTGAATTCACTGCGTGGAGCTGCTCTGATTAAGCCCTTTCTGTAACGCAGTGAATGACTTTTGAGTTTTAAAAGTCAAATTGTTGCTATAAAAACACAAATTTTAATGAATTTTCATCTTCCAAATTATGGATTTGACTGTGCACTTTAATACATGGCAGTGTGACTAACGTCACTGGACCTACGAAATAGGGTTTGAGATAATTTAAGTGTGTACTCGAGAGATGACTTGGGGGCCCTGTGTGCTACCATGAGAGAATTTATATAGCGTCTCTAATTGACAGTGGGAACTATTAACTTTTTCAGATGTCACCGCTGGTGAGTCATTAGCTTAACTATTATCGCCCTCAGTTTCTATTACCCTGGAGAATGATCAGCCCAGCAGTACAGCACGAAGTGTTGGGGGGAGAGTCCGAGAGAGCGGGGACCCCCCCCCCCCTTCTCGGCATTAGGCGATTTTTCTTAAATTAGCGTAGGGAATGATGCTCTGTCAGAGCAGTTGAGAAGTAAATGTTTGTAGTCCTAAATAAGACAGGAAACTGGATAAGAAACACAAATTTGAAGTGAGAAAGGTGAAGATCAGAGATGTGTTAGAATGCAAGAATCAAATCAGGCATCACTAGAGAGCCATTCTCCATGGATATATTTATTTGGCATTCAACTTCAAGGTACCTCATCTGAAGAGAGTACATAATAATAATCAATGAACAATAAAGCACACACGAACAAAATAAACAACTGGTTCTAGGTTACTGAATTTAAAACACAACGATGATTTTATTATCGATTTCTTCAGTAATAACATATAATAGGGTCATTGTTGTGTTTAAATTTAATAATTTCTCTCATAAAATCCAGCCATTTTTATTTCTTTTTGAGGTAGAACATTTTTTAACTAATGACTGAACTGAAGAAATGATGCAATGTTGTATAGGCTGGATATATAAAACGTGCAGTATAATATGCCTTCAATCTCAACGAAATTTCAAGACCAGCAAATGAGTGAAAACGGACACCATTGGAATGTGTGTGGTATCGGAATGTGTGTCAACATTACAATGTAAGTTAGGCTAAAAATAGATTACTCAGGAATCTCCAGTTTAATACTGGATTCAAGTGTAGGCCTACTGTTAAACTAGCCATATTATAGATATCTCATAGTACATGTAGATCTAATAGACTGATTACGACGTACGAGAGAGCGCACACATGCATGTGTGCTTTTAATATAGATATAATTAAAATATTTTTTGGAAGCTGACGTTTTAGAACAACAACACATGCCAAGAAATACTGCATTGAAAAGGGTCCATTTAGCCTACCCTGTTTTAGCGCTCTAATCAGCACATGGCGGGGTCATATTTCTGCTGTCAAAATTATATTTCCCTCCAAAATCTTAACCCTTGAACCCAAGTCACACACTCTCTGATGCATGTTTGTCCTAACTATCCTATTAGCACATTATGAACATGTCTTTGGTCATAGTGTACATATCATAACTTACAGCAATGTTTTCTGCTATATTATTTCAATGATATGGTTTAACAATTTAAGTTATGGGAACAGCGCTGATTGTGTGAGGGTATATGCAGTAGGCCTATGCTCTCGGACAAGAATCATTTTCAGAGCTGTGGAATTGTCCCAGACGCACGTTAAGATTAACCTCAGTAATAGGGCCATGTGGCATAGTGGAATGTGGATCAATGACAGGGTATTTTTAGCCGGACAGGACTCGGTTGTGGTAACTGATACTCATTAAATGCGATAAAACGCTGGGGCAAAACGGACCACAGTTTCCTTGGCATGAACGACCACCGAAAGCCAACAGAAGATTTACCTTCATTGGACCTCTGACGCTTCTGTGAGAAGAAGTTTTTCAAAGTTGCTTGGCGCTTCATGACATTGATTTATAAAATACATGTCAAGTGATATTCGTGGCTCGGTAAAACTTCGCAGCAGACGAAATAACAACCTCCATTCTCCGATCAAATGATTTGCTTCCTTCATGCATCGTGGCATATACAGCTCGCCTGACGCGAGATTCTGGGATTTCGGTAGCCTTCCGCAATACCACCGGCTAACAGCGACCAGCATGATCACGAGGGTTCCCGAATATTTCCAACAATTTACGGCAGATGTTCGTGGACTATTAGGGAAAACATGGCGGAGCTACCTGGAAACGTATAATGCCGACATATTTTGGCAAGTACCATTAAAGTTACTGATATTTTCGAGAGCTGGGCACATCATTTTTTTTTTGCTTTAGTGCTGGGCGGCCGAAGTTAGTCCCAGGCGCTTAAAAGTCACAGAGAAGAATACAGCCAAGGGTTCCTGATGGGCATGACAGTGCACTCGAGTCATCAATAAATAATAAAAAATTAATTATAAATCAAATTTTCATCAGAATTCGATCAGCTCAGAACTTGCTGGTAACAATGCCCTAATGCACGTTCATGCCAAAAATCAAGGTTCTAATGTCAACGGTTCTCCTTATTTTGCCGACGAAAGGATTCGTATGGACTGACTCATTACCGGACAATTTACGATCTGTAGCCTACTTCGTAGGAACATGAGCAGTGTGACTAACGTCACAGGACCTACGAAGTAGAGTAGGCATTAGGACTCGAACGCGAACGGAACTCTTGGAAATCCCCACCCCCAGTTGAAATCCTGCCTATATTAAGATGGGCACCGCCCAAGTCAGAATCGCCAGTGATTTTCATCAAAAATCACCAGGAATTTTCATCAAAAGTAGGTCAGCTCAGAACTTGTTCGTAACAGTCTTCTAATGTGCCTTCATTCCAAAATTAAATAGCGATCGCCGATTTAATTTTACAATTTTTTAACTGAAGGAAACAGATTGAATAATAAAGGTTCAGTAGATATCAAGCTTTACGTGTGAAAATACATTTACATCTCTTTAATGGTTTTCAGTGCCCTTGTCCAGGATCAAAACAACTTTTTGAATCACATTATTTTCCCAACAATACAACAAATTTTTATATATAGTACTATAGTAGAAAGGTAGCATTTATGTAGTTTACGGTAATTCAACTCAAGACCAACACCTTCTCTGCACAAGATAATAATGATTCTATGTCATTCTCCTGAGCATAACCGGTACAAAGACGAATAAATAGCGTCTCTACATCACGTTGTTATCTAGATATATGAGACAACACATTTTGGATATCGGCAATCTGATGAATGTACTATTCCGGTTTTCTTGTTCCACATTATATTCTATGGCGGTTGATCGGTGATTTTCTTCATTGATAAACGTTAAACCACCTCAGCTTCGTTGTGTGAATCGGAATTGCATTGCTGTGACACACCAACACACTCCATGGCAGTGATTCTGTATCCCCTAATCAAGGAATCAAAATGGATCAAGATTTGAAATGACAAGAAAAATTTAGACATATTTTGTTTACACATGTAATTTTTTGTTTAAATTATATCCAAGTGTGATATATAGTCAATATTCAAGAGGTACAATAAAAACTCAAGTTATCATATTTTCACATCATGATCAAAGTTACTTTATCTAGGTAAATTCTACCAAAAGAAGACCCTTTAAACATGCCGTCATGGCTTTGTTTCACCCTCAGTAAACTTTTATCATTGTCGCTCACACAGACTAATCTGAAGGATGATACCACATATTTCTTTCTTCTGCTGGGTTATTGCACCAGGCTGACTTAATTGGTTGATGTAGGATATTTCACCATCAGTGGGTAATTTGACCTGAATTTGAAGCCTGATATGGTCAGTGATGAAATGTTTGGATGTGAAATAGGATACACGTTAAAGGCCACAGTTTACATATATCTATAACAATATACTGAATTGTGTGTATTGAGGCTGGCATAGCGGTGTAGATAAATGCACTAACAAATGATGGAAAATTAGCATTTCCTATTTCATAAAAACAATTACGGATGGCATATCCCACCACTGTGTTATATATACAGTGAAACATACAGCCAAGGGTTCCCGATGGGCATGACAGTGTTATCGCTGAGCCATCAATAAATAATTAAAAAAATAATTATAAATCAAATTTTAATCAGAATTCGGTCAACTCAGAACTTGCTGGTAACAATGCCCTAATGCACGTTCATGCCAGAAATCAAGGTTCTAATGTCAACGGTTCTCCTTATTTTGCCGACGAAAGGATTCGGATGGACTGACTCACTCACTCATTACCGGACAATTTGCGATCTGTAGCCTACTTCGTAGGAACATGAGCAGTGCGACTAACGTATCAGGACCTACATGTACGAAGTAGGGTAGGCATTAGGACTCCGATGCTAACTGAACTCTTGGAAATCCCCACCCCACCCGCTGAAATACTGCCTATATTAAGATGGGCACTGCCCAGGTCAGAATCACCAGTGATTTTCATCAAAAGTAGGTCAGCTCAGAACTTGCTGGTAACAGTCCCCTAATGCACCTTCATGCAAAAAATCAAGTTTCTAATGTCAACGGTTCTCCTTATTTTGCGGACGAAAGAATTCGGATGGACTCACTCACTCACCCACTCACTCACTGACTACCGGACAATTTGCAGATGGTAGCCTACTTCGTAAGAATAAGAAGAAAACATTTTTTTTGACATTTTGAAGCCTTGACCGGCAACAGTAAACTTGTTACATGTTAACTGCCAACATACACTCCAAATCTAACATTGTCATCATATTGTTGTGGCTGTGGTTGTCTTCCAGAACAATCTAGTGAATTTTGCATGTGTTCCAACAGCCTCACGCTTCAACAGTAACTTAAACCATGCTGTATCGGTGAGTTGTTGAAACACCCCCCCACTTCCTAGCTCTGAAATACTGCATCACTGTCTAAATATGGGTAACGTGACAGAGTGATAGATCACACAGCCAGTGAAGGTTCTTGATTTACATTGAATGTCGTTATTGCCTAAGTAGTATTAGCATCATTTTACAACAACAACAATTTGCTGACTTACAGTGAAAAATTAAAGTGAAAGGTATATATTTTTCACGGGGCGATGTAGGCCCGTAGGGACTAATGGTCCTGTCTTGTAGTCAGAAAAAATTGAGCAACAGCTCTGTGTCTTGCTAACACAGCAAAAGATAGAGTTCTTACACGACAAGAAAGAGGTCTGAAACTTCCTTCTTTTGAGTTTCCAGGTTTCTGTGTTTTTAATGTTCGCGTATAGTTGCAGGTCTGATATGTTTAAGTTACATCTCCATTTATCTAATTTTATGCGTGTTTTCGTTCATTTTCCAGTGGCACTACTTTCGTGCTCAAAATATGTCGTCTGCTAAACCACAGATTTTGAGAGGCGCATGTTGAGTGATTTTGTGGGACTAACTCATTCTCATTAGAAAGCGTGTTTGGGCAGTAATTTAGTATTAAATAATACCAGTATAAGTGTAATTCATTGTAGAAAACAATGGGATATTTCACTTTGCCTGTATTCATTTACATTTTCATGAAATATGTGTGTTGAGTTACAGTTTGGAATTTTCGCCATTTAAGCTTACCCCTCAAGACCCTCTGCATTATCTTTTTATAGTAAGTTTCTAAAATCCAGTGGTGGTCAAATCATTTACGTAATAATTTCCCTGTATTCAAAAATGGTTTCTTTCCATTCTACTTCTGAAATATTCATGGAATGTTGCAAGCATTTCCCCCTGATCTACAGAAAGAGCTCTGCATATCACAGTTTTGAAGCTGTTAGGTGACAGGGGAGATAACCAAATAGAACTGTAATATACTAGGGAAGAGGTACATGAAACAATATGATGCCATGAGAGGATGCATCCCAGCATAGCTCCAGTTCATCTAACCATGAGGATTATACATTGTATCTCAATATTCATTTTTACCCCTCGGCCAATTTTGGCCATGGGGTATTGTCGTCTTGTACGTCAGTCTGTTCGTACGTCAGTGCGTGAGCGAGATAGACGGAGAACGGTTCCACTGAAGAATTCCAAATTTGGTATACTTATTTACCTAGTCAAGGACCAGAAGCCTATTGAATTGAGACCTGATTGGGTGGAAACCTTGGCAGCCATCTTTAATTTGATGCAAAATGGATAATGATCCATATCTCGGAAACCATTCAACTGTTCAATACGAAAGTTGGTATACATCATCGATACATCAAGCAACTTTCAATGAATTACCAAACTGGCTTTTCTGATTAGCTGAAAATCCTGGAGGCCATCTTTAATTTATGCAAATCGATAATGATACATATCTCTGTTACCATTCAATTGTTTTATATGAAAGTTGGTATACATCATCGATGCATACAGATACTTTAAATCGGGACCTGATTGACTGAAAACCTTGGCGGCCATCTTTAATTTATGCAAAAGCTTTAACGATATATATCTCTGATATCATCTAAGTGTTCTATATCAGACTTGGTATACAGCATCGATGTATCAAGAGACTTGCAATGAATAACCACATCAGTTCCTCTGAGTGGAGAGAAGGATGGGCGGCCATCTTTAATTTATGCAAAATCATTAATGATCTCGTTCTCTGATACCGTTCAAGTGCTCGATGTAAAATTTGGTATATATCATCGATGCATCAAGAGACTTACGACAAATGACAGTTCTGGTTTCTCTGATTGGGCGGAAACCTTGGTGGCCATCTTTAGTTTATGCAAAATCTTTAATGATGTATATCTCTGATACCATTTCAGTGTTCTATACGAAACTAGGTATACAGCATCAATGTATCAAGAGACTTTCAATTAATAACCACATCAGTTCCTCTGAGTGGCAGGAAGGATGAGCGGCCATCTTTAATTTATGTGAAATCATTAATGATCTCTATCTCTGATACCGTTTAAATGCTCGATGTAAAATTTGGTATACATCATTGATGCATCAAGAAACTTATGTAATGAAAACCGGTTTCTCTGATTGGACGGAAACCTTGGGGGTCATTCCTAATTGCAAAATTTTTGATAATCTGTATATTTGTGTTCCTGACATCTTCGTTCAAATTGAATAGATTATGAAAGTACCCAGAGCCGAGGGGTTTTCAGATGCGCAGCTTCGTATTGCTATTTACTGCTGAAGGATATGCTTTCGATTATCTGAAAAAGGTGACAATTTTCACAAATATTGGTAACATGCAGTGAAGACATTATTTTATCATTTCATCAGGTTGGTTTCATAATAAATGTCTGTCCCAGCGTTTTTAAAAAATATATATATGTGTACAATTACACTAATGCACTAGATATCCTTGTTGAGAGGAATGTGTGAGACTACAAGTATGACTCTTCGCTATGAGATGGAACATCAAAGAGTTAGTGGAATTATTCCAACAGCCTATTTTACATTTAAATAGCCCCGTTTCAGTGCCTAAGGCTCTAGTTGAGATCTGGCGTTAGCCAGAGGCTCTTTAGAATGCTGTAGGGAAATGGACAAAAGTGCAAACCGACTCACGGGAGAGCCTTACGCTGCATGAAAGTAGTTCCACAGAGATGAGTTTTGGGGATCCTTAGTGGTTGAAAGGTTTTTTGTGTCTATATTTAGTCTCTAATAATCACTTGGCATATATTTGATCCCTTATCTGCATTAAATATTACTCTGTTCATTGTTTTCCCACAAAATATGAGATTAATACGCTCTAAAGTATGGCAGACTGGTATCGTCACTTTACCAAAGCTTGGACCTTGCTGAGAAAATTATACAGTTTAGCTGGTTAGGTGTATATATGAGAGATGCCCTACCATAGCAGCCAACCTGGCCACCAATGTCTCATTATCACCTTTGCATGCCACTGTTTGCTTTTCTCACAAGAGCAAGCTGTAACATATCTTATAATCTTTTCCTATCTTGTACTCCACCAGTCAACCTGTGGGATATACAGAAAGTGTAATACATATCTTGTCTTATCCTAACTTGTGACATAACCATCATCAACCTCGTCTAGCCCTTCTCACTCATAACACTAAATCAATTTCTATGTACCCCTAGGTATAATCTCTCTTATTTACCCCTAGGTACATGTATGTTCTGTACAAACTGAGCTTAATTCCTTGTGGGTATTTAGGCCTAGACTTCATTCCACTGGCCCCTTTTTTCCATCGAATCCGCAACAGGTCAGTTTGCAGTTTCAACGCCAACATCAACGCCAACACCAACAATACCATGTTAAAGACGGTATCATATTGCTTTCTTTATGCTGGTTAAATTAACATGGGGGTCATGGTGTTCATCTGGAATTACAAGCGTCTAGTCCATCATCCATAATTCAGCCGTCGTCCATTAGAGAATATCCGCGTCCATAATCCAAAGACCTATTCCATATTCCATATAACAGTATTAGCAGAACAGAATCCCGAACTGACGTTTTGGAAGAATTATGTATCAAGATAAAGAGCAAAATTCAGCTATTTTGGTTGAGTCAAGGTTGGATGAGCACCTACTGTAGTGTCTAATTGGACGGAAATTATAGGACTACCTTTCATTGTTCCCACAGATCAATTTCACATAAACTACGATAAAAGTAACTCCGAAAATGGAAGTCATTGTGATATAATATTCTATATTTCGGCTTCCATTTTCGGAGTTACTTTTATCCTGGGACTGCCTTTCTTTGGTATGTTCAACTTCGTTATGTCGGTACCGTTTAAGAAGTGCCGTTCGCGCCATAAATCCGAACGTTTAATAAATTTAAACGTTTAACTTGCACCAACCAATCAGATGTCATGAATTGACATTTGGAAGACCTTTCCTGTCCAAAAGCAAACGTTTGCTGTTGTAACATCCAATACTTTAGACGTTTCCTGTGAAAAGGCAAACGTTTCCAGTAGTAATATTCGAGACTTTTAAACGTTTCCGGTTTAAGGGAAATCGTTACCGGTTGTGATCATCCAGTCAGATTTTTTATTGCTGCCGCGTATGTTCAAACCTCAACATCAACACGTGTCCACTGGCAAAACGTTTCCGCTATGTAGTCTGTTTGAACCAATCAAAATAACCCTTAAAAACATTCGCGCATATTGTATTCCTTATGCCCACCGTGCATCATGTCCTGCGCAAATTGTCCCGGTGCCAAAGATATTCTCCAAAACTTAATTTGTAAGAACGGTTTTCATTGGTTAAAATACACTACATACCGGAAACGTTTGCCAGTGGAGATTTGCACGTGTTGGTGTAGATGTTGGAATACACGCGGCCCAAATAAAAAGTCTGATTGGACGATCACCACCGGAAACATTATCCTTTTAACCGGATACCTTTAAAAGACCGAATTTTTCTTTTGACAGGAAACGTCTGAAGTCGCGAATTTACAACTGGAAACGTTTGCTTTTTAACAGGAAAATGTCAGTTCATAACATCTGATTGGTTGGTTCAAGTTTAAACGTTTAAACTTTTTAAAGCTTTACAATTTTTAAACGTTTAAGAAGTTAAAACGTTTAAAGGATGCGTTTATGGCGCGAACGGCCCTAAATATACCTTGTCACAGGATGTAACTTGTGATTGCATTTTAGCCACATACATTCGTGCCTGGTGCCACCTGTGCCTAACTTGAAATTAAATATATAATTGTGCTTTTATTTCATTACAAACTTATCCCCCAAATAAGCCAGCTACCAGATCTCATTAAAGCCTATAGGCTCTAGTTGTTGTTTGGCATTTTCACTTGCTAGCATCTCAGATAGAATACAGCAGCCTAATTCATACAATCAGGAATAAAAGGGGGTTAAAGTCTTTAAGTTCAAACTTTCATAGGAAATATAAAAGTGGCAATTTGATTTTTTTTTTTTTTTCGATTTTTTAATGTCGGTGGGCCCATGAAACGCAAAATAGAGTTGGTGTTGCCTCACACTGGGTTTCGCTCATTGGTGAAGAAATCCCTTCTCGGAGGCACTTCTACCAGGGATAATTCCTGATTGCTCATCCTTCTGGGATATGTGCCCCACCCTCTGTCCCATCCTAAATTTTTTTTACCACCCCTAATAGGGCGTGTGCCCAAATTGGGGAGATCTAAAACCCTGTGAGTACCAAGTTATGTGTTACAAAATTATCTGGGGAAATGCTCTTCGCCCGTGTTTCACACGAGCTTTCATTCTGTCTGTTTCTCTCACGCTATTGTGTGGGACGGTTATTAAATTAAATTTAACGTCTCTCTCTATATATTTAACACAAAGAATATTTTAAGTTTACATAGGATAAACTGTCTAGGGCAAATTTTGCCCGAAGTGTACTGTCGTCGTCAGCGTCGCCTGTCTGTCCGTCTGTCTGTCCGTCTGTGTACACGATATCTCAAGAACGATTATAGTCAGGTATTGTAAATTCATACCACTTATGCATCTGGTGAAGGGTCAGAAGCCTATTGAAAATGACTGACCTTGACCTCTATTTTCAAGGTCAAATTGTACTTTTAATGTAGATTTGATGCTGCTAACACCATATCTCTTACAGTATTATAGCTAGCCCTTGTAACTTTAATTCATTGATGTATCTGGTAGTTGATCAGTAGCCTGAAAGTTGAATCTGCCACTTGCACATTATTTTTGACACAGACTTTATGAAGTTAGTAAACTTGGTTTGCGTGAGTATTGATTTGTTTCTGCAATTTTTAAAAGAACTCTCTATGTACATTGTACAATTTATGATCGACTGCTTTACAGTAATTTGCGATATATGAAATAAGAAATGCTAATTTTCAATCATTTGGTAGTGTGTTTATCTACACTACTATTACCAACTTGTCATCTTCAATACACACAATTCAGTATATTGTCATAGATACATGTAAACTGTAGCCTTAGCATCGTATTTCACATGGAACATTTCATCACAGACCACATCAGGCTTCAAATTCAGGTCAAATTGCCCAGTTGTGGTGAAATATCCTGCATCAACCTATTAAAAGTCAGCATGGTGCAATAATCCAGCAGAATGAAGTGGTATCATCCAACAGATTAGTATGTGTGAGCAAAAATAACCAAAGTTTACTGAGGGTCCAACAAAACCATTCTGCAAGCTATCCAATTAATCTATCAGTTTGTGTAGAGACATTTTGTGGGCGTCATGTAAGTTACTTTACTTTCAATGCTGTATAATAGTTTACTCATTAGAGCATTTCCACAAGGTGGATGCTCTTATGTTTTCATGCGAAACGGATCCGCCGGATCCGCCGCCGCGACTTTAAACGTGAATATCTCTGAAACCGTTAAATATTTTCGGGTCAAACTTTGTGTGCTATCTCCTTAGGCCTGGGAAATTTTTCTGGTTGTGTTTTGATAGCCGCGTCTCACCACTAGGTGGCGTTGTACTCAGAGCATAGGTAAACCTTTCTTTGACGATTTCGTCTGAACGACTGGTTTGATTTCTATGAAATTTTATTACAATAGTCTTGAAGGATAGGCAATGTGCTGAAAAGGTTTGGTGTAGTTGGCGTAATTTTAAAGGCACGTTTTTTGCATCTAAAAAATGAAGTGTTTTGTGAATTGAAAATTTACCAATTCGCTTGGAGAAATATTTAAAAAATGTTCTATTCTATCTTTCCAAGCATAAATATAGGATTGCCACATGATAATTCCCTTTCGGCGCAAACCAAATTGTCATTTAAATGAAAAATCTCAATTATTTGACTTAACGGCAAAACTTCCATAACCATTATCATGATCAAAGTTTTTGCCATTGAACTCTTTATGTGCCATCTTCCTAGGGCTTTACATTTCACCTGCTTGTTTTTCGTGGTATTTGGTCATCACTAGGTGACGCTATAGACATGAATTCAAGTAAACTTGTGTAATGCGATATCTTCTAAACAACGTGTTTGATTTCCATGAAATTTGGATATAATGATCTTGCAAGATAGGCAAAGGACTGATTTTGGCGGTGATGGCTAAATCATGCAGGCGCATTTTTGCGTCCCAAAATAAGATTTTTTTGACAACATGGAAATTTTCTTCTTTGAATGCGGGAAAAATAATTCTCGTTTGCTGAACATGAATATAACATTCCCAGTGTTATAATTCACATCCCTTGTAAGCCCAATGGTCTTTTTTTCACTAATACGTGAAATTCTCATGACTCCAGTCCAATGTCTACATCCCCCAGGCCACATCTGGGGATTTTGCTTCATCTTGTGATTTTTTAATATTTGTTCATCACTGGGTGGCACTATAGACAGTAAACTTATATAGCACAATTTATTGGCGCTTCATGAAGTCTATTATTGTGATGTTGTTGGACAGACTAAGGATTTCAAAGAATTGATCTTTTTTTAATGATTGACATTGCTTTAGGGCCACCTCCCATACGAATTTCGCAGCCCATCAACAAAATGCTTTATTTATATTTCATTATACTGTCTTTTTTACAATTCATAATTTTATTAACATTATGGTTTAAAAATGGATTGACAGGATATTGGTTCTGCTAGTGCTGGCATAGACATGTGGCAATGGGGATATTGACAACTGAATGTATCTAAATCTAGACTACATCAGGCCCTGCTTACACAAATAACTAAAATGCAACCAGGGGAAATACATGTATGCTGCTATACTGTATGGAGAATTGCAAGTATTCTAGGGAGCTTCGATTCAGGGCATTTTGGTCAAGTAGACATACATGTACTGTAGCACTGATACCTGGCATGCCTTCATATAATGTATGCCTGTATGTTGACCATTCAGCTACAAAATCTGAAGTGGTTGACTTATTGCACAATGTACTTTACATAAGGGGACTGATGGCCTGCTTGTGCCAACACGGTAAACACTTCACTCTCCAATACTTATGTAGTAATTTGATCCAGTTCATTGGTATGGCTATCCCAATTATATTTTGTTAGCCCCCCGTGGCTGTGAAGTTGTGAGCTTCCAGCAATTTTCAATGAATAAAATCACAAATTATCACTCAGTTAATGCTCACTGATAATTCCCTTTCGGTGCAAACCAAATTGTCATTTAAATGAAAAATCTCAATTATCTGACTTAATGTCAAAACCTCCACAACCATTATCATGATTAAAGTTTTTGAGATCTGGCGTTAGCCAGAGGCCCTTCAGAATGCTGTAGGGAAATGGCCAAAAGTGCAAACCGACTCACGGGATAGCCTTACGCTGCATGAAATTAGTTCCACAGAGATGAGTTTTGGGGATCCTTAGTGGTTGAAAGGCTTTTGTATGTCTATATTTAGTCACTTGGCATATATTTGATCCCTTATCTGCATTAAATATTACTCTGTTCATTGTTTTCCCACAAAATATGAGATTAATACGCTCTAAAGTATGGCAGACTGGTATCGTCACTTTACCAAAGCTTGAACTCTGCTGAGAAAATTATACAGTTTAGCTGGTTAGGTGTATATGCGAGAGATGCTCTACCATAGCAGCCAACCTGGCCACCATTGTCTCATTATCACCTTTGCATGCCACTGTTTGCTTTTCTCACAAGAGCAAGCTGTAACATATCTTATAATTTTTTCCTATCTTGTACTCCACCAGTCAACCTGTGGGATATCCAGAAAGTGTAATACATGTCTTGTCTTATCCTAACTTGTGACATAACCATCATCAACCGTGATGTCCAGCCCTTCTCACTCATAACACTAAACCAATCTCTATTTACCCCTAGGTATAATCTCTCCTATTTACCCCTAGGTACATGTGTGTTCTGTACAAACTGACCTTAATCCCCTGTGGGTATTTAGGCCTAGACTTCATTCTTCTGACCTCTTTTTCCATCGAATTCTCAACAGGTCAGTTTGCAGTTTCAACGCAACACCAACAATACCATGTTAAAGAAGGTATCATATTGCTTTCTTTATGCTGGTTAAATTAACATGGTGGTCATGGTGTTCATCTGGAATCCCGAACTGACGTATTGGAGGAATTATGTATCAAGATAAAGAGCAAAATTAAGCTATTTTGGTTGAGTCAATGTTGGATGAGCACCTACTGTAGTGTCTTCATATCTTAGCTCGAGATTTCAGAGGGTTGCCATAGGTAATGCACTGTCTGAACCATTATCTGTCCAAACTGGTGTACCACAGGGGTCCATTCTTGGACCTCTGTTATTTATTTTATACTTGAATGATTTTATCCTGCATATTAATGGGTGTGATTATGAATTATACGCTGATGACACTACATTTCACACCTCAAAATCAGTAGCACTTATTCAAGAAAAACTAAACAGAAATATGACAAGTGCAGATCAAGGTGTTCAGAAAACAAAATGCTTATTAATCCTGAGAAGTCCAATTCAATGTTAATAGGAACTTCACGGAAATTGAAAAACTGTGGTCATAACTTCAACATCACTGTCAATGGTACTACAATAGATAATGTCGTGCACCAGAAATTATTTGGTCTCCACATTGATAACAATCTTTCATGGAAAGAACATGTTGATAGTGTATGTAGAACTATATCAAGGCTCCTCTCTGTACTGATAGTCGACCGGCCAAGGACATCAAAAGCGCTTTTAAAAACTTTCGAGGGCATTTTTTGTTACAAATGGGTATCCATGCTAAATTAGTTCTTTGAGTGATAGGGATCAAGGTAGGAGGGGATACCACCCTGATTTTGGTGAATTAAGGTCATTTTGGGGTCACTCTTTGGGTCAAATACGGTCAAAAATAGGTTTAAATCGGTTAGCGCCTCCACTCAAAGTTTCTCAAATTTGGCGATACATATCGCATGCTGATAGCAAAATACGAACGTAGCGTGCAAGATCTATGGCGCTACGTTTCGTAACTTGTGTCTAATTCCGCTTAACCCGGGGCTAGGGGCCGTATGAACCCATGTACTTCAAGATCCTCATGGTAATCATATGAACAGTCACAATCAAAGCGTGACTGAGATACATCTTTTTTTTAGATGACGACTTTACAACGAATATTATGGATTAAGAATACTGATCAGCGATACGGATTTGATATTTTTGGAACATCATGATGTCTTGCCGGCATCATTGAAAACTGTTGACCGCTTCTCTCTTGCAGGAAACAAGCCTATGTGTATGTATACTATGATTGTCTTTTTGAATTTGGTGCTAATACTGTTATGTGGAAAATGGAATAGGTCTTTGGATTATGGACGCGGATATTCTCTAATGGACGACGGCTGGATTATGAATGACGGACTAGACGCTTGTAATAATTTAACATCCACCGTATTGTTTGTTACCAATGAGTATCCAAGCTGAATTAGTTGTAAGTAGTGTAGAGTGTAAGGTAGTCATAGATAACCCGTTTATTATAAGAATTAAGGTCATTTTAGGGTCACTTTTGGGTCAAATAAGGTCAGAATTTTGTGAAACTCGGTTATATGCACAGTACTAATTGTTACGATTGGGTATTCGAGTTGAATTGGTTGAATGTAGTGTAGGGTTGGATGTAGTCATCGACAACACGTTATTTATTAAAATTAAGGTCATTTTGGGGTCACTCTTTGGGTCAAATGAGGACAAAACTTGGTGAAAATCGGTTATAAATTAATATTCACCGCACAAATTGTTACGAATGAGAATCCAAACTGAATCAGTAGTGTTTAGTGTAAGGTTTAAATTAGTCATAGATAGCACCTTAATTATTCAAATTAAGATCATTTTAGGGTAAGTTTTTGGTAAATGAGGTAAAGAAATGAGTACAAATCGGTTATAAATTAATACCCACAATACTAATTGTCACAAATCGGTAGACAGGCGGAATTAGTTGTATGTAGTGTAGGGATTAAGGTAGGCATAGTAACCGTTATGTAACCATTATATTGTCTGTCGATTATTTTTCTAGCTGATGATTGTATGAATAGAGCCAAACTAGGCTCATAATTAGTCCGATCGATCTGTTTTGTGAAGGGGCTGGGCTTTGAGAAATTGCTACTTTCAGCTCCATGTAATCACAATACCTTGACGTATAAGAGCAACATGATAATATGAGTTTCAGATGAACTCACATGGTCACCATTTTGAATTTAATAATTGTATTCTCAGCTGAAGATTATGCCAACGGAATAAAAATAGGCATAATGTAATAAGCTATGGCGTTATTTTGCTTAATTTAAACAAGTTTGTACCAAGAATAAAAATATTCAAACAGTAAAATGAATAAAAGAAGAATTTTCGAACGACTCCTTATGGTCGTCGTTTTGAATTTAACTACCATTTTTAATCGGACGACTGAGCAAGTAGATTCAAAATGGGCAAAAGGTATCTGGCTATGATGTGGGACCCTTCGGTTTTGATAAATTTGCACAATCAACTAAGAACATTGCCTTGATATACACGAGCAACATGGAAAAGCAGGAGATTCAATAACCCCACACAGCTGCCATATTGAATTTGAACATCGTATTTTGATCTTGGGGATATGCAAATAGATTCAAAATGGACGTAAGTTGTTAGGCTATGCTAAGAGATCCCTCTGTTTTGATAAATTTGCACAATGAGCGAAGAATAGTGCCTTGAAGTAAACGAGCAACATGAAAAAAAAAAGATTTTCAGATTACCCCATATGGTCACCATTTTGAATTTGACCATCAAATCTTGATTTTAGAGATATGTAAATAGATTCAAAATGGACATAGGATGTTAGGCTATGCATAGAGATCCCTCGGTTTTGATACGTTTGCTCAGTGGGGTAAGAATATTCCCTTGAACTATATGAGCATCAGGGAAAAATGTGATTTTCAGATGACCTCAGATGAACGCCATTTTGAATTTGACCATCAAATCATGATCTGTGGGATATGTATATAGATTCAAAATGGGCATAGGACGTTGGGCTATGCTTAGAGATCCCTCGATTTTGCTAAATTTGCATATTGAGCTAAGAATAATGCCTTGAACCACACAAGCAACAACCAAAAGTGTGATTTTCATATGAATCCTTATGGCCGCTATTTTGAATTTGACCATTAAATCTTGAATTTTGGCATATGAAAATAGATTTTAAATGGGCATAAGCTGTTAGGCTATTCATAGAAATCCCTCGGTTTTGATAAATTTGCTCATTGGGGTAAGAATAATGCCTTGAATTACACGAGCAACAGGAGAAAGTGTGATTTTCAGATGACCCCATATGGCCGCCATTTTGAATTTGACCATCAAATCTTGATCTTTGGGATATATAAATAGATTTAAAATGGGAATAGAATGTTGGGCTATGCTTAGAAATCCCTCGTTTTTGACAAATTTGCCAAAACGGCCAAAAGTGTGATTCTCTGATATGGCCGCCATTTTGAAATTGACCATCAAATCTTGATTTTTGGCATATGTAAATAGATGCAAAATGGGAATAAAATGTTAAGCTATGCATAGGGATCCCTCGTTTTTTTAATATATATTTGCGCAGTGAGGTAAGAATAATGCCTTCAACCACACGAGTACTTATGAAAAATGTGATTTTCAGATTATCCCACCTGTCTGCCATTTTGATTTAAAACATCATATTTTAAGCTGAAAATTAAGCAAACAGATTCAAGATAGGCGAAAGATGTTACGCTTTGATGGGAGATTCCTTTGTGTTAACTAATTTGCCCAATGGGCTAAGAATGATGACTATTATATGAATAACCTGAAAAGGGGCGATTCATGGATGAACCCACATGAGCGCAATTTTGAGTTAACGCATGATGGTTAATCCATAGAATTACAGAAATAGGCTCAAAATTAGCCAAATATAATATTCCCAAACTACTGAAAGTCTGTACTCTCGATTATTAACCATTCTGGTGATACCGCGAATGTTCGAAAGGGCACTAAATTACCGAACCCTCTGTCACCCAGGCCAGAAAGGGTCAACTCAAAATATCGGTACTTCAAACTCGAGAAAGAAAAATTCGGGCCAAAAAATATATGGATCTGGAGGGTTCAGTATATAAGAAAATTGATGTTGCCAGAATTCACAAACAAAAAATACTGAATTACCCTACACTAAGGGACCATTCAAAATTTATCCTGAGGGGGGGGCCGGTGGAATTTGAGGGGGGGTCACCAATAACTTCGAGCCCTACGAAGGGGGGGTCATGCGTAACTAGACTGTGTGTAGAGGGGGGGTCATCAGTAACCTGATAAATGATGATGATAAATGGACAGCTGTTCAGCTAAGATTTCTTGAGCTTCTGTATGAATTTCATGTTTTTAATGTTGAAGAACCAGGGTGGACTTTAGATGCAGGAAACACATGTATCAGAACACGGCTTTGTTTATCCATGGAGACTATTAAACAGTAGGCTCTATGGTCTATCATAAGCCTAAACAACATACAGTACCATAGATAGACCTATGTTCTGTTAGCATTAATCTCTGTACAAACCTCCTGTAGTGTAGTAGGACATGAGACTGGTAAATGGCTTTATAATCATATTTACTCTTAAGATGTATTAAAAGCTAGGCCCCTATTCAGCTAGATTTGAGTTAGTACACAGTGCATCTATAGCAAATCCTTTATCTAAACACACCCAGGTGCAGTGCAGCCTGGACCTTGTGGACATGACTAGCTAAATGAATATAGCCTGAATTTTGAGACTGAAACAAATAATTTCAATAATTTATGCTGCCCCAAAGTTGAAGAAATAAATTGTGGCATACTACAAGACAAGTTGCACTGACGGTAGTTAAAAGTCATGACGAGGATAATATTATAAAATATAATACTATTAATAGTTTTATAATAATAAAATGCCATCTATTTTTTGCAGGCTTTTTGTAGCGAAGCCGACTTGATGAATTAATGCATGAAATTAATCATGTCGGATTCGTCCTTATTTTTATAAACATAACCTCATAATTGTTTCCCTGAGCGGTTGTATGTAGTATTATCTATCATAATTATGCAGTATGACATAATTTTACCTCAAACCGGTGAATGCGAATAAATACGTCATACAGAATGTAATCTCCGAGCTCCTCGTAGTTACGTCGTAGTGCAGAACTGTGTCACGTTCCCTGTCACTTTTTCATATGTATAATACCATACCGCGAATCAGTTTATCAACGAATAGCTCTTCATATTATTAGTAACGTGTTTTCAATCAGTCTTAATATAATTTCACACTGCGTCATTTTAGTGCCCCTGGCTGGGTTGGAATGGTGTACGGACATTTCCCCCTTGGACATTTCCCCCACCCTATATTTTTAGGTTATTTTGAACATGGTTTTTAAATAATTTTGTAATAACGCAATTTTTTTTCTATATATAAAGAAAAAAGGATTTCCACATACGTTTTACGATAATTGAGTCACAAAGTGATAAGTTATTATACATATACACAGTATATATCAGTATTATACAGTCAGCACATTTTAAAACAATATAAAAGATGTATACATGGAATATAGCGTAACATTAACTGTTCATAGGTCGGTGTCATGAAGCCATTTGATGAGCATAAAACTGAACTGAAGTGAAAACTGAGGTAAAAAATAGAACAAAATAATATTGTTTAAAAATACATCTTTTATTTTACTACAATGTGATATGTTTTCTTAAAATGTTAAAATATATAATATGTATATGATTTATATGTTATCACTATGTGATCCATAATATTGTTTAAAAATGTGCTATATAATATACATGTATGATGTGCCAAATTATTTAAAAACTATGTTCAAAATACATTGTAGGGTGGGGGAAATGTCCATTGAAGGAAATGTCCACCGGGGGAAATGCCCACTGGGGGAAATGTCCATGGGGGGAATGACCTTGTGGTGAGATGGCGGGGGGGGGGGGTCATTGATAAATATGGTATCAGGTGAGGGGGGGTCACTGGTAACCTTCCAGCCAAAGGAGGGGGGGTCACACATAACTTAGGGTCATCAGCTGAATTTCCACCGGCCCCCCCCTCAAGATAAATTTTGAACGGTCCCTAATATCTAAAAATTCACCCCGCAGAACTACTTCAGATTCGATACCCATTTCTTTACAAGGAATTTCACACAGAAATGTGTTAAATTGTTTTAAGGCCCATCTTTTGATGCTATATGACCTCGAAATGACCTGATAATGACCTCAAATTGCCATAGTTGTCTTAGTATCCACCCTGCCGTGAACCATACTGCATGCAAAAGTAAATAACAAACAGCATGAAATATATGAAAAAAATACCATTTTTGACCTAATTTGACCCCTAAAGTGACCCTGAAATGACCTCAATTCCAATAATTAACGAGTTAGCCATAACTGTGTTAAAGCCATACAGTACATAAAACCAATTTAGCGTGGATAGCCACTGGTAACAAATATCACAATGGAAATTAATTTAGGAAAGACTTTTACCAATTTTGACCTTATTTAATGTCAAAAGTGACCCCGAAATGACCTTTAATGCCCAAAATCCGGGTGGTATCCCCTTCCACCTTCAACCCTAGCACACAAAGAACTAATTTAGCATGGGTACCCATTTGTAACAAACAATGCCATCAAAAGTTACATTTCGTGTCCTTGGCCGGCCTACTATGAGGAGGCACAAGCAATTAATGCCCCAAAACACACGATTAGTTTATTACAATGGCTACAGAATGCCCCACATCAACTACTGTCTGTCTATTTGGGGAATCTGTTCCAACCAGTTAATGAATAGAATATACAAGCTTCAAAAAACTGCTGCGCGACTCATACTAAACAAATCAAAAGCTGAACTTTTCACAATTCTACAATGTCAGACAGTAGACGAATTAGTTGTGTACAACAAAGCTTTAACTGTCTACAAATCTTTAAATGGCCTGTACCCAAACTACATGAGACAGCTTTTCTCTGTAACTGTTCAACAGGAAAGAACTGTAAGATCATCAAGTAAAGATAAGCTGATAATCCCGTTCCCACATTCAGAGCTTTTCAAAAAGAGTCTTTCATATTCTGGACCATCTCTTTGGAATTCCTTACCAGCTGATATACAAAGTGTTTCCTCAGTACAGAGTTTCAAATCTAAATACCTATCAATGATCTGATGCGACATTATTTTGTATATAACTGTTATTCCTGTGTGTGTATATAGTAATGTTTTGTTGTTTGTTTGTTTGTTTAAATATTTTAAATCAGATATCATATAATCACTTTGTGAAAAATCACTTTGTGTGTGTATGAAATGATGTGTGTCTGTGGAGGGCCTCAGGGAAGATCAACACCTAGCTGACTGAGTGTATACGTTTGCCCACCCTCTGAAAATAAAGCTTATTATTATTATTGGACTGAAATTAATTGGGTAACACATGGTTAGCGTAACGTGTGCAACTTCCCTCATTATAGGACTACCTTTGATTGTTCCCACAGATCAATTTCACATAAACTAAGATAAAAGTAACTCCGAAAATGGAAGTCATTGTGATATAATATTCTATATTTCGGCTTCAATTTTCGGAGTTACTTTTATCCTAGGACTACTTTTAATAAATTTAAACGTTTAACTTGCACCAACCAATCAGATGTCAAGAATTGATATTTGGAAGACCTTTCCTGTCCAAAAGCAAACGTTTGCTGTTGTAACGTCCAATACTTTAGACGTTTCCTGTCAAAAGGCAAATGTTTCCAGTAGTAGTATTCGAGACTTTTAAACGTTTCCGGTTTTAGGGAAATCGTCACAGGTTGTGATCGTCCAGACAGATTTTTGTATTGCTGCCGCGTATGTTCAAACCTCAACATTAACACGTGTCCACTGGCAAAACGTTTCCGCTATGTAGTCTGTTTGAACCAATCAAAATAACCCTTACAAATATTCGCGCATATTGTATTCCTCATGCCCACCGTGAATCATGTCCTGCGCAAATTGTCCCGGTGCCAAAGATATTCTCCAAAACCTAATTTGTAAGAACGGTTTTCATTGGTTAAAATACACTACATACCGGAAACGTTTGCCAGTGGAGATTTGCACGTGTTGGTGTAGATGTTGGAATACACGCGGCCCAAATAAAAAATCTGATTGGACGATCACAACCGGAAACGTTATGCTTTTAATCAGAAACCTTTAAAAGACAGAATTTTTCTTTTGACAGGAAACGTCTGAAGTCGCGAATTTACAACTGGAAACGTTTGCTTTGTAACAGGAAAATGTCGGTTCATAACATCTGATTGGTTGGTTCAAGTTTAAACGTTTAAACTTTTTAAAGCTTTACAATTTTTAAACGTTTCAGAAGTTAAAACGTTTAAAGGATTAAACGGTTATGCGTTTATGGCGCGAACGGCCCTTCATATACCTTGTCACAGGATGTAACTTGTGATTGCGTTTTAGCCACATACATTCGTGCCTGGTGCCACCTGTGCCCAACTTGAAATTAAATATATAATTGTGCGTTTATTTCATTACAAACTTATCCCCCAATAACCCAGCTACCAGATCTAATTAAAGGCCATAGGCTCTAGTTTTCCATTGAACTCTATGTGCCATCTTCCTAGGGCTTTACATTTCACCTGCTTGTTTTTCGTGGCATTTGGTCTTCACTAGGTGGTGCTATAGACATGAATACAGGTAAACATGTGTAACATATCTTCTGAACAACGTGTTTGATTTCCATGAAATTTGGGTATAATTATCTTGCAAGATGGGCAAAGGACTGACAAGATTTTGGTGGTGTTGGCGAATTATTTAGACGCATTTTTGCATCTCAAAATAAGATTGTGTTTTCACAAAAATGGAAATTTGCTTCTTAATCAGGGAAAAGTAATTCTGTTTTGTTGAACATGAATGTAACATTCCCAGTGTTATAATTCACATCCGTTGTAAGCCAAATGGCCATTTTTTTAAACATATGAAATTCTCATGACTAGTTTGAATAAAATCACTAATAATCACTTAGTTAATACTCAATTGGTTTGTTCTATGTGAAGGTCCCCAGAATTTATTTGAAACTCGAGATTGAAATTGCACATACCGTTGTATTTTTTGAACTGAAAAAGTAGAAAGATTTTTGAGGTGGAACTTCTACATACCTGCTATATGGCACATCCCACCTGGGAAATTTTTACATGTACATGTATATCTAATTGAAGTAATCCACTGAAACCACTGATGATCTTCCAATAATAGAGAATAAAAGCAACTTTGAGTAGGGATGACAATTTCAGTCTGTAAATTTCACTTTTAGTTATAGCATCTTCAGCAGTGAACAAAGTTACAAACAGCTCCATACGCACAGTAAATATACAAGGCATAATGTGATCTTAGCCAATACACATTTATGAATAGGTAAGGCAGTAAATTATGTCAGTCAGGTTGGACGGATATTAAAATGCTGTCATTTCCAGAAATTGCTAAATGTTAAGCGATAACCTGACAGCGGTCTACAATTGGTGTGATCCAGGTGATACAATACACACTCTAATTGATGAAAACAATACATAATCTGCTTATTTGGCAAGAACTAAGTAAACTGTACACAAATGAATAAAGTATGGTGATATAATGGGTATGTACCTACATCGAATATTTCTACATGTCATGAAGTTTGGATAAGGACTGTCATTTTAACATAATATAGGTATAATTTTCTTGGCAATCCACATCAGAATTGATGGAAACCTACAAATGTTGTAACTCTCATGTTTCATAATTGTATATTCCCATGTGTGTTACAACATTTGTAGTTTTCCATCAACTCTGATGTGGATTGCCAAGAAAATTATACCTATATTTTCTTAAAGTGACAGTCCTTATCCAAACTTCATGACATGTAGAAATATTCAATGTAGGTACATACCCACCATATCACGATGCATACTTTATTCATTTATGTACAGTTTCCTTAATTCTTGCCAAATAAGCAGATTATGTATTGTTTTCACTGCCATCACTGTCAAAATATGGGTACCATGACAGAGTGATAGATCACACAGCCAGTGAAGGTTCCCGATTTTCATTGAATGTCGTTATTGCCGAAGTAGTATTAGCAGCATTTTACAACAACAACAATTCGCTGACTTGCAGTGAAAAATAATAGTGAAAGGTATTTATTTTTTGTTGTTTGGCATTTTTATTTGCTGGCATTGTTTCTGAGATAGAATACAAACATCCTATTTCATACAATCAGGAATGGAAAGGGGGTTAAAATCTTTATGTTCAAACTTTCGTAGGAAATATAAAAGTGGCAATTTGAAATTTTATTTTAATTCGATTTTTTAATGTCGATGGGCCCATGAAACGCAAAATAAAGTTGGTGTTGCCTCACACTGGGTTTCTCCCATTGGTGAAGAAATCTCTTCTCAGAGGCATTTCTACCAGGGATGATTTCTGATTGCTCATCCTCCAGGGGTATGTTCCCCACCCTCTGTCCCATCGTAAAATTTTTTGCCACCCTTAATGGGAAGACCTAAAGCCATGTGAGTACCAAATTATGTGTTACAAAATTATCTGGGGAAATGGTCTTCGCCCGTGTTTCACACGAGCTTTCATTCAAATCCCCGTGCCATATTTTTTGTTATTCAACAGACCAATTACTTTACTGGTTTTCATTGTTTACGTTTTGTGCTATTGATAGTAACACAGTACTGATACTGTAGGATTGGGTCTCAAACTAAAAGCTAGTGAACTATCTGGTAGTGTGAATTCAGTTATTCTATGTTGAGTACAATTTGTTCACATGTATGGTGGAATGTCTGGACTCTCAAATGAAAATGTGTTATACATGTACATATCTCAGATTTGAGGAACAAACATGGTTGCAATTAGGATATAATCAAAGAAATTTCATGAAAATTGTGGGATCTAAGTATATAATAAAATTAGCTTAAAAAAAGGACTTAAATATTTCTTGTCATTTCAAATCTTTCTCCATTTTGATTCCCATGATTAGGGGATACAGAATCGCTGCCACGAAGTGTGTCGGTGTTTCACAGATTCACATAAGCACATTACCTCCAAAACCATTCATTCAATCCCGTCACTTCAAATCTTCAACAAATGCTCAAATAGCTATCCACTGTCAAATTTTGAGACCATGTTTTAATCTTCAAGGCCACAGCACCATGAAAGTCAAAAGCACTCCAAAATTCAGTTTACTCATATTTCTCATTTCCACGTCAATAACACAAATTAAAAATCTCTCAATTGAAGTTGCCTCAAACTTTCACTGAATTGGGCAAATAGCTCTTATCAGCATTTAATAATTCAGACCACTCAGCAAAGTTTATTTTATATTTTCTTTAAATCTAACCTGGTTGCATTGGTGAGCTTATATGTCTGCTTAGGGACAAAGTTCTACCAGAAGGATTTGAGATAATGGCTGAATTAAGATAGATCATACATGTATATTAGTATATTGATTTGTAAGTTCTACTTCAAACATTAAAATGTTTAATTGGTGGGAAATGTCATGATCATATGAATTCGGGAACTTACATTCATCGACGACATATACCAAGCCATTTTCCATAAAGGTAAATATGTTGAAGCTATTAATTTAGAATCTGATCAGATGCGTGCAAAATATATTAGTACATGTACATGTCCCCATCAAGCACGTCATTGGCACGAATGATCTGAATTTTCATATTCAAATTTCAGATAAGATCAACGAAAAATAAAAACGCAATGCCGAAGACTAAGACGCAAAGTGCAGACATTAGAAGGATAGTTACCAGAACCTCAGTGCAAAATTTTGCAATCAATTAAGACCTTGAGAAAAGCGGACCTTGCTCAACTTCCTGTGTATTTCTTATACAGAACTACAGTCAACCGTATTAGATAACATTTTTGAGATCTGGCGTAAGCCAGAGGCTCTTTAGAATGCTGTAGCGAAATGGACAAAAGTGCAAACCGACTCACGGGATAGCCTTACGCTGCATGAAAGTAGTTCCACAGAGATGAGTTTTGGGGATCCTTAGTGGGTGAAAGGCTTTTGTATGTCTATATTTAGTCACTAATAGCCACTTGGCATATATTTGACCCCTTATCTGCATTAAATATTACTCTGTTCATTGTTTTCCCACAAAATATGAGATTAATACGCTCTAAAGTATGGCAGACTGGTATCGTCACTTTACCAAAGCTTGGACTCTGCTGAGAAAATTATACAGTTTAGCTGGTTAGGTGTATATGTGAGAGATGCTCTACCATAGCAGCCAACCTGGCCACCATTGTCTCATTATCACCTTTGCATGCCACTGTTTGCTTTTCTCACAAGAGCAAGCTGTAACATATCTTATAATCTTTTCCTATCTTGTACTTCACCAGTCAACCTGTGGGATATCCAGAAAGTGTAATACATGTCTTGTCTTATCCTAACTTGTGACATAACCATCACCAACCTTGATGTCCAGCCTTTCTCACTCATAACACTAAATCAATCTCTATTTACCCCTAGGTATAATCGCTCTTCTTTACCCCTAGGTACATGTATGTTCTGTACAAACTGACCTTAATCCCCTGTGGGTATTTAGGCCTAGACTTCATTCCACTGGCCCCTTTTTCCATCGAATTCTCAACAGGTCAGTTTGCAGTTTCAACGCAACACCAACAATACCATGTTAAAGAAGGTATTATATTGCTTTCTTTATGCTGGTTAAATTAACATGGTGGTCATGGTGTTCATCTGGAATCCCGAACTGACGTATCGGAGGAATTATGTATCAAGATAAAGAGCAAAATTCAGCTATTTTGGTTGAGTCAATGTTGGATGAGCACCTACTGTAGTGTCTAATTGGACGGACATTAATTGGGTAACACATGGTTAGCGTAACGTGTGCAACTTCCCTCATTATAGGACTACCTTTCATTGTTCCCACAGATCAATTTCACATAACCTACGATAAAAGTAACTCCGAAAATGGAAGACATTGTGATATAATATTCTATATTTCGGCTTCCATTTTCGGAATTACTTTTATCCTAGGATTTCCGTTCTTTGGTATGTTCAACTTCATTATGTCGGTACCTTTTAACCCTACCTGGCCTGGGAGGGGGAGGGGGGGAGGAGGCGGAAACGCTCCCCCCTAGTGAACTTTTCTCTGCTGCTCCGAAACGACAAAACCGAGGAGGCTGAAACTTGGTGACTTTTAAGCTTATCTTATTGGGGTCATTTTGAGCCTATATTCTTATACCCCCGGGCAGAGGATCATGTGTAAATTCAAAATGGCGGCCATGTTGTATCCGCGAAAGTCGTGTTTTTCAATCAATCAATTTTCGCTCCATTTCTTCACATTTTCTTTGCCTAGAAGGCCTTGAAAGTATTTTATTTATGCAAATCTAATTATTCTATATTTTATTTGATTTTTTTCGAGAGAAAAATCGCAAAAATGAAAATTTAAAAAAAATCGACCCCAAAAAGGCCAAAAATGGCTTCCGAGAATATGACGTCACTGTGACGGCATCATGGCGGCCATTTTGGATTTTTTTTACATTTCCCGGTAGAGCTTGAACCAAAGATACTGTGTGGTAAGTTTCAGCGCTCTAGCATTAGTGGTAGAGAAAATATATAGGGGGGCCCCTTTCCGCCCCCCCCCCCAAGCTGCGATACACCCCAAATCGCCCAGGCCAGAAAGGGTTAAGAAGGGCCGTTCGCACCATAAATCCAAACGTTTAATAAATTTAAACGTTTAACTTGCACCAAGCAATCAGATGTCATGAATTGACATTTGGAAGACCTTTCCTGTCCAAAAGCAAACGTTTGCTGTTGTAATGTCCAATACTTTAGACGTTTCCTGTCAAAAGGCAAACGTTTCCAGTAGTAATATTCGAGACTTTTAAACGTTTCCGGTTTAAGGGGAATCGTTACCGGTTGTGACCGTCCAGTCAGATTTTTTTATTGCTGCCGCGTATGTTCAAACCTCAACATCAACACGTGTCCACTGGCAAAACGCTTCCTCTATGTAGCCTGTTTGAATCAATCAAAATAACCCTCACAAATATTCGCGCATATTGTATTCCTCATGCCCACCGTGAATCATGTCCTGCGCAAATTGTCCCGGTGCCAAAGATATTCTCTAAAACCTTATTTATAAGAACGGTTTTCATTGGTTAAAATACACTACATACCGGAAACGTTTGCCAGTGGAGATTTGCACGTGTTGGTGTAGATGTTGGAATACACGCGGCCCAAATAAAAAATCTGATTGGACGATCACAACCGGAAACGTTATCCTTTTAACCGGAAACCTTTAAAAGACCGAATTTTTCTTTTGACAGGAAACGTCTGAAGTCGCGAATTTACAACTGGAAACGTTTGCTTTTTAACAGGAAAATGTCAGTTCATAACATCTGATTGATTGGTTCAAGTTTAAACGTTTAAACTTTTTAAAGCTTTACAATTTTTAAACGTTTAAGAAGTTAAAACGTTTAAAGGGCGCGTTTATGGCGCGAACGGCCCTTCATATACCTTGTCACAGGATGTAACTTGTGATTGCGTTTTAGCCACATACATTCGTGCCTGGTGCCACCTGTGCCTTACTTGAAATTAAATATATAATTGTGCGTTTACTTCATTACAAACTTATCCCCTAATAGCCCAGCTACCAGATCTCATTAAAGCCCATAGGCTCTAGTTGTTATTCTAGTTCTAAAAATACAATGATGATATATAATGCATGCTTGTGGGTGTAGACAATGACTGATGGTCGAGGGGGCATTGGAGCTCAATGGGCTATTTTTATGTATTTATGTCTGACCTTAGGAGTCAAATATGTGACCTGGATGGTCAAGCAGAGGCGTATTCAAATGTTGAAGAGGTTGAATTGATCTGTGTCTTCTTCCATAGTAAAAGATAGAGTTCTTGCACTACAAGAAAGAGTTCGAAAGCTTTTTCTTTTATAGTGTCCATGTTTCTGTATTCGTTATGTTCGTGTTTAGTTTAAGATGTGGTATATTCAATTTACATATGTATTCATCTCATTTTATGAAAGTATTTGTTAATTCTTCAGTGGCACTACTTTCATGCTCAAAATATGTCGTCTGCTATTTCAGAGATTTTGAGAGGTTAGGGTTGAGTGATTTTGTGTGGCTAAGTCATCAGTGTCGGTATTTTGCAGTGCTTAAAAAGTGCCTCTGATTAATGGCTAATTGTAATACATATTAGAAAACCTGAAATTTCACTTTGGCGGTTTTCATTTACATTTCAGGAGATATGTGTGTTGAGTTACAGTTGGGCACAGCAGTTTTCTGTTTAACCTGGCTGCATACGTCCCTATATGTTGGATAATGTTTTAGTGTGAAGGATGCCTTCACCTTAGCCATCAATAATGGCCTGTTATCTAAAGCCGGTGTCATAGTTCTAAGCGAATCTGAGTGACGGCACATTGACAATAAATTTCTGGCCCGTTCTCGAGCGAATTTTAGTTTAATCCGAAGGGGAAACCCTATGAATATTCTGTTATAGATCTGTGAATATTCCGGCATATATTTATCTAATTATGCTGAGTTTACATACTGATAACATTTTTCATTGTTTGAGAAAAAGCTGTAAATTAATATTTATTAAAAACGTAAATTTCTGTCTCAAGTTTAACTGTTGGTTCCGTCGTGATTGATTAAGAATGCCACACAAATAGGCTTGTATGAGGTGAGTGAAGTTTGTATGCATGTATGCTTCACTGTGCCCTCTTCTGAGATTCCACATAAACTCGTCCATTGATATTGACACGCTGCCAACTGAGGCGGACGGCACATTTCAAGAAAGGGAATAAAGCTTGTGAACGTTTACCATATTTTCTCAATCTTTCAATGTAATCTTTGTTGATAATCAATTTGAGTAGTGCAATAGAATAGAAATAATGTGCCGGCGCCCTAAAATTGATAAACTTTCCCACACTAACTGTGCGTAAATTAACGATGTAGCATGCCTATGAAAATATTATTTCTTAAATTTAAACACACATTTATGCACGAAGGACCCCTCGGACCAAAACGCTATTTAACCTGGTGATATACGGTGAAATTATATCTCCACTGCAGGAAAATCGTTTGGTCCAAGAGGCCTTTCGTGTCTAGATGTGTGTTTACATGACTCGATTTAGACCTTTTTATGAAGAAGCACATGCTGCGGATTTCAAGTTCATGTCATAACTATACTCATACCGCAATCGAGCTAAATCTTTCACATATTGTGTACAAATATTTTCTCTTGTAGTTAAACTGAAAAACAATTATGTTAAGGACATTTTATTTATTTTTTTCGATTTCAACCGCACCACGTATAGGCCACTATCCGTACCAACTTCTTTACCTAGGCGAATCTCTTGCGAAACATTGACATATAATGAGATATTTGAATAGCATTATATTCTTCCAAAGCTACGTCGCCCATCGTACGAGTGTATCATTATCTCACAAAGTAAATGTGAGTGAAAACTTGGTGACCGAATGCCACGAAAGTTATACTAATGGATCACTGGTTTGTATGGCATACGGTCAACTATGAGATACAAGACCACTGAATCGCGGGTTTAAAAATGACGACATCTGCAGACTACAAAGCAACCATAAGAGTCCACTTGACAGCCTCCCTTGGCACCGCACATTCAGACTAATATACGGAGGATTCTAAGACGTAGCCTTGGTATCTCAGTCGCGCTTTTATTGTAGCTTATCATATGGAGACACTGAAGTAGCCACACGGCTCAACTTGAATTAGATACGCTAGCCCAGGGGCTGTTATGATCGGTCAGCTCACATATTCAACTCATCTGATGTTAATCGATGAGCATCGAGGGCGTCTTAAAAACTTAATAAGCAACACTAACACATTCATGATATCTGGTATGCTCCATGTAATGGGAACATGTCCATTATTCCAACAAGAACACATTTAAATGTAGAAAGCAAAACATACATGGCGAATTTAGAAAGATGTGTTTGTGTGTGAGTTTCCAATAAGTTATCAAAAAGTTATTTTTTGTGACATTCCATTAATTTTATTGGGATAATGATTGTACATAGCTCACATTTATCGTCTCGTTGGGGATGATTGTCAGATGGAAATTGGAAGAGCTGTCTATGATAATAATTTGCAGATCAGATTGGAATATGTTTATCCTAGTTGGTATACGTTTGATATCTCCCAGTGGAATGTTTAGTCAAATGAAAATGAACGGGATATTTTTTGTCTTGAAGTCTCACCTGATCAAACATGTCCGGTAATTCTTTACAATTTAGTCATGTGATCAAACTTGATCGTCTGCCCTTTACAAATTATACCCACGATCTCGCTCAGTCTACAACCCGTTACTCCGAATTTTGACTGTTACTCATATTTTGTTCGTGATCATGATGACGTCGCTCCCTCCCTGATCATCGATCATATCCTACAGCTCTCCTTTTCGCACTATTCAATATATTCACACCTTGATTGTGCCTGTTCACATGAACACCATGATAATCACCAGGTTAATGTTTCTGAATATTTTTAACTTCCCATATTGGAGCGTCATTTGGACTCTATACGCACAATCCTACGTTCATTTTCTGGCTTCCAGAAGCCTGGAACTAATAATATGATTTCCTAACATATTAAAAAAGGCATACGTCCAGCTTGTTATAGTCGCAGAGCTTAGAACAATATTTAGGAACTTGATCAGGTGACGGTAAAGCCTTCATCAATTTGATAACTTTGCTTCACAGAATGTTTCCGATGAAACGTACGAGTATCCAAGAAAGAATCTGAATGCTTTGGCTTCCATGGGTCTTCTCGGCGTTATCGTGCCAAAGGACCTGGGAGGTAGGGGAGAATCTCACCGTGGTGCCGTTATGGTGGTAGAAACGGTGGCAAGATATGGATGTCCTAGTACTGCCATGGTGCTGGGTAAGTAATGAACATAACCGTCACAGTCTATAATACATATTTATTCTACGGTCGGTATATTCTTCGGGGTGTGTGACATAGTTTGTGAGGTGTTCAATGGGTAGTTACACATCGGTATGGTATGGTTTTCACGTGTTTCCTGCGCATCTATCGAGATTCCAATGACATGTATGATGATAAATTATATCTACATCAAAAGTCGCTTTCAAGGAGAGCTCGGTCAAAATCGTTTCATCTCATTCAGATAATTCACGTGGCGCTCAACTGTGTAATGAAGGCCAACCATTCGATAACTGATGAGTAGTTGCGTCAACTGAAAGACTTGCATGCCTCCTATCCAGAATATCATACACTCATTTGCGATGGTCTGTTTATTGTAAGAACTATATAAAGGATCAATACATGTACATATAAATAAAAAGGGTATATGTCCAGGATTACAAAAATGTGAATTTACCGGCCGGGATATCGATAGAAGTGAATGTATCTCAATTTGAATGCATATCTTTTCATAAAACGAGCCTCTGTTTTCAAACTTTTATTCACCGACAATTATTATTTCAACTGATGAATTTACTGAGTGGAATACGGCGGATTCCATGCAAAACCGTACCACTAACTCCCATTTCTGTCTGTCCTTGACGGAATATGACATTAGTAACACCAATAACTTGGAAAACATTATAAACAAACAATGTTCCCTGTACCTTATTATCAAAAATGTGTCAATGAATTGCATAAGATGAAAATAAACAGGTGAATTCTTTGTACAGTTTTTAGTTTAGCGGAACAAAACACAAATGACATTAGTAACATTTGTGTTACTAATGTCATTTGTTCGTCAAAATCTATTTTGTATATGTACAAGAAATTTCTTATAACAGAAGCACATATGCTCAGTGGAATTAGGCCAGGCATATTGATGTATCTGTTCCATTGTCAGTGTATGTCATCGCCCATGCTGTAATATTGAGCCTTTTCAAAAAAATTCTAATGTCATTTCCGTCACGGGAGTTGGACGGAAATGACATTAGAAACATTTTTCAAATTCTCACAGTAGCGATGTATTGGTATTTAATACACTGGCAATGGTACATATATCTCAATAAGGTCAAGCTAGTACCACTGTAAATCCTTAATTGAATAATTTAATTGACATTTGTTTTGTGGTGAATATTGTAAAAAAAAGTACAAGAGTCTGTTTTTTGACATTTTTAATGTTACAACATTTTCCGGTGAGACGGACAATTTGACGGAAAGTGGTATAGTTTTACGTGGAATCCGCCATACACCTTCAACAAAAATATCTCTGCGTCATTTTTTCCTCATTTTTGACTAAATCTTTTTTTTGTGTGGAATTTTACGGGGGTTTTTTCAACTGAATAAAATCTGTCAAAATGCGATGGTCATATTTTGAATACCAGTATCTCAGAAACATTATTTGTAAAACTGAAGCATTTCTATTTTCATCACATATTTCAAAACGATCTTGTCAAATTTGGAATCCCTACGATGAATAGTTTTCAAGAAATAAACGGTTTCATAAAACTGGAGAAATGACGTGAAATTAGAGCGATAAACATCAGTAATATTGATGCTCTTCCGCACTGGTTGCACGTCACAATCGTGAATGGTCAGCTTTAGGCTCTCTCCACTCAGTCTGGGGAAATATGTGTCACAATACATGTAATAATAATTTGACGGCTAAAATCCCGCAATATCATCCAAACATTTATTCACCAAAATTATATCACCCGGAGAACGAGACTATGTCAACATTATAAAATATAAAACATAAATTCCGAGATCGTGTGACAAGAAACATGGATGCAAGATGATCATAAATGGATTTATTAATGTACTTACAATATCTATACCATGATGAATAATATATAACGCCAAATTTCGAGGCATAGCCAACTTGGAAATGTATCTGTTACAAGCGTGCACCTAATCGTAAATGCATCTTGACTTCAGTGAGACTTTAACTGAGTGCTCTTGTTGGCGATGAACTTCCGGTCATCGTTTTATAGATGGCGCTGCACTTGCGGACATTCGAGTCATATACATGAGAGCATGTTTCCTCGCCATTTGCAAACGTTGACCTGTACAGAAAAGATGTGTCTGTACTCAATACTCCATAACGTTATTTTACGTCGCGTATACCGGAACTCCCCATGCACGAGGCCACAGCGACGATACTTTTATGTTATAGCAATTAGTACAAGACACAACATCTCACATCTATGTATTGACAATTGCGTAATTCTGATTTAAAATCAGTTAACCAGAAAGAAATTACCGTACCGTGTAGCGCAGAATTACCAGACTTTTACTCCATTTACAGTACTACACACCTAAACATTGCCGTGACACAGGACAGGTGAATGATCTTGAATTTATTCAAAATAAATGAAAATCAATAAATGATTCTCTTCTGGATTGGAGCAGGTGCACTACTAACGCCATATGGAAGCACCGGGAACGGAAAAATCATTCATGTGTGATGAAATCGCTTAATTCAGGGGTTCTGTCGTACCACTTCGCCCGTGATACGCGCGTGTGGAATCAAGAGTAGGAAGTTCGACACATCCATTACACTCATAGACGATGTTCTGAATTTGTGGTAACGCAATTTGGCTGTTTTTGCCTCGCATGGCTCAAAAGAGTCAACCAGTTACACTAGAACGAGCACTAATTTTCGCCAATTTTCTCCATGACTTTATTCTATGGGAATACACAAATTCAGAAAAAACAAAAACAAACACAATTTCCTTTCATGTCGAACATTGAGTCCACACCCACAAACAAGAAAGCGTCAACAGTTCAGTAAGGCCCCACAAAGATTATATTAGTGGGTGCGTCCTTGTGAAGCGTGTGTCAACCTTTCGAATGTCAAATACTGGTATTCAAATTATGATTTTTCGTGAAATCCCACCCTCACTTAGACCTAGTAGTTCTCTTTCTGCTAAAGTAGGAGAGACCTAGCAGTATATCATTTAGGAGGACACGTTCGACCAGAAAATGTAGAGCACAATCTTGCTTGGCAGACGAATCGATCAACCAAATGTCACACCAAATACCTAGAATACTGAGGAAGGATCCCGGTATGCTTACAACCAAGATCATCTCAACAGGTAGTCCTTTCTGAGGTCTTGTCTCTCGCACCTGTTTCGTTTTCTCCTATATTCAGTTTCAACTTTCGAAGTTGGTCGGACGCGCATGCGTCAACTAACTGGAAGATAGCGACAGTGACATCATCGCGGTCTTTATTCAAACAGGCCTCTACCAGTGCGAGCGCTCTCTACCCGTTATAAAACTTTATTTACCGGTTCGTGCAGCGACAAGATCTTATCTAGGTTTGAGAGTAGCATGCCCGTTCAAGGCTAAATAATCCACCAAGCAGCTAAAAGTTCTGTAAACCCCATAACTCAGCGTACACACAAGAGCATCGAGATTTATATCACGTGCAAGCTAAAGCTTGATGTCTAACCTGTTCCGTTTTCTCCTCAACTCCGTTCTAAATTTCGAAGTTGGTCGGACGGTCATGCGACAACTAACCGGAGGTTAGCGATAGGGACATCGCTTATTCAAACAGGTCTCTACCAGTGCAAACGATATCTACTATCTGTACAACGATCTCCACCAGCTATAATTACGGGTTTCGTATCCATCAATTTTAGCTTATTTTGTCAGCAATTTCGTTGAATTGCGTAGAGGTAATGGTAGAGAGCGGGACCACCCTAACCTGGTAATATGATTTTGTCTTTATTGATTTTTCCTTTTCACCCCTCGGCCAAAACTTGGCCGAAGGGTATTGTCGTTGTCATATACGTCCGTCTGTCCGTCTGTCCGTCTGTCTGTCTTTCCGTCACACCTTTCTTGTTACCGAGGTATCTTTAGAACGACTTACCCTAGGCACATCAAACTTGCAGAGCACGTCCGTATGCTCATGACCCAGAACTCTATTGAATCTGGACCTGATCGGTTGGAAACTTTGGCGGTCGTCTTTAATTTATGCGAAACCATCACAGCTTTCTCGTTACCAAGATATCTTTAGAACAACTTACCCTAGGCACACCAAACTTGCGGTGCTCATCCATATGCTCGTGACCCAGAACCCTATTGAATCTGGATCCGATTGGGTGGACACTTTGGCGGCCATCTTTAATTTATGCAAAATATTTAGTGATGTATCTCTGATAACATTCCAGTGTTCTATACAAAACTTTGTATACAGCACCGATGTATCAGTTCCTCTGAGTGGCGGGGAGGATGGGCGGCCATCTTTAATTTATGCAAAATCATTAATGATCTCTATCTCTGATACTGTTCTAGTGCTGAAAATAAAATTTGGTATACCTCATCGATGCATCAAGAGACTTACGATGAACGACAGATCTGGTTTCTCTGATTGGGCGGAAATCTTGGCGGGCATCCGAAATTTGTGCAAAATCGTTAATGATGTATATCTTTGACACCCTTTAAGTGTTCTGTTCGAAACTTGATATACAGCATCGATGTATCAAGAGACTTGCACGAATGAATAACCACATCAGTTCCTCTGAGTGGCGGGAAGGATGGGCGGCCATCTTCAATTTATGCAAAATCAGTAATGATCCAGTTCAAATGCGCGATGTAAAATTTGGTATACATCATCGATGCATCAAGAGACTTATGTAATGAATAACGGTTTCTCTTATTGGACGGAAACCTTAGGGGCCATTTCTAATTACAAACTTTTTGATAATCTGTCTGTCACTCGACTGCTTGGTGTTCCTGACATTTCGGTTCAAAATGAATACATTGCGAATGGCTAGAGCTCAGAACCGACGGGTTCTCAGATGCGCAGCCTCGTATATAAATCTCCCAGAGTAGGCCTACCGCAAAATTATGAGCGCTGATAGAGATCGTTGTCAACTTCAGCACAGAAAAACAAACATGGTAGAGATCCTTGTAAAGTGAATAGTGGTTTTGGTCAGAATTCTTTCCCCAGTCGAACAGGATGACTTTGAGGCTTAATTATTTTAGTTCCTTGGACAATAAGCCATAATTAAAGCGACAAACACAACCGGAGTTCAGTCATATATGCCCGGAATGGACCAGTCTTTGAAGGTGAAGTCGATATCCCTAATCGACATCAAAAGATAATAAAAAGACATCAAGCTTCAGCTTGCACGTGATACAAATCTGGATACTCTTGTGTGTACGCTGAGCTATGGGGTTTAGAGAACTTTGAGGTGCTTGATGGATTATTTTGCCTTGAACGGGCATGCTACTCTCAAACCTAGATAACAATTTGTAGCGCCACGAACCGGCAGATAAAGTTTTATTACGGGTAGAGATTGTTTGCACTGGTAGAGACCTGTTTGAATAAAAACCGTGATGATGTCACTATCGCTATCTTCCGGTTAGTTGACGCATGCGCATTCGAACAACTTCGAAAGTTGAAAATGAGTCGAGGAGAAAACGGAACAGGTGCGGGTTCATTCCTCATGTAAGAAATCACGAGAGAAGCATACCTGATTAGGACTGAGGGTAAGAATTTGAAGAAATCCACAGAATGCTCATTACAAATGTAGTACTTCAAAAGTGGGGCAAATTGAACTCCGCAAACTGCACTTTTTGCGCCATTAGAGAAGAGACTATAATCCGTTTACTGTGGGACTGTATTTTCGTTCAAGGTATATGGACCAATTTTCAGAAATGGACAACCAAGATTAATCTACCACATGAAAAACTGTCCCCCACTGAGGTAATCATTGGCTCTAACGAGCTGAAAGGACCTCTAAATCATGCGGTTTTAATCCTAAAGAAATACATATACAACTGTAGATCTTGGAGTATCAGACCAAGTTGGTCTTCGGCCAAAGCGGCTATTTTGAAAATTAAAACGTTGGAAAAAACCATTGCATTAAATAATAATTCGTTGCCAAGTTTTAATACTAAATTGGGACCTCTGACTGACATTGACAGTTGAGAGAATCTGCACATAGAACATATGCGGGTCGTTTAGTTTGAATTTTTTTATTATTCAACCAGTTTTTCATAGATGCCGAAAAAAACTTAAATTGTCAACTTATACATTTGTGAGACACCAGTATTACACCTGCAGTATCCCATGGTGCTGTGAGGCAGATGTACACAGGGATAGTGAAATAAATGCCCATTGGTGCATCCAGGGCTTAAAAAAATAAAAAAAAATAAAAATTCAGTGAATCCAGAACAACTCAGCGTAATTGCGTATGTTCAGTTAGAGCCCTCTCTTTTATGGACAGCGTAACTTCGGCCCTGGATCATTTATTTTTGCTCATCGTAACTGCGTAATTCGAGCTCTATCCCTCTCTTTTTCTGACAGCGTAACTGCGTAACTCCAGAGCTATAGATCTCTCTTTCGGACAGCGTAACTTCGTAACTTCGGCCCTGGACCAATTATATTTCCTCAGCGTAACTGCGTAACTCCAGCTCTATCCCTCTCTTTTTCTGACAGCGTAACTGCATAACTCCAGCTCTATCCCTCTCGTTTTCTGACTGCGTAACTGCGTAACTTCGCTGATGCACCATTTATTTTTGCCCAGCGTAAATGCGTAACTTCAATAGACCCTCTTAACTCCAGTGATGGATCATTTCTTTTTGCTCAGCGTAACTTGGTATGTCCCTTTCTCTTTCTCTCAGCGTATAGCTTAACTTCATTTATATCCCTCTCTTTCACCATGTTTACCGACAGCGTAACTTCGACAGACCCTTTTAACTTCATTGATGAATCATTTCTTTTTGCTCAGCGTAACTTGGTCAGTCTCTTTCTCTTTCTTTCAGCTTCAGTTATATCCCTATCTTTTACCATGTTAACTGACAGCGTAAATGCGTAACTTCGACAGACCCTCTTAACTCCAGTGATGGATCATTTCTTTTTGCTCAGCGTAACTCGGTCACTTCCTTTCACTTTCTCTCAGCGTAACAGCGTAACTTCAGTTATATCCCTCTCTTTTACCATGTTTACTGACAGCATCACTGCGACAGACCCTCTCAACTCCAGTGATGGATCAGTTCTTTTTGCTCAGCGTAAATGCGTAACTTGGTCAATCCTTTTCTCTTTCTCTCAGCGTAACTGCAGCTATATACCTCTCTGACAACTGCGTAACTGCGTAACTTCAGGCCGCCATGGACCATTCCTGTAAGCTCAGCATAACTTCGTCAGATCCTTTCTTCTTCTCTCATCGTAACTGCGTAACTCCGGTTATAGACCGCTCATTTCCTGACGGTATAATTGCCTAACTAAATCAGACCAGTTCTGTTTTCTTCAGCGTAACTGCGAAAGTATTTATCGCTGGGGTTACAGGAGTTACACAATTATGCAGGGTAAATGTAACACAGAAAGTGTAAATTGCTGGAGTTATGCAGTTATGCGTGGAAAAAATCATACTTGGTGCATCGAATGGTGTTACGCAGTTATTCTGAGAAAAAGCGAAAGGGTCTTACGAAGGTATGCTGAGAAAAAAAGAAAGGGTCTAATAAAAAGAAGTGGTTTTTACTGGAGGAAATATTGTTTCAGTCGTAGATAACATTTCTAGGTTAAATAGATGCTGCTGATTACATGTACTGTCAACCAGTCATACATTGCTCAATAACTATATAGCATTTCTTGGTTTAACATACACGTTACTCTATTCTTTAGCATTATTCACTGGCACTAGTATTTCTAGGTTTAACAGATACATGAAGTGTTTCACGGATTAAATGTTCATTCAGTCTCCCTACATAACCCACCGAATAGCATTTCTCGGTTTAACAGATACAGAAGGTACGAATTCTTACCATACCATTGCCTGAGTTATGCATAGATTTACTCAATTATGCTCAACAAAGTGGAATGATCCATAGTCAAAAGTTATGCTGGTAGGAAAAGTGTGGTCTGTAGCTGAAGTTAAGCTGAGCACTAAAGGTAGGGTCTGACGAAGTTAAGTAGTTACACTCCCAGGAAAAGAGGTTTATAGTCAGAGTTACGCTAAGCAAAAGAGTAAGAGTCTGACGAAGTTATGCTCTCAGGAAAACAGGTTTATAGCCGGAGTTACACTAAGCAAGCGTCTGACGAAGTTACGCAGTTACGCTGAGTGAAAATAAATGGTCCAGCGCCGAAGTTACGCTGTCCGAAAGGGAAGTCTATAGCTGGAGTTACGCAGTTACGCTGTCAGAAAAAGAGGGTTATAGCCAGAGTTACGCAGTTACGCCGAGCAAAAGAGAAAGTCCTAAAGAAGTTTCGCAGTTACTCTCTCAGGAAAAGAGGGTTATTGCCAGCGTTACGCAGTTATGCTAAGCAAAGGAGAACGGGTCTGGCGAAGTTACAAAGTTATGCTGAGCAAAAGTTACGCTACGTTGAGGGAATAAATAATCCATCGCCGAATTTATACAGTTACGCTATCAGAAACAGATGTCTACGGTGCACCTAAGTTACGCAGTTACGCTTTCAGGAAAAGAGAGGTCTAGATCCGAAGTTACGCAGTTACGCCGAGCAAAAGAAAAAGGGTCTGACAAAGTTACGCAGTTACGCTGAGCAAATAGGAAATGGTTCTTCGACGAGGTTACGCAGTTACGCTGTCATAAAGATAGATCTATATCTGGCGTTACGCAGTTATGCTGTCAGAAAGAGATATCTTCGGTACACCTGAAGTTACGCAGTTATGCTCTCAGGAAAAGAGAATTACAGAGCTGAAGTTACGCAGCTACGCTGAGCAGAAGAAAAAAGGTTTGACGAAGTTATACAGTTACGCTGAGCAAAAAAAAGTGGTCCATCGACAAAGTTACCCAGTGACGCTGTCATAAAGAGAGGTCTATACCTGGAGTTACGCAGTTACGCTGTCTGAAAAAGAGCCAAAATTTCTCTCTGGACTTACGCACTTACGCTGACAAAAAGGGAAAGCCTCTAATTATGTTATGCTATTTATGATGAGCAAAACAGAAAGGGCCTAATAAAGTTACACAGAGCAAAAATAAATGCTAGTTACGCTGTCCATATCCAAAAGAGGTCGCAGCTGAACTTACGCACTTACACTGCCAGAAAAAGAGAGGATTATAGCTGGAATTGAGCAGTTACACTGATCAAAAGAGAAAGGGTTTGACGAAGTTACGCATCTACGTTGTGAAAATAAATCATCCATCCCCAAATTTACGCAGTTAAGCGGTCACGATGAGATGTCTACGGTACACCTAAAGTTACGTAGTTAGGCCCCCAGTAAAAGAGAGGTCTAGAGTCAATTAAGTTACGCAATTACGCTGAGCAAAAGAGAAAGGGTCTGATGAAGTTAGGCAGTTACGCTGTCAGTAAAATGAACTGGTCCATCACTGGAATTAGGCAGTTATGCTGAGAAAAAGAGAAAGGGTTTGTCGAAGTTACGCCGAGCAAAAAGAAATGGTCCATCGACAAAATTACGCAGTTACGCTGTCAGAAAGAGAGGTCTATACCTGGAGTTACGCAGTTACGCTGTCAGAAAAAGGGCAATACTTTTTCTCTGGACTTACGCACTTATGCTGACAGTAAAATGAATTGGTCCATCAATGAAGTTACGCAGTTGCGCTGTCCGCATGCAGAGCTTCACAGCTGAACTTACGCAGTTAGGTTGTCAGAAAAAGATGTCTACGGTACACCTAAATTTAAGCAGTTACGCCCTCAGTAAAATAGAGGTCCACAGTCAAGTTACGCAGTTACGCTGAGAAAAAGAGAAAGGGTCTGACGAAGTTATGCAGCAGTTACACTGTCACTAAAATGAATTGGTCCATCACTGGAGTTAAGCAGTTACGCTGGGAAAAAGAGAAAACAAAAGCATCCATCGACAAAATTACGCAGATACGCTGTAATAAAGAGAGGTCTATACCTGGAGTTACACAGTTACGCTGTCAGAAAAAGAGCAATATTTTTTTCTCTGGACTTACGCATTTATGCTGACAAAAAGGGAAAGCCTCTAATCATGTTATGCTATTTATGATGAGCAAAACAGAAAGGGTCTAATAAAGTTATGCAGAGCAAAAATAAATGGTCTATCGATGAAGCGGCTATTTTGAAAATTAAATCTTTGGAAAAAACCATTGCATTAAATAATAATTCGTTGCCAAGTTTCAATACTAAATTGGGACCTCTGACTGCCATTGACAGTTGAAAGAATTTGCACATAGAACATATGCGGGTCGTTTAGTTTGAATTTTTTTATTATTCAACCAGTTTTTCATATATGCCAAAAAAAACTTAACTTGTCAACTTATACATTTGTGAGACACCAGTATTACACCTGCAGTATCCCATGGTGCTGTGAGGCAGATGTACACAGGGATAGTGAAATAAATGCCCATTGGTGCATCCAGGGCTTAAAAAAATAAAAAAATAAAAAAGTTCAGTGAATCCAGAACAACTCAGCGTAATTGCGTATGTTCAGTTAGAGCCCTCTCTTTTATGGACAGCGTAACTTCGGCCCTGGATCATTTATTTTTGCTCATCGTAACTGCGTAACTCGAGCTCTATCCCTTTTTCTGACAGCGTAACTGCGTAACTCCAGAGCTATAGATCTCTCTTTCGGACAGCGTAACTTCGTCAGTCCCTTTCTCTTTCTTTCAACTTCAGTTATATCCCTATCTTTTACCATGTTAACTGACAGCGTAAATGCGTAACTTCGACAGACCCTCTTAACTCCAGTGATGGATCATTTCTTTTTGCTCAGCGTAACTCGGTCACTTCCTTTCACTTTCTCTCAGCGTAACAGCGTAACTTCAGTTATATCCCTCTCTTTTACCATGTTTACTGACAGCATCACTGCGACAGACCCTCTCAACTCCAGTGATGGATCATTTCTTTTTGCTCAGCGTAAATGCGTCACTTGGTAAACCCCTTTCTCTTTCTCTCAGCGTAACTGCGTAACTCCAGCTATATACCTCTCTGACAACTGCGTAACTGCGTAACTTCAGGCCGCCATGGACCATTCCTGTAAGCTCAGCATAACTTCGTCAGATCCTTTCTTCTTCTCTCATCGTAACTGCGTAACTCCGGTTATAGACCGCTCATTTCCTGACGGTATAATTGCCTAACTAAATCAGACCAGTTCTGTTTTCTCCAGCGTAACTGCGAAAGTATTTATCGCTGGAGTTACAGGAGTTACACAATTATGCAGGGTAAATGTAAAACAGAAAGTGTAAATTGCTGGAGTTATGCAGTCATGCGTGGAAAAAATCATACTTGGTGCATCGAATGGTGTTACGCAGTTATTCTGAGAAAAAGCGAAAGGGTCTTACGAAGGTATGCTGAGAAAAAAAGAAAGGGTCTAATAAAAAGAAGTGGTTTTTACTGGAGGAAATATTGTTTCAGTCGTAGACAACATTTCTAGGTTAAATAGATGCTGCTGATTACATGTACTGTCAATCAGTCATACATTGCTCAATAACTATATAGCATTTCTTGGTTTAACATACACGTTACTCTATTCTTTAGCATTATTCACTGGCACTAGTATTTCTAGGTTTAACAGATACATGAAGTGTTTCACGGATTAAATGTTCATTCAGTCTCCCTACATAACCCACCGAATAGCATTTCTCGGTTTAACAGATACAGAAGGTACGAATTCTTACCATACCATTGCCTGAGTTATGCATAGATTTACTCAATTATGCTCAACAAAGTGGAATGATCCATAGTCAAAAGTTATGCTGGTAGGAAAAGTGTGGTCTGTAGCTGAAGTTAAGCTGAGCACTAAAGGTAGGGTCTGACGAAGTTAAGTAGTTACACTCCCAGGAAAAGAGGTTTATAGTCAGAGTTACGCTAAGCAAAAGAGTAAGAGTCTGACGAAGTTATGCTCTCAGGAAAACAGGTTTATAGCCGGAGTTACACTAAGCAAGCGTCTGACGAAGTTACGCAGTTACGCTGAGTGAAAATAAATGGTCCAGCGCCGAAGTTACGCTGTCCGAAAGGGAAGTCTATAGCTGGAGTTACGCAGTTACGCTGTCAGAAAAAGAGGGTTATAGCCAGAGTTACGCAGTTACGCCGAGCAAAAGAGAAAGTCCTAAAGAAGTTACGCAGTTACTCTCTCAGGAAAAGAGGGTTATTGCCAGCGTTACGCAGTTATGCTAAGCAAACGAGAACGGGTCTGGCGAAGTTACAAAGATATGCTGAGCAAAAGTTACGCTACGTTGAGGGAATAAATAATCCATCGCCGAATTTATACAGTTACGCTATCAGAAACAGATGTCTACGGTGCACCTAAGTTACGCAGTTACGCTTTCAGGAAAAGAGAGGTCTAGATCCGAAATTACGCAGTTACGCCGAGCAAAAGAAAAAGGGTCTGACAAAGTTACGCAGTTACGCTGAGCAAATAGGAAATGGTTCTTCGACGAGGTTACGCAGTTACGCTGTCATAAAGATAGATCTATATCTGGCGTTACGCAGTTATGCTGTCAGAAAGAGATATCTTCGGTACACCTGAAGTTACGCAGTTATGCTCTCAGGAAAAGAGAATTTCAGAGCTGAAGTTACGCAGCTACGCTGAGCAGAAGAAAAAAGGTTTGACGAAGTTATACAGTTACGCTAAGCAAAAAGAAGTGGTCCATCGACAAAGTTACCCAGTGACGCTGTCATAAAGAGAGGTCTATACCTGGAGTTACGCAGTTACGCTGTCTGAAAAAGAGCCATAATTTCTCTCTGGACTTACGCACTTACGCTGACAAAAAGGGAAAGCCTCTAATTATGTTATGCTATTTATGATGAGCAAAACAGAAAGGGTCTAACAAAGTTACACAGAGCAAAAATAAATGCTAGTTACGCTGTCCATATCCAAAAGAGGTCGCAGCTGAACTTACGCACTTACACTGCCAGAAAAAGAGAGGATTATAGCTGGAATTAAGCAGTTACACTGATCAAAAGAGAAAGGGTTTGACGAAGTTACGCATCTACGTTGTGAAAATAAATCATCCATCCCCAAATTTACGCAGTTAAACGGTCACGATGAGATGTCTACGGTACACCTAAAGTTACGTAGTTAGGCCCCCAGTAAAAGAGAGGTCTAGAGTCAATTAAGTTACGCAATTACGCTGAGCAAAAGAGAAAGGGTCTGATGAAGTTAGGCAGTTACGCTGTCAGTAAAATGAATTGGTCCATCACTGGAATTAGGCAGTTATGCTGAGAAAAAGAGAAAGGGTTTGTCGAAGTTACGCCGAGCAAAAAGAAATGGTCCATCGACAAAATTACGCAGTAACGCTGTCATAAAGAGAGGTCTATAGCTGGAGTTACGCAGTTTACGCTGTCAGAAAAAGGGCAATACTTTTTCTCTGGACTTACGCACTTATGCTGACAGTAAAATGAATTGGTCCATCAATGAAGTTACGCAGTTGCGCTGTCCGCATGCAGAGCTTCACAGCTGAACTTACGCAGTTAGGCTGTCAGAAAAAGATGTCTACGGTACACCTAAATTTAAGCAGTTACGCCCTCAGTAAAATAGAGGTCCACAGTCAAGTTACGCAGTTACGCTGAGAAAAAGAGAAAGGGTCTGACGAAGTTATGCAGCAGTTACACTGTCACTAAAATGAATTGGTCCATCACTGGAGTTAAGCAGTTACGCTGGGGAAAAGAGAAAACAAAAGCATCCATCGACAAAATTGCGCAGATACGCTGTAATAAAGGGAGGTCTATACCTGGAGTTACACAGTTACGCTGTCAGAAAAAGAGCAATATTTTTTTCTCTGGACTTACGCACTTATGCTGACAAAAAGGGAAAGCCTCTAATCATGTTATGCTATTTATGATGAGCAAAACAGAAAGGGTCTAATAAAGTTATGCAGAGCGAAAATAAATGGTCTATCGATGAAGCGGCTATTTTGAAAATTAAATCTTTGGAAAAAACCATTGCATTAAATAATAATTCGTTGCCAAGTTTTAATACTAAATTGGGACCTCTGACTGCCATTGACAGTTGAGAGAATTTGCACATAGAACATATGCGGGTCGTTTAGTTTGAATTTTTTTATTATTCAACCAGTTTTTCATATATGGCGAAAAAGACTTAACTTGTCAACTTATACATTTGTGAGACACCAGTATTACACCTGCAGTATCCCCATGGTGCTGTGAGTCAGATGTACACAGGGATAGTGAAATAAATGCCCATTGGTGCATCCAGGGCTTAACAAAATAAAAAAAAATAAAAATTCAGTAAATCCAGAACAACTCAGCGTAATTGCGTATGTTCAGTTAGAGCCCTCTCTTTTATGGACAGCGTAACTTCGGCCCTGGACCATTTAGTTTTTCTCATCGTAACTGCGTAACTCGAGCTCTATCCCTCTCTTTTTCTGACAGCGTAACTGCGTAACTCCAGAGCTATAGATCTCTCTTTCGGACAGCGTAACTTCGTCAGTCCCTTTCTCTTTCTTTCAGCTTCAGTTATATCCCTATCTTTTACCATGTTAACTGACAGCGTAAATGCGTAACTTCGACAGACCCTCTTAACTCCAGTGATGGATCATTTCTTTTTGCTCAGCGTAACTCGGTCACTTCCTTTCACTTTCTCTCAGCGTAACAGCGTAACTTCAGTTATATCCCTCTCTTTTACCATGTTTACTGACAGCATCACTGCGACAGACCCTCTCAACTCCAGTGATGGATCAGTTCTTTTTGCTCAGCGTAAATGCGTAACTTGGTAAATCCCTTTCTCTTTCTCTCAGCGTAACTGCGTAACTCCAGCTATATACCTCTCTGACAACTGCGTAACTGCGTAACTTCAGGCCGCCATGGACCATTCCTGTAAGCTCAGCATAACTTCGTCAGATCCTTTCTTCTTCTCTCATCGTAACTGCGTAACTCCGGTTATAGACCGCTCATTTCTTGACGGTATAATTGCCTAACTAAATCAGACCAGTTCTGTTTTCTTCAGCGTAACTGCGAAAGTATTTATCGCTGGAGTTACAGGAGTTACACAATTATGCAGGGTAAATGTAAAACAGAAAGTGTAAATTGCTGGAGTTATGCAGTTATGGGTGGAAAAAATCATACTTGGTGCATCGAATGGTGTTATTCTGAGAAAAAGCGAAAGGGTCTTACGAAGGTATGCTGAGAAAAAAAGAAAGGGTCTAATAAAAAGAAGTGGTTTTTACTGGAGGAAATATTGTTTCAGTCGTAGATAACATTTCTAGGTTAAATAGATGCTGCTGATTACATGTACTGTCAATCAGTCATACATTGCTCAATAACTATGTAGCATTTCTTGGTTTAACATACACGTTACTCTATTCTTTAGCATTATTCACTGGCACTAGTATTTCTAGGTTTAACAGATACATGAAGTGTTTCACGGATTAAATGTTCATTCTGTGCTGTTACTACATAACCTGTTTAAATCTCGTGTGTACTACACGTAGAAGTACACTCCTTTCAGTGCGTATAATTTGTGGACGTATGTAACTCTTCTGTGTTTAGAGTTATTTTATTCTCTCTACGAAGTGAGACCATGCCGGTGACAAACTGAAAATCTACAAGTGACTTTCGTTTTTGTTTAATCTTTCCGAAGAGAGGACAGTACAGTAAAAGGACGACGACCAGCTGTTTGACCAAATACACTTAACAGAGCTCACCACACCTTTCCTTCATACTGCTACGGGTATACTGGACCGCCGTCAACTGTCGTCATGACAACGACACTGGGTCGTCACCTAAACAGCAATTGAGGACAAAACAGGATTTCTATAAACCAGATAAATACAAACAATGGATCAATACCAAGAGGAATGGCAAGGGGAAGAAAATCCTTTCACAGATACATCAAATAGAGCAAGAACATTAACTAGTAAAGGATTTGAACATTTTGAAGGTCTTAAAAATGAACATCTTCAGAAATTAGAAACTGTTTGGACTAAAGTGGACCAAGCATTGCTAAATGTCGCTGATACGTCTCAACCTTTAGACATCAATTTCCTTCGGGCTGAAGAGAAGAAAATTCTCAAGAGCTATGATGATTACAGGAAGGTAGCTTCAAACTACAATGAGTTTCTAATTAGGTCAGGAAGAATGCAAGAAGAATTAGAACAAAGACTCACGATAAACTCGGACCGAGATCTGCTCGTAAACGATGGGCTAAGAAACATTGATCGCCAAATTCAAGAAGCGTTGGAAAGGCTTTCACATATATCATCCTTGAAATCGAAACCAAGATCGAACCAAGGTGCAAATTCTAAAATGTCAAATACAAGTTCTGCATTATCTAGGAAAAGGGCAAAGGCCGAAGCTGCACGCTTAAAAGTGGAGTTTGCGGTCAGAGAACGTGAATTAAAGAAATTGGCCGCGGAAACTGATATGAAGGGAGCGGAACTAGCTGCAGATCTAGAACTATTAAAGCACCAGAAAGAAGCGGCAGCTGTCGAGGCTGAAGTGCGAGTCCTGCAGACTGCAAACAGCGAAGGCAGCAGTAGAAATCTTAACCGTATAGATATTGGCCTTCCTTCCGACAATCCTGTAGAAAGGACAAATCAGTACGTTCTCCGACATTCAACTTCCGTGATGGATGCTCAGCACACCACATTTCATGAGAAAAAATTTGTGGAGCAAGACAAGCAGGGATTATCAGATCTTCGCATGAACACCAATATCCAAGGTACATCTATCCCACAACTGAATCCATATACAACTCCATTCACTCCTCCCACGGCGGATTTCGGGAGAAACATTCGATTCCGGTCACCTCCTCGTTACCCAGAAGAGACCTCTGTCACATCTGAACTGACACGATTTCTTCTAAAAAAAGATCTTCTGTTGTCACGACTGACAACATTCAACGACCAACCAGAAACATATGCATTATGGAAAGCCAGTTTCAAAAGTATTATGACAGAGTTACATGTCTCCAACAACGAGGAAATGGACTTATTGGTTAAATGGCTCGGATCTGAATCGTCTCGTCATGCCCTCAGCATACGGGCCTCCAACATCCATAATCCTGAGAATGGATTATACAGAGTTTGGGCCCGGCTTGATGAAAAATACGGAAGCCCTGAAATGGTGGAGGCATCCCTTAAATCGAAATTGGAGAATTTCCCTAAGCTTGGCAACAAGGACTTCAAGAAACTCTATGACCTGTCAGATATCGTCTCTGAAATTGAAGCTCTCAAGGAGGATGACAACTATAAATCCCTGTTGGGTTATTTCGACGCCAGCACAGGAGTTATCCCAATCGTCAGAAAGCTTCCATACACCCTTCAAGAGAAATGGACAAACAGAGCTGTGGAGTATAAACGGCGCCATAGTGTATCCTTCCCACCTTTCTGGTATTTTGCACAGTTTATGAGGGACATGAGTAAAATCAAGAATGACCCCAGCTTCTCGTACGATATCCCAGTGACCGCTGCCGGAAAAAAGGAAAAACCCGCAGCATTTGGCATAACCTCCAGAAATATGGTTACAACCAGAAAGACTGAGGTTTCTGGAAAAAAGGACACACCACAACCATCAAAGATTGATGTTCCAAACCCGGATAAGTATTGCCCGATACACCGGACAAAGCATCCACTAAACCAGTGCAAGGGATTTAAAGCAAAACCTATTCATGAGCGGAAACTACTTCTTAAAGAGCATGGTGTTTGCTTCAAATGTTGCGCATCTACACAACACATGGCCAAGGCATGTAAGGCAACAATCGAGTGTACAGACTGTGGCAGTGAAAAACACCCTTCAGCTCTGCACATTCTTGTGACAGAACAAGAAAGCAGCAAATCGCGCACACCTTCATCAGTCCATGACGGGGAGTCTCTTGAATCGGACACTGTTCATCAACAATCCTCCCCTGTATCTTCGAAATGCACTCAAGTTTGCGGCAGCGGTTTCACCGGGAAATCCTGTGCAAAGACTATACTGGTTCAGGTATACCCCAAAGGGAAACCGGCTGACAGTAAGAGAATATACGTCATCTTGGACGACCAGAGCAACACATCGTTGGCCAACTCGGAGTTCTTCGAACTTTTCGGCATTAAAGGTGAATCTTTTCCATATATCCTTTCCTCATGTGCAGGTACCATGCAAACGTCTGGAAGGAGAGTCGGAGGATACATAGTTGAAGCCCTCGACGGTAGCACTCAACTTGAACTTCCTAGCCTGACAGAATGTAATGAGATCCCAAATATTCGGGATGAAATCCCTACTCCAGAGGTTGCAGAATATCATGGACACTTAAACGTCATTAAGCAACATATACCTCCATTGGATGATCAAGCCCATATTCTCGTTCTGATCGGCAGAGATGTGCCTGAAGCTCATCACGTCCACGATCAGTTAACCGGACCTCGAAACAGCCCTTATGCACAGAAACTGTCATTAGGATGGGTGATAGTTGGAGAGGCCTGCTTGGGGCAAGCCCACAAACCCGACCTAGTCAACGTGAATAAAACTCATCTGCTCACAAATGGACGGCCCTCCATCTTTAAGCCATGCACGAGTGAATTTAAACTTAAGAGCAATATTGATTCGTGTCAAACTGATTTCTCATCCTTCAAGACTTCGTCAAATGTCACTTGCAACAAGGACGATCTTGGATCTTCAGTGTTCAACAGAACAAAAGATGACAACAAACCTGGACTGTCTATCGAGGACAAGCAATTCCTGGAAATAATGGACACAAATATTTCTAAGAATTCACGAGGGAAATGGGAAGCTCCACTTCCATTTCGCCATAACAGGCAAAGGCTGCCGAACAATCGACCACAAGCCCTGAATAGAGCACATACTCTTGATCGAAGTCTTCGCCAGAACCCTGTGAAGAAACAACATTTTGTCACTTTCATGAACCAGATATTCGACCAAGGACATGTCGAATTGGCCCCTCCTCTCAAGGAAGACCAGGAAGTATGGTACCTGCCCATCTTTGGTGTGTACCATCCCCAGAAGCCTGATCAAATTAGGGGAGTGTTTGATTCTTCCGCACAGTATGAAGGCATCTCTCTCAACAATGTACTATTGTCTGGCCCAGACTTGACAAATAGCTTACTGGGAATCCTCCTTCGATTCCGAAGGGAACCCATTGCCTTAATGTCAGACATTCAGCAAATGTTTTACTGTTTCGAAGTGAAGGACTATCACCGGGACTTTTTAAGATTCTTCTGGTACAAAGACAATGATCCTGAGAAAGAACTAGTTGAATATCGTATGTGTGTTCACGTTTTCGGTAATAGTCCCTCTCCAGCGGTTGCGACCTATGGACTACGACTGACAGCTCAACTGTCAGAGCAAGAATTCGGAAGTGACACGAAGCAATTCGTCGAGAAGAACTTTTATGTGGACGACGGATTAACTTCCTTGCCCACGACTGCTGAAGCCATCGACCTTCTGAAAAGAACGCAACAAGCCCTATGGAGCAATGGTAGACTTCGTCTGCACAAGATCGCCTCTAATTCTCCTGACGTCATGGGCGCATTCCTTCCCGAGGATCGAGCTAAAGATCTTAAGGCGCTTGACCTTGCAACTGACACCCTGCCTATGCAACGTAGCTTGGGTTTGGCTTGGAACTTAGAGTCCGATACGTTTACCTTTAAGGTGTCGAATGAAGAGAAACCATTCACTAAGAGGGGTATCCTGTCGACAGTCAACAGTTTGTTTGATCCCCTAGGTTTCATAGCACCCGTCATTGTCCAAGGGAAGATCTTCTTACGTAATGTTATCTCCGGGACAAAGGATTGGGATGATCCACTCCCAGTGGAACAGCAAAACGAATGGGAAGCATGGAAGGATTCTTTGAAATCTGTGGAACAACTCCACATACGTAGAACTTATGCAGGAACCTCATTCAACAACATTGTAAGCAAGGAACTTCACATCTTTGCGGATGCTTCAGAACAAGCTATAGCTGCTGTGGCCTACCTTCTAACAACAGACAAGGATGGAAATCGGGAGTCTGGATTTGTTCTAGGAAAAGCGAAGGTTGCCCCCACGCATGGACATACAATTCCTAGATTGGAACTCTGCGCAGCAGTATTGGCGGTTGAACTTCACGATATCATCCTGGAACAACTGGAGATCACCACAGACTCGACTCATTTCTACACAGATAGTAAGGTGGCGTTAGGATATATCTGCAATGAGTCTAGGAGATTCCATATCTACGTCTCTAACAGAGTGGAACGCATTAGGAGATCCACCTCACCCGATCAATGGACTTATGTAGCTACTAACAAGAATCCAGCTGACTTGGCTACGAGATCACTCCCAGCAGCTCAAATGGAAACCAGCGCCTGGATTGTTGGACCGTCACATCTTGTTGACCATGGAACCCAAGTTCATGAGGCGTACTCACTTGTGGAGCCCGACCATGACAAGGAAATTCGCCCAAATGTGACATCATTAACAACAAACATTCTGTCAAAGGAATCCTTGGGCTCTGCAAAATTTGAGAGATTCTCTAACTGGAAAATCTTGATAAAGACGATAGCACATTTGAAACACATTGCGCAATCTTACAGCAACAAGAATCTTTGTGAGGGGTGGCATATTTGCACAGATTCCCGGAGCGTTGAACTTTTCCAGGCAGCAAGACAACTGATAATAAAGGAAGTCCAACGCGATGCCTTCAACCAAGAACTTACCTCTCTGCAGGAACAGACATCCTTACCTAAGGCAAGTCCATTACTTACCTTGAATCCCATTCTTGACAGTGATGGATTACTCCGAGTGGGAGGCCGCATCAGCAGATCCGAGTTCACCACCATGGAAAAGAACCCGATAGTTGTCCCAAGACATCATCATGTTGCTACACTTCTAGTGAGACACTTTCATGAAACCGTGAAACATCAGGGACGTCATTTCACAGAGGGCGCCATCAGAGCCGCAGGATTTTGGATCCTTGGTGGAAAAAGATTGATTGCATCAATTCTTCACAAATGTGTCACATGCCGGAAGCTGCGTGGTAAACAAGAACTCCAGAAGATGGCAGATCTACCGCCCCATCGTTTGAAGCCAGCGCCTCCGTTTACTTACGTGGGTGTCGACGCCTTCGGCCCCTGGTCCGTCGTGGCAAGACGAACCAGAGGAGGACTGTCAAATAGCAAGCGTTGGGCAATAATCTTCACGTGCTTTACCACAAGGGCCATTCATATCCAGGTGATCGAAGATATGGGAACTTCAGGATTCATAAATGCACTACGGAGATTCATCGGAATCAGAGGCAAAGTCAAAGAATTCTGCTCCGACCAAGGCTCTAACTTCATTGGAACTGTCAACAGTTTGAATATGCAGACCAACTTGGAACAGAGATCGGTCAAGGACTTTCTGTACGACAACGAAATTGTTTGGCGGTTCAACCCACCCCACTCCTCCCACATGGGTGGTGTCTGGGAAAGGATGATAGGAGTCACTCGACGCATCTTGGATTCGATGCTGAAAGAAATGTCTCTGAAGAATCTAACACATGAAGTTCTGTGCACACTTATGGCAGAGGTGTGTTCCATCGTCAATGCCCGACCCATCGTACCCGTATCATCAGATCCTGAGAACCCCACCATCCTGACCCCGTCAACATTATTGACTCAAAAGACTGACCATGTTGTTCAACCCTTGGCAGACTTGGATCTCAAGGACCTCTACAAGGCCCAATGGAAGTGTGTCCAAGTGTTAGCGGACACGTTCTGGCATCGTTGGCAGCGTGAATACTTGCAGACTCTGCAGACCAGACGCAAGTGGAAGGAATCGCGTCCCAACATAAGGGACAACGATATTGTTCTCTTAAAGGAGAAGGAATTACATAGGAATGAATGGCCTGTAGGACGCGTTACCAAGGCTATTCCAGGACACGACGGCAAGATTCGCAAAGTGATCATTCGTATCTCTCGGAACGGAAAATCTACAGAGTATCTTCGACCAATCACCGAACTTGTGTTGTTATACTCGCCAGACAGTTGTAATCAGTGAACTAGTGAAAACGTGTTCTACACTTTCAGACGGGGAGTGTGCTGTTACTACATAACCTGTTTAAATCTCGTGTGTACTACACGTAGAAGTACACTCCTTTCAGTGCGTATAATTTGTGGACGTATGTAACTCTTCTGTGTTTAGAGTTATTTTATTCTCTCTACGAAGTGAGACCATGCCGGTGACAAACTGAAAATCTACAAGTGACTTTCGTCAAGCGTCAGCTAACCACCGTGTGAGTACTGTAACTGTAATTATGTTTTCCGTGGTGATCATAAGTCGTTGAAAGTTCCGACAACTGTTCTATGTAGCACGATTTTAACTGTTTGGAATGTGTGAAAGTAACATTGAACTGTAGTGAACATTTGATCGTGTTGAGCAGGCTGTTGTTTTTCCCGCGAAAACAACACTGAACTGACTGTAGATTTATGGACTCTCTTTCTGTTTGAAGACTGTTACCGCAAGCTGTCATTGCTGTATTATCTAGTCTAGACAGTTGTTTTGACACACTTAATCTGTGTAGTTAACGTTAAATGTCAAGCATATGAGAAATCTGTTTTCCCAAACACGTGAACGTAAACATAACCTCTGCCACACATTGCCATTAGTTGTTTCTGCGTAGGAATACTTCCGTTTTTTATGTGTAAAGCCTCGCTTTCGACTTCAGATTTGAAAGTAGTCCGTCTTTTTGTGGCAGGGATGTTACTGAAACTTTTAATTCTGAAAGCAGATTATGTTCTAACAATTAAGAGTAATTCCATTGTTTTCTTTCTTTTTCTTTTAGCCTTTTACCACACACGCATCCACGCGTACATACATACGGATCATCATCACAGTGTCTTGAACTAAAGTAAATAAAGACTTTTGATTGACATCGTATCGTATCTTGGTTATCTGACTGTTTAATCTTTCCGAAGAGAGGACAGTACACATTCAGTCTCCCTACATAACCCACCGAATAGCATTTCTCGGTTTAACAGATACAGAAGGTACGAATTCTTACCATACCATTGCCTGAGTTATGCATAGATTTACTCAATTATGCTCAACAAAGTGGAATGATCCATAGTCAAAAGTTATGCTGGTAGGAAAAGTGTGGTCTGTAGCTGAAGTTAAGCTGAGCACTAAAGGTAGGGTCTGACGAAGTTAAGTAGTTACACTCCCAGGAAAAGAGGTTTATAGTCAGAGTTACGCTAAGCAAAAGAGTAAGAGTCTGACGAAGTTATGCTGTCAGGAAAACAGGTTTATAGCCGGAGTTACGCTAAGCAAGCGTCTGACGAAGTTACGCAGTTACGCTGAGTGAAAATAAATGGTCCGGCGCCGAAGTTACGCTGTCCGAAAGGGAAGTCTATAGCTGGAGTTACGCAGTTACGCTGTCAGAAAAAGAGGGTTATAGCCAGAGTTACGCAGTTACGCCGAGCAAAAGAGAAAGTCCTAAAGAAGTTACGCAGTTACTCTCTCAGGAAAAGAGGGTTATTGCCAGCGTTACGCAGTTATGCTAAGCAAAGGAGAACGGGTCTGGCGAAGTTACAAAGTTATGCTGAGCAAAAGTTACGCTACGTTGAGGGAATAAATAATCCATCGCCGAATTTATACAGTTACGCTATCAGAAACAGATGTCTACGGTGCACCTAAATTACGCAGTTACGCTTTCAGGAAAAGAGAGGTCTAGATCCGAAATTACGCAGTTACGCCGAGCAAAAGAGAAAGTGTCTGACAAAGTTACGCAGTTACGCTGAGCAAAAAGGAAATGGTTCTTCGACGAGGTTACGCAGTTACGCTGTCATAAAGATAGATCTATATCTGGCGTTACGCAGTTATGCTGTCAGAAAGAGATATCTTCGGTACACCTGAAGTTACGCAGTTATGCTCTCAGGAAAAGAGAATTTCAGAGCTGAAGTTACGCAGCTACGCTGAGCAGAAGAAAAAGGGTTTGACGAAGTTATACAGTTACGCTGAGCAAAAAGAAGTGGTCCATCGACAAAGTTACCCAGTTACGCTGTCATAAAGAGAGGTCTATACCTGGAGTTACGCAGTTACGCTGTCTGAAAAAGAGCCAAAATTTCTCTCTGGACTTACGCACTTACGCACTTACGCTGACAAAAAGGGAAAGCCTCTAATTATGTTATGCTATTTATGATGAGCAAAACAGAAAGGGTCTAATAAAGTTACACAGAGCAAAAATAAATGCTAGTTACGCTGTCCATATCCAAAAGAGGTCGCAGCTGAACTTACGCACTTACACTGCCAGAAAAAGAGAGGATTATAGCTGGAATTAAGCAGTTACGCTGATCAAAAGAGAAAGGGTTTGACGAAGTTACGCATCTACGTTGTGAAAATAAATCATCCATCCCCAAATTTACGCAGTTAAGCGGTCACGATGAGATGTCTACGGTACACCTAAAGTTACGTAGTTAGGCCCCCAGTAAAAGAGAGGTCTAGAGTCAATTAAGTTACGCAATTACGCTGAGCAAAAGAGAAAGGGTCTGATGAAGTTAGGCAGTTACGATGTCAGTAAAATGAATTGGTCCATCACTGGAATTAGGCAGTTATGCTGAGAAAAAGAGAAAGGGTTTGTCGAAGTTACGCCGAGCAAAAAGAAATGGTCCATCGACAAAATGACGCAGTTACGCTGTCATAAATAGAGGTCTATACCTGGAGTTACGCAGTTACGCTGTCAGAAAAAGGGCAATACTTTTTCTCTGGACTTACGCACTTATGCTGACAGTAAAATGAATTGGTCCATCAATGAAGTTACGCAGTTGCGCTGTCCGCATGCAGAGCTTCACAGCTGAACTTACGCAGTTAGGCTGTCAGAAAAAGATGTCTACGGTACACCTAAATTTAAGTAGTTACGCCCTCAGTAAAATAGAGGTCCACAGTCAAGTTACGCAGTTACGCTGAGAAAAAGAGAAAGGGTCTGACGAAGTTATGCAGCAGTTACACTGTCACTAAAATGAATTGGTCCATCACTGGAGTTAAGCAGTTACGCTGGGGAAAAGAGAAAACAAAAGCATCCATCGACAAAATTGCGCAGATACGCTGTAATAAAGGGAGGTCTATACCTGGAGTTACACAGTTACGCTGTCAGAAAAAGAGCAATATTTTTTTCTCTGGACTTACGCACTTATGCTGACAAAAAGGGAAAGCCTCTAATCATGTTATGCTATTTATGATGAGCAAAACAGAAAGGGTCTAATAAAGTTATGCAGAGCGAAAATAAATGGTCTATCGATGAAGCGGCTATTTTGAAAATTAAATCTTTGGAAAAAACCATTGCATTAAATAATAATTCGTTGCCAAGTTTTAATACTAAATTGGGACCTCTGACTGCCATTGACAGTTGAGAGAATTTGCACATAGAACATATGCGGGTCGTTTAGTTTGAATTTTTTTATTATTCAACCAGTTTTTCATATATGGCGAAAAAGACTTAACTTGTCAACTTATACATTTGTGAGACACCAGTATTACACCTGCAGTATCCCCATGGGGCTGTGAGTCAGATGTACACAGGGATAGTGAAATAAATGCCCATTGGTGCATCCAGGGCTTAAAAAAATAAAAAAAAATAAAAATTCAGTGAATCCAGAACAACTCAGCGTAATTGCGTATGTTCAGTTAGAGCCCTCTCTTTTATGGACAGCGTAACTTCGGCCCTGGACCATTTAGTTTTGCTCATCGTAACTGCGTAACTCGAGCTCTATCCCTCTCTTTTTCTGACAGCGTAACTGCGTAACTCCAGAGCTATAGATCTCTCTTTCGGACAGCGTAACTTCGTCAGTCCCTTTCTCTTTCTTTCAGCTTCAGTTATATCCCTATCTTTTACCATGTTAACTGACAGCGTAAATGCGTAACTTCGACAGACCCTCTTAACTCCAGTGATGGATCATTTCTTTTTGCTCAGCGTAACTCGGTCACTTCCTTTCACTTTCTCTCAGCGTAACAGCGTAACTTCAGTTATATCCCTCTCTTTTACCATGTTTACTGACAGCATCACTGCGACAGACCCTCTCAACTCCAGTGATGGATCAGTTCTTTTTGCTCAGCGTAAATGCGTAACTTGGTAAATCCCTTTCTCTTTCTCTCAGCGTAACTGCGTAACTCCAGCTATATACCTCTCTGACAACTGCGTAACTGCGTAACTTCAGGCCGCCATGGACCATTCCTGTAAGCTCAGCATAACTTCGTCAGATCCTTTCTTCTTCTCTCATCGTAACTGCGTAACTCCGGTTATAGACCGCTCATTTCTTGACGGTATAATTGCCTAACTAAATCAGACCAGTTCTGTTTTCTTCAGCGTAACTGCGAAAGTATTTATCGCTGGAGTTACAGGAGTTACACAATTATGCAGGGTAAATGTAAAACAGAAAGTGTAAATTGCTGGAGTTATGCAGTTATGGGTGGAAAAAATCATACTTGGTGCATCGAATGGTGTTACGCAGTTATTCTGAGAAAAAGCGAAAGGGTCTTACGAAGGTATGCTGAGAAAAAAAGAAAGGGTCTAATAAAAAGAAGTGGTTTTTACTGGAGGAAATATTGTTTCAGTCGTAGATAACATTTCTAGGTTAAATAGATGCTGCTGATTACATGTACTGTCAATCAGTCATACATTGCTCAATAACTATGTAGCATTTCTTGGTTTAACATACACGTTACTCTATTCTTTAGCATTATTCACTGGCACTAGTATTTCTAGGTTTAACAGATACATGAAGTGTTTCACGGATTAAATGTTCATTCAGTCTCCCTACATAACCCACCGAATAGCATTTCTCGGTTTAACAGATACAGAAGGTACGAATTCTTACCATACCATTGCCTGAGTTATGCATAGATTTACTCAATTATGCTCAACAAAGTGGAATGATCCATAGTCAAAAGTTATGCTGGTAGGAAAAGTGTGGTCTGTAGCTGAAGTTAAGCTGAGCACTAAAGGTAGGGTCTGACGAAGTTAAGTAGTTACACTCCCAGGAAAAGAGGTTTATAGTCAGAGTTACGCTAAGCAAAAGAGTAAGAGTCTGACGAAGTTATGCTGTCAGGAAAACAGGTTTATAGCCGGAGTTACGCTAAGCAAGCGTCTGACGAAGTTACGCAGTTACGCTGAGTGAAAATAAATGGTCCGGCGCCGAAGTTACGCTGTCCGAAAGGGAAGTCTATAGCTGGAGTTACGCAGTTACGCTGTCAGAAAAAGAGGGTTATAGCCAGAGTTACGCAGTTACGCCGAGCAAAAGAGAAAGTCCTAAAGAAGTTACGCAGTTACTCTCTCAGGAAAAGAGGGTTATTGCCAGCGTTACGCAGTTATGCTAAGCAAAGGAGAACGGGTCTGGCGAAGTTACAAAGTTATGCTGAGCAAAAGTTACGCTACGTTGAGGGAATAAATAATCCATCGCCGAATTTATACAGTTACGCTATCAGAAACAGATGTCTACGGTGCACCTAAATTACGCAGTTACGCTTTCAGGAAAAGAGAGGTCTAGATCCGAAATTACGCAGTTACGCCGAGCAAAAGAGAAAGTGTCTGACAAAGTTACGCAGTTACGCTGAGCAAAAAGGAAATGGTTCTTCGACGAGGTTACGCAGTTACGCTGTCATAAAGATAGATCTATATCTGGCGTTACGCAGTTATGCTGTCAGAAAGAGATATCTTCGGTACACCTGAAGTTACGCAGTTATGCTCTCAGGAAAAGAGAATTTCAGAGCTGAAGTTACGCAGCTACGCTGAGCAGAAGAAAAAGGGTTTGACGAAGTTATACAGTTACGCTGAGCAAAAAGAAGTGGTCCATCGATAAAGTTACCCAGTTACGCTGTCATAAAGAGAGGTCTATACCTGGAGTTACGCAGTTACGCTGTCTGAAAAAGAGCCAAAATTTCTCTCTGGACTTACGCACTTACGCTGACAAAAAGGGAAAGCCTCTAATTATGTTATGCTATTTATGATGAGCAAAACAGAAAGGGTCTAATAAAGTTACACAGAGCAAAAATAAATGCTAGTTACGCTGTCCATATCCAAAAGAGGTCGCAGCTGAACTTACGCACTTACACTGCCAGAAAAAGAGAGGATTATAGCTGGAATTAAGCAGTTACGCTGATCAAAAGAGAAAGGGTTTGACGAAGTTACGCATCTACGTTGTGAAAATAAATCATCCATCCCCAAATTTACGCAGTTAAGCGGTCACGATGAGATGTCTACGGTACACCTAAAGTTACGTAGTTAGGCCCCCAGTAAAAGAGAGGTCTAGAGTCAATTAAGTTACGCAATTACGCTGAGCAAAAGAGAAAGGGTCTGATGAAGTTAGGCAGTTACGATGTCAGTAAAATGAATTGGTCCATCACTGGAATTAGGCAGTTATGCTGAGAAAAAGAGAAAGGGTTTGTCGAAGTTACGCCGAGCAAAAAGAAATGGTCCATCGACAAAATGACGCAGTTACGCTGTCATAAAGAGAGGTCTATACCTGGAGTTACGCAGTTACGCTGTCAGAAAAAGGGCAATACTTTTTCTCTGGACTTACGCACTTATGCTGACAGTAAAATGAATTGGTCCATCAATGAAGTTACGCAGTTGCGCTGTCCGCATGCAGAGGTTCACAGCTGAACTTACGCAGTTAGGCTGTCAGAAAAAGATGTCTACGGTACACCTAAATTTAAGTAGTTACGCCCTCAGTAAAATAGAGGTCCACAGTCAAGTTACGCAGTTACGCTGAGAAAAAGAGAAAGGGTCTGACGAAGTTATGCAGCAGTTACACTGTCACTAAAATGAATTGGTCCATCACTGGAGTTAAGCAGTTACGCTGGGGAAAAAGAGAAAGTATTTGACGAAGTTACGCTGAGCAAAAACAAAAGCATCCATCGACAAAATTACGCAGATACGCTGTAATAAAGAGAGGTCTATATCTGGAGTTACACAGTTACGCTGTCAGAAAAAGAGCAATATTTTTGTCTCTGGACTTACGCACTTATGCTGACAAAAAGGGAAAGCCTCTAATCATGTTATGCTATTTATGATGAGCAAAACAGAAAGGGTCTAATAAAGTAAAATAAATGGTCTATCGATGAAGTTACGCAGTTACCCTGTCCGCATGCAAGAGAGGTTCACAGCTGAACTTACGCAGTTACACAGTTACGCTGTCAGAAAAAGAGCAATATTTTTTTCTCTGGACTTACGTACTTATGCTGACATAAAGGGAAAGCCTCTAATCATGTTATGCTATTGATGAGGAACAAAACAGAAAGGGTCTAATAAAGTTATGCAGAGCAAAAGTAAATGGTCTATCGATGAAGTTACGCAGTTACCCTGTCCGCATGCAAGAGAGGTTCACAGCTGAACTTACGCAGTTACGCTGTCAGAAAAAAGAGGGTTATAGCTGGAATTACGCAGTTACGCTGAGCAAAATAGAAAGGGTTTGACGAAGTTATGCATCTAGGTTTAGAAACTAAATAATCCATCCCCAAATTAATGCCGTTAAGCTGCCACAAATAGATGTCTACGGTACACCTAAAGTTACGCAGTTACGCACTCAGTAAAAGGGAGTTCTAGAGCCAAGTTACGCACTTATGCTGAGCAAAAGAGAAAGGGTCTGACGATGTTACGCTGTCAGTAAAATGAATTGGTCCATTACTGGAGTTACGCAGTTACGCTGAGTAAAAGTGAAAGGGTTTGACAAAGTTGCGCAGCTATGTTGAGGAAATAAATAATCCATCGCCGAATTTACACAGTTACGCTGTCAGAAAGAGATTACTATGGTACACCTAAAGTTACGCAGTTACGCTCTCAGGAAAAAAAAATTGTAGATCCAAAATTACGCAGTTACGCTGAGCAAAAGAGAAAGGGTCTGACAAAGCTACTCAGTTATGCTGAGCAAAAAGGAAATGGTCCTTCGATGAGGTTACGCAATTACGCTGTCATAAAGAGATATCTATATCTGGAGTTACGCAGTTACGCTGTCAGAAAAAGAGGAATTGATTTATCCATGGATTTACGCAGTTACGCTGACAAAAAGAGAAAGCCACTAGTGAAGTTACACTGTTACGCAGAGAAAATTGGAGAAAGAATTTAGCACTGAAATTTCCCTGAATTATGCAGTTACGTTCTCTGGAAAAGTTGCTCAGTTATGCTAAGCATAACAGAAAGGATATAAAGCTTTAAAGCAGAGCAAAAATAGATAGCTCATCGATGAAGTTACGCAGTTACGCTGTCCGCATGGAAGAAGGGCCACACCTTAAGTTACGCAGTTACGCTGTCAGAAAAAGAGAGAGTTATAGCTGAAATTATGCAGTTACGCGCAGAAAAAGAGAAATTAAGATCAGACTTGAAGTCCTGCATTTTCACTGACTGAGTCTTGTACTGTACATTTATAGTCTCATCATGGGGCCTACTCTATAGTATGCTCCATGGTGTCATCGACAGAGAGAATGCCTTGTGTATTGTGAGCAAAGATATTGCCTACTATAATTGTAATATTCATCTGAAGTCCACTGCATGGCTTGCCAGCTTCATGTACTGCATGTACCAGCTCTCTCGTGACTTCTTACATGAGGGAATGACCCAGGTGCGAGAGACAAGACCCCAGAAAGGACTATCTGTTGAGAAGATCGTGGTTGTAAGCATACCGGGATCCTTCCCAAGTATTTAAGAGGGCCCTCGGTGGCCGAGTGGTCTAAGGCGCTTCGCTGGTGACCGCTAGCCTCACACCGCTGAACCGGCACGGGTTCGAGCCCAGCTGGTCCATATGTGAAAGTTTGTCAGTTACTTGCCGAAGGACGGTGGTTCTCTCCGGGTTCTCCGGCTTCCTCCACCAACCAAACTGACTGTCACCATATGAGTGAAACAGACTTGAGTGTGACATTAAGCCAAATCCCCCCCCCCCCAAGTATTTAAGGTATGTGGTGTGACATTTGGTTGACTCGTCTGCCGAGCAAGATTGTGCGCTAAATTTTCTGGAGGAACGCGTCGTCATAAATGATATACCGCTGGGTCTCTCCTCCTTCAGCGGGGAGAGAACCACAAAGTCTAACCCTCACTCAATTTGTATATATGAAAGAATTTTTAAGAGAGAGAGAGAGAGAGAGAGAGAGAGAGAGAGAGAAAAGAAAAGAAAATACTCAACCACCAGCCGGAATGGAACACAATAACCCTGCAATCCATTTACCATGATACAAATTTTCAGTAATAGTTAGAGTATTTCCACAAAGTGGATGCTCTTATGTTTTCATGAGAAACGGCTCCGCCGGATCCGCCGTCGCCGCCGCGACTTTAAACGTGAATATCTCTGAAACCGTTAAATATTTTCGGGTCAGACTTTGTGTGCTATCTCCTTAGGCCTGGGAAATTTGCCTGGTTGTGTTTCGATAGCAGATGCTCACCACTAGGTGGCGTTGTAGTCAGAGCATAGGTAAACCTTTCTGCGACGATTTCGTCTGAACGACTTGTTTGATTTCTATGAAATTTTATTACAATGGTCTTGAAGGATAGGCAATGTGCTGAAAAGGTTGTGGTGTAGCTGGCGTAATTATAAAGGCACATTTTTTGCATTTTTTGTGAAATAAAAATTTGCCATTCGCTTGGAGAAATATTTAAAGACTCTTCTATTCTATGTTGCCAAGCATAAATGTAGGATTGCCGACATGATAATTTTATTTTGGTGCGAACCAAATTGCTATTTAAATGAAAAATCTCAATTATCTGACTTAACGTCAAAACCTACATAACCATTATCATGATTAAAGTTTTTTCCGTTGAACTTTTATGTGCAATCTCCCTAGGGCTTCAGATTTCACCTGCTTGTTTTTCGTGGTATTTGGTTGTTACTAGGTGGCACTATAGACTTGAATGCAGGTAAACATGTGTAACATCATATCTTCTAAACAACATGTTTGATTTCCATGAAATTTGAGTATAATGATCTTGCGAGATAGGCAAAGAGCTGACAAGATTTTGGTGGTGTTGGCGAAATCATGGAGGCGCATTTTGCATCTCAAAATAAGATTTTTTTCACAAAAATGGAAATGTACTTCTTTGAATCAGGGAAAAGTAATTCGAGTGTACTGAACATGAATATAACTTTCCCAGTGTTATAATTCACATCCCTTGTAAGCCAAATGACCATTTTTTTGTAATACGTGAAATTTACATGACTTGAGTCCAATATCTACATTCCCGAGGCCACATCTGAGGATTTTGCTTCATCATGTAATTTCGTGATATTGTTCATCATTGGGTGGCACTATAGACAGTAAACTTATATCGCACAATTTATTGGAATTTCATGAAGTTTATTTTCCGACAGACAAAGGATTTCAAAGGACTGAAAGATTTGGGGTTTTTTGGATTGAAATTGAAGGGCCACCTCCCATACGGATTTGCAGCTCATCAACATAATGCTTGATTTATATTTCATTATACATTCTTTTTTACAATTACTAATTTTATTCACATTATGGTTTAAAAATGGATTGAAAGGACATTGGTGCTGTTAGCGCTGGCATATACATGTGGCATACAACATAGTCTGCTAAATATATCTAAATCTAGGCTACATCAACCCCTGCTTACACACATAACGAAAATGCAGTCAGAGAAGGTATGCCGCCATCAATATGGTCAGTATGGAAAATTGCAAGGATTCAAGTGAACTTGAAGTCAGGCCATTCTGGTCAAATAGACATACTGTAACACTGATATTCTGCTTCACCTTTCAAGTCTCATAATGCAGGCCTGTATGTTGATCATTCAGGTGATAAAACCTGTAATGTTTGACTTATTACATAATGCAGTTATAAGTGGACTACTAGACTGTTTGTATCAACAAAGTAAACACTTCATTCCAGAATCAGTGCTATTTCTCTCTCCATTACTGATATAATAATTTCTTCTTGTTTCCAATTACATAGTCTCCAGTGGTTGTGAACTCTGGGCTTGACCTATTCTCTCAAGGTCAAAACCTGCATTCTGGTAAATTTTCAATGAATAAAATAACAAATTGTCACTCAGTAAATGCTCTTTTTTTTTGGTTTTATGTGGAGGTCCCCAGAATTTATTTGAAACTCGAGATGTGAAATTGCACATACCGTTGCATTTTTACAGCATAGTCACAAATGTTGATAATTATTTTTTTAACCGAAAAAGTAGAAAGATTTTTGAAGTGGAACTTCTACATACCTGCTATATGGCACATCCCACCTGGGAAATGTTTACATGTATATCTAATTGAAGTAATCCATTGGAACTACTGATGATTTTCCAATAACAGAGAAGAAATGCAACTCCAAATAGCTAGGGATGACAATTTCATTCTGTATATTTCGCTATTAGTTTTAGCATCTTCACCAGTGAACAAAGTTACAAACAGCTCCATACGCACAGTATATAGGCATAATGTGATCTTAGCCAATACACAATTATGAATAGGTGAGTCAGTAAATTATGTCAGTCAGTTTGGACGGATATTAAAATGCTGTCATTTTCAGAAATTAACCTGACAGCGATCTACGAATGGTGTGATTCAGGTGATACAATACACACTGTAATTGATGAAAACAATACATAATCTGCTTATTTGGTAAGAACTAAGTAAACTGTACACAAATGAATAAAGTATTGTGATATAGTGGGTATTTACCTACATTGAATATTTCTACATGTCATCTGCCAGATGTCATGAAGTTTGGATAAGGACTGTCATTTTAAGATAATATAGGTATAATTTACTTGGCAATCCACATCAGAATTGATGAAAACCTACAAATGTTGTAACTCGCATGTTTCATAATTGTAGTATATTCCCATGCGAGTTACAACATTTGTAGAGTGTGTATTGTATCACCGGAATCACACCATTTGTAGATCACTGTCATTTTAATTTTTTTTAATATCTGTCCAACCTGATATAATTTACTGGCTTACCTATTCATAATTGTGTATTGGCTAAGATCACATTATGCTTTGTATATATACTGTGCGTATGAAGCTGTTTGTAACTTTGTTCACTGCTGAAGATCCTATAACTAATAGCGAAATATACAGAATAAAATTGTGATTCCTACTCGGAGTTGCTTTTCTTCTCTATAATTGAAGTAAAATGGTGTGTTCTTGTGCATTTTGACAGAATATTTAGACTTTGAAGATGGTGTGTAATGATGCCCCAAAATGAACTGAATTTTCCGTGTCGTCTGTTTGTCTGTCTCTGTCTGCCCATCTTTCTTGTCATACCACACATGCAGCTGGTGATGGATCAGAAGCCTAATGAAATTGACTGACCTTCACCTGTTTTATCGAGGTCCAATTTAGCATTAGCAATAATTTTTAAAGGAGGGAAGACAGGCTCTCCAAATTTATAATACTTGTGCAATTGGTGACTGACTAGAAGCCTATCCCAGTTGACTGAATCTATTTTCTCGGGTTATATACTGTATATTATGATATAACATGAAATATAGCTAGGCATTCTAAATTGATACCACATATGCAACTGATGGACCTGGAGCCTATGAAAATGACTGACATTGACCTATTTTCTCAAGGTCAAAAACTGTTTGTTAGGTCACATGTTAACTGCCAACATACACTTCAAATCTAACATTGTCATCATTTTGTTGTGGCTGTGGTTTTTCTTCCAGAACAATCTAGCGAATTTTGCATGTGTTCCAACAGCCTCATGCTTCAACAGTAACTTAAACCATGCTGTATCGGCTGAGCTGTTGAAACACCCTCCATTTCCTAGCTCTGACATACTGCATCACTGTCGAAATATGGGTACCCGGTACCAAGACAGAGTGATAGATCACACAGCCAGTGAAGGTTCCCAATTTACACATGTACATTGAATGTCGTCATTGCCCATTTTACAACAACAACAATTCGCAGACTTACAGTGAAAAATTATAGTGAAAGGTGTATATTTTTGTTGTTTGGTATTTTTATTTGCTGGCATTGTTTCAGATAGAATACAACAGCCTAATTCATACAATCAGGAATAAAAAGGGGGTTTAAATCTTTATGTTCAATTTTTTGTAGGAAATATAGAAGTGGCAATTTGAAATTTTATTTTTATTCGATTTTTTAATGTCGGTGGGCCCATGAGACGCAAAATAAAGTTGGTGTTGCCTCGCACTGGGTTTCGACCATTGATGAAGAAATCCCTTCTCAGAGGCACTTCTACCAGGGATGATTCCTGATTGCTCATCCTTCACTGGTATGTGCCCCACCCTCTGTCCCATCCTAAAAACAATTGCCACCCCTAATAGGGGGTGTGCCCAAATTGGGGAGATCTAAAGCCCTGTGAGTACCAAATTATGTGTTACAAAATTATCTGGGGAAATGCTCTTCGCCCGTGTTTCACACGAGCGTTCAGTATCACTGACAAAGTCAATAACTTAAATTTACGGTTTATGTTTCAGTTATGCATTATGGTGCATTGGCCACTCTACTGCTTCGGCATCATAACAACGAGACATTGAAGGACATTCTAAGAAGAATAGATAAAGATGTCTTAGTAGGAACATTGGTCTTCAGTGACCCAGCTACAGGTATGGCACGATCTTCACGGAAGATTATCTGACCAGAGTAGTATACAGTACTGATATTGACGCTTATTTGGACGAGTGGGCAGGTGTTTTTGCGCAGGTATGACGTCACTTTGGGGAGGTCATTGGGAGGTGTGCGCAGGAGTGTTCTGCGCAAGTGTATGACGTCAATTCCGGTCTGCGTGAATCGGGCGTGACCTGGGGATGTATTCCTCCGCGGTGATGCGATCTGGCGGTGATGCGATCTGCCTCCGCGAACAGAAAGTAGTGCCAAATACCCGGGTTTTCGTGAGAATTACAAGCGTCTAATCCGTCATCCATAATTCAGCCGTCGTCCATTAGAGAATGTCCGCGTCCATAATCCAAAGACCTATTCCATATTCCATATAACAGTATTAGCACCAAATTCAAAAAAGACAATCATAGTATACACAAACATAGGCTTGTTTCCTGCAAGAGAGAAGCGGTTAACAGTTTTCAATGATGCCGGCAAGACATCATGATGTTCCAAAAATATCAAATCCGTATCGCTGATCAGTATTCTTAATCCATAATATTCGCTGTAAAGTCGTCATCTAAAGAATGATGTATCTCAGTCACGCTTTGATTGTGACTGTTCATATGAGTACCATGAGGATCTTGAAGTACATGAGTTGAAACGGCCCCTAGCCCCGGGTTAAGCGGAATTAGACACAAGTTACGAAACGTAGCGCCATAGATCCTGCACGCTACGTTCGTATTTTTTTTATCAGCATGAGATATGTATCGCCAAATTTGAGAAACTTTGAGTGGAGGCGTTTGGTGGAATAGCCCTGTTTTCCTCGGCAATCTACAGGAGCGGGAGGGGTCCCTGGTGGACCGATTGGGCCAAGTGAAGCGCTCCTCCAGGGCTATCCAGTCATGGGTGGGTGTATGTAAATTTAGGATTTGTCCCGAAAATACAAAAAGCGGAATACGGACTTCACCCCTAATATAGGGGGAAACTCTTATTAACCTTATCCCAAAGGGCTAATATCGGTCCCTGGTTTGACGGGGCCTGCTGATAGAGGTAGGGTGGGGGAGTGGGTGCATTTAAAATGAGGATTTGTCACGAAAATATAAAAAGCGGAACACGGACTTTACCCCTACAATAGGGGAATACTCCTATCAACCCTATCCCAAAGGGCTAATATCGGTCCCTGGCTTATCGGGGCCTGCTGAGAGAGGTAAGGTGGGGGAGTGGGTGTATGTAAATTTAGGATTTGTCCCGAAAATATAAAAAGCGGAACACGGACTTTACCTCTACAACAGAGGAAAACCCCTAGCAACCCTATCCCAAAGGGCTAATATCGGCCCCGAGATTATCGGGGCCTGGGTGCATGGGTGCATGGGTGGGTGCATGTAAAATGAGGATTTGTCCCCGAAAATATAAACGGCGGAACACGGACTTTACCCCTAAAATAGGGGAAAACTCCTATCAACCCTGTCTAGTGGAGGCTAATATCGGTCTCCGGGCTTATCGGGGCCTGAGTGCATGGGTGGGTGCATGTAAAATTAGGGTACTCATCTTACATCTGGGATTTTTCCATGTAGGTTACTGCGCAGGTCACGTGGTTTGGTGGGTCTGCGCAAGTGTGTGACGTCACTTCCGGTTTTCAGAATGACAAAAAGAAACTACCTCCGAACACAGACGAGTTCCAATTTTTCCTTAGAATTTAGACGTATGGTCGGGATTTTCCATCCGGGTTTTTCCCGGCCCGCACGCCTGCGCGGGTTATCCTGCCGCGCGCGCGCGCGCGGGATAAAGGGAAGTTTCGAAAGTGTGCAAGGGCAATATATCACATCGGGGTATATAGTTCATCCAAGTATAATGGATAGCGATTGTCGTGAATAACAACAAGTTCAGCGATGTTTATACAGTTTATTATCCCAAATGTTACATCATACCTAGGCTGGAGGAGCCGCCTTGGGTATGTTTAGTATGTTCACAGCAAAACAACCTGAAATATCAAACACCATGTTTTATTATTCAACGCACCATCACATTCGGTACAAATGTTTACTGAGCTCAAGTCAACGATCAGCATGTAGACATAGAGAGTATATACGGCATGTTATACTATTCATCAGTGCAAGGGTGACGCATTCAGCCGATTGGGGTGGTCGGTCAGCTTGGTAACGAAAAACGTGACATTGTTCACCCTCTCTACGACCCATTGTGTGTTGGGGCGTTGACGTTGTGCCCATCTCAAGGGATCCACGGTGTCCAGTTTCTGCAGCATCGTCTCTAGTGACGCCCGGTTAATGATGGTGAACGGCTGGTCAAACACATGGCTGTTATTACTGGCATAATAATACCAGACGTTGTGACGTAAGATGTACCCGAAAGCGACATTCAATTTGAAGACCGTAGATTGATCATTGAAGATGGCTTCCACGTAGCTGCGTAGACGGGCGAGGTCTGTCAGTGGGAAATTGTAGACATCTGGAATAGGGGGATGACGGTGGAAACAGTGCTGTATCATGGGCCATTGCCGCCAATAGATGTCACTCACTGGATGGGCGTCCTGTAACAGATCGCTAGGAACATCCACTGCATCTTCCAGAAAATGTTCGATGTCGTCAGGCGTATGACTGGCAACAGTAATGCTAGGGACTGGCTGGATAGCTAGGCTCTTCTGAACTGTGGGTATAGGCGGGCTCTCTGTGATCGCATCACCAGTGGCATTCGTCTCCCCGGGCTCATCTTCACTGGGGCTGACCCTCTTGGGTGCCTCTTTAGTGGACAGTTGTCGCCCAAACCGTAGAGACGGGGTATGAATCAAACGCGTCTTAACTGACTGGGTCGTTTGTCGTCCCAATCGTTACGTTGTTCCGTCGTCCCCTCGTGGAATGAGCCTTCATGGCGCAGTAAATTATCCTCCCGATTGAATGACCGTGCGCAGGTTATACAAGTATACCGTGCATCGTTGTGGGTGGAGGCCTCGTGGCGTCGTAAATTATCTAGACGAGTAACCTGCTTCTGGCAAGTTGTGCAAGTGAACATCTTGGTGGTTGACAGTGTCGGATGAAAAGGCCAGGTCGCTTCCCTTTTATAGCACGCTTGCTGGTGATCTATTTTTAGCACACTCAGTTCATCTACCTACAACTCGAGGACCGAGATGTACTGGTGTACGACTGAGCCGCATTGCACGCGCACGCGTGTGTGTGTGTGTGGGCAGTGGATTTTACATCCGGGACCTTGTCAACATCCGGGTTTCTCAGTGGGTTTTCCCGTCGTTCCTCCGTCTTCCATCCGGGCCCTAATCTTACATCCGGGGTTTCCCATGTTTACTGTCACGTGACCGGAAATGACCTTTAACCGCTGACATGGGCTTTAACTATTAACCTTTTAACCTTTAACATCCGCATGTAAACACACCCATAGCGGTTCCTCCAGCGTGGATGTGCTGTGATGGAGGGGCTAATGAAAGGATTGACCTGTAATCTTTGTTGTTCTTGCTCTCTTTTTGGACTAAACAATCAGAATAGTACGTATCACGGACTACACCCGTAGAGCTACGTGTAGGTGAGCACGTGTGACATGGTCTATAAAACACGTTTCTCTGGATCCCACACCCCCATTCCTACGGTTGCAGAGCCATGAAGGACACTCATCCCTATGCGCCTCGCATTTTACAGCATTCGACCGTGGTTAATTCACTCACGGGTTACCAAGCAGTGGTTCGGTCCATGTTTGCAGATGACGACGACAACGAGGGGCGACGCCAGATCCTGAAAGCGGTCCTCGACAGAGTGCAGTCGATGGAGAGGAGAGGTGTGCTATCACTCACCACTACTGGACTATGACAGCCATCCTTGATGCCCGGACTATGGACCACGAGCTCTCACGCCGGAACCAGCGACGGTTCGTTGGCCTAGTAATGGTATTGACCCTGACGCTGTGGCAATGACAACGACAGAAAAAGAACGGCTCTTCAGAGCCTCCACAGATGCGCTTATGTGCAACCGATATATACGAGGGTCAGTCACAGTGTGCGTCATTCACCGTTCGTCATTGGGTTAACCATGTCACCGAGAGACCTGACCATATATACGAGAGACAGATTGTGTGTCATTCACCGTTCGTCATTGGGTCAACCATGACACCAGTCCTGAAAGCCATCCTTTCCCTTACACCCCAGGTGGGGTTACACGTCTATGAGGATAAAGTCACCATCGTTGAAGACCGTAGAGATGTTTGCTGGTCGCGCGCTGAGACCGTATCGAATACGGTTGCGCTAGACCGCGACGGCTGGATCAAATTTAAACGGGTGTTGAGCGGTGACATCTACGTACACCGTGGACCGTTCTTCCCACGCCTGGGCCGTTACCAAAACCCTACGCGAGGCTTCACTCTAGACCCCGATCTGTGGGCAGCCTTCGAGAAAGTGGTGCCTATCGTAAACCAGCTGTTCACACCGGACGAGCGGTCAGCTGTTCAGTTGGAGTGGGTTCGTGCCCTGAGTGAAGCGGCGGCAGAACCCAATGAACAAATTGCCAAACCTAGCAATGAAGCGGAGGCAGACGACGATGCCATTGATTATCCGGATAGAGTGACATGACCACCCGATCCTTTGATCTCACGTCATAAACGTTTTCTCCCTATAAATACAAGAGACAGTCAAATCTGGTACCATTCACTTACTGACCATGCCGGAGCATATAATACGGGCGTTTCTCAGCTTGACCCCCGAGGTCTTCCTGCACGTCTATGCGGATAAGTTCGATATCATGGAGGAGATGGGAGACATCTGTGATGCGGACCCTACACAACCATGCCCGACTAACATTCGTCTGTCCGGGGAGGGCTGGACCAAATTCAAACGGTTTTGTCTGGTGAACTGGACGGCGACTTCATCCACTTGTGTCACGATGTGTACATCCGACGCGGCCCCTTCTTTGCTCAATTGGCTCGGCTAGATGGGGGTACAGTGCATTTTACCCTTCACCCTGTTCTATGGCCTGCATTGGAAGACGCCTTGGCAGATGTGGATCAAGTGCTTACGAAGGAAGAGCGGTCATCAGACGAGTTGGACTGGTCATTTACCATGGATAATATGCTGGCAGAAGCCAAAGAAGAAAATCAGAAAGAAACTCCGGGATCCATCATCATTCGTCACCATGAAGAGCTGGGAGAAGCTGTTGGATAACTTTTACTACAGTCCCGACAGTCCGGCGGCCTATAGTGCATTGTCGGCTCTCTATCGAGCGGCCAAACCCCAGGGGATACAACGTGCCCAAGTCCGAGATGGGTTACAAAAACAAGACAGCTATACCTTACATCGATCTGTCCGTCGCCATTTTTTACGGAACCGGGTCATCGTGGGGGGACTAGATGCCCAATGGCAAGCGGATTTGGTCGATATGAGCGCCTTTGCCAAACACAACGATGGGAATCGATATATCTTGACGTGCATCGATATCCTCTCAAAGTATGCGTGGGTGGTACCCATCCGGACGAAAACGGGGGCGAATCTCATAGCGGCGTTCAAGGACATCTTCAAGACCGGGCACACACCCTTGTATTTGCATACCGACGAAAGCACGGAATTCCTCAACAGACCGTTCCAACAGTTTCTGAAAGCCCAGAAGATATTTTTCTTCCACACGTACAACGAGACCATGGCTTCCGTTGTGGAAAGGTTCAACAGGACATTCAAAGGCCGCATCTATAAATATTTCACCTATAAGAATACAAGGCGGTACATCGATGTTCTCCCGAAACTTGTGAGTGGTTACAATCGAGCCTATCACCGGAGTATAGAGAGAGCTCCCATTACCGTGACCCAACGCAATGAAGCCCAAGTCCGGCGTGTCTTGTACCCCATACAATCGCAACGGACGCCGAAGGAGGTGTTCAAGGTCGGGGACCCTGTACGGATCAGTAAAATCAAAGGCAAGTTCGAGAAAAGTTACTTGCCCAACTGGGGCGATGAGCAATTCCTGATTAAACGGCGCCTACCCGGACATCAGCGAGCCTATGAACTGAAAGATCTTCAAGGGAAACGGTTGCTTGGGACGTTATACGAGACGGAATTACAGCCTGTTGTAAAAACAAAGCAAGAATACCACACGGTGGAGCAGATTTTGAAAACGTGGCAAACTATTTCATTTCGTCAAATGGCAAGGCTGGCTCAGTTCCTTCAATTCCTGGGTCGCGGCCAACCAGGTGAAACGACTATAAAGCCAGACACCACTACCGTCATCCTTCATTCCACGTTCGACCACGGTGCTATGAACAAACATCAGCTGCCTCTGAACACAGTGTCTCCCAAAACGCGCAAAGCGCAAGTGGGCTTTGTGGTGATATTGCTAACCCTACTGAGTGTGTTGTACGGAGGTGTGTTTTACGACGTAGCCTATCTCAGCGCTCTACTTAACCAACCTAGAACTCCAGCTGTGAGTGGCAGACAAACCAGTCTACAGACCTTCTCTACACCAGTCAACCCCGTGATCGAAACGAGCCCAGTCATCACCACCACACCACGTGTACAAGCCACATCGAGCTTCACACAGAGTATAAGTCCAAAACCAATCGAATTTCATCACTTACAGTGAACGCCCATCGACAACGGCGACCGACGTTGTTGTTGTACCCACCACCACCCCAGTTTACTCGTACCAAATTTACAAGAGCGGGTTACCACGACAGCGGATACACCTCCAACCATGGATCATCGGTGGCAGCATCCCTTCACTTGCGTCATCGCAGGACCGACGGGCTCCGCCAAAACGGACTTCGTCAGGAAGCTCCTTCAACACGCCGACAGCGTGATCACCCCACCCATTGCCCGAGTCGGGTGGTGTTACGGAGAATGGCAGGCAGCGTATGCAGCAATGCCCCACATCACGTTCGTGGCAGGCTTACTCAACCTGGCCGATTTGGAACCGAACACCTTGGTGGTTCTGGATGATCTCATGGCGGAGACGGATGCGCGGGTTACCCAAGTCTTTACCAAAGGCAGCCATCATCGACGGCCCAGCATCATCTACATTGTGCAGAATCAGTTCAGTAAAAACAAAGAACATCGGAACATCAGCTTAAATGACCACTACCTGATGGTCTTCAAAAACGAAGGAAAAGACACCCGACTCACCCTCCCCGAAGGCCAATACGATATCCCCAAGGAGTTCATACAGCGGTTGACAAGATTGTTGCATTATAAGGCTCTACGGGAGGTCACGAATACTTCAAAACCCATAAAAACCTTTCCCTTCAAGAACCACATGGATTACAACGCACACAACGACAAGGCACAGATCATCCTCACCGCCAACGTGAGTGTCGTCCTATCCTACAGCAAATGCTGGGTCTCGCTCACCCGACCTACACGGGTCCATCCGAGAACCATGGCCAGATCCCGATGGATATGAAGTCGGGTATCTACGGACTCTACGTCTACTCGGACGTGGTCGACAACCACATCGTGGGCGATATCAACACACCTCTGTTACGGGTGGTCCCCGTTAAAAAGAAGTATGGAGATCAAGTCACCCAGTTTCACCCACATGCTCTACCTACCCGTACGACAAACCGACATCAACACTATCACGGTGGATAACAGAGATGACACGGGACGACCGGTCGCATTCCAACGAAGGAAAGTAGTGCTGACACTTCATTTCCGACAAGCACGTTCTCCCCATTTTGTATAATGAAAGTACCTCACGAGTGCGATGCACGCAGCTATATGGACTATTATGCCCAACAGGCCGGGGGTGGCCTTCCGGTCTTTAGCGGTGCACGCATGCAACGAGGACATGGGCTGGGGAACATACTCGGGAGCATCGTCAAAACGTTCTTACCCTTGGTGACGCGTGGGATGAAAGCAATCGGTAAACAAGCGGTACGCAGTGGACTGCAAGTCGCCGGTGATGTCTTGGGCGGTACGGCACCCAAACAAGCCTTGAAACGGCGGGCCAAAAAAGCGGGAGGCGTCTTGGTCGCCAAAGCACAACGCACCGTAGGGAATAAAAGACCTGCACCGCGGAGACCACGCACCAGTCGACGACCGATCCAGCGACGACGCACATCGAAGACCCAGGATATTTTTCTTAAAACATGTCCTTAATCCACGCAGAGTCCTGCCCCTCCACCAACAGTGAATTGATTTGTGGACCGTCTCGCCTACACAGACCAGTGTCGAACAAGGATTATGGGTAGAGCATCTCCCACTCTCCAGCATCAACGAAACAGGGCCCATCGAGTTCACGTTCAGTAATGCGGTTACGGCCTATGTGGATTTAACCCATACGTACTTGCATGTGAAAGCCAAGATCGTCAATGGGGATGGCTCCAGAATCGTCGACAATGCTACGGTGGGCCCGACGAATCTCTGGCTACACTCTATGTTTCAACAGATGGATATTTTTCTCAGCGACAAACTCATCAGTGACTCGACCAACACGTATCCCTTTCGAGCCCACATCGAGACGCTGTTGTCGTATGGACGAGAGGCTAAAAAACGTCAGCTGACAGCCGCTTTATTCTACCAGGACATAACCGAGCACATGGGCACGGTGGACAATGCGGGATATAACAAACGGAAGACTTTCACCGCGAACGGCGCCTCGGTGGATCTCATGGGTCGACTGCACGCAGACATTTTCATGCATGACCTCTGGAACAAGATCCCCATCAAAATCCGACTGATACGAGCGCCTCCGACCTTCGCCTTGATGGCCACTGACGTAGAGGGGGCATGTAGCCGACTATAAGATCGTCATCCAAGACGCAGTCCTGTATGTCCGAAAAGTGAAACCGAATCCAGCCGTTCAATTGGGACACCTCAAAGCCTTGGGAACAAAACCAGCCCAATACCCCATCCGAAGTGTGCAAACCAAAGTATTCTCTGTACCTGCTGAAAATATGAGCGCCAACAAAGAACACCTGTTCGCGGGGGAACTACCCAAACGATTGATCCTGGACTGTGTGGAAAATACCAGTTTCAGCGGAGCGTACCCAGAGAGCCCGTTTGACTTTAAGCATTTCGGCATGAATTTTATGGCCCTGCATGTGGACGGACAACAGGTCCCATCCACGGCCTTAACCGGTCAAATCAGCCAGGACGAAGGGAATATGATCAGTCGTAAGGACTATGCGAACGGATACACGTTCTGTTTCGATCTGTCCCCCACCTTAGAGAACGACCATCAGTTGGCCCTCGCCAAGCAAGGCAATTTACGGTTGGAAATCCACTTTGCACGAGCCCTTCGGACCACCGTCAATGTGATGTGCTACGACGAGTTTGACAACACCATTCAAGTGGACAAGGCGCGCAACGTCCTGTGTGACTTTGCCACCTAACATGGATACAGACCAGATAACCACCGTGCTGGAGAATGACCCAGGGACACGTATGGCCTTTCAAGGGGTGTTCGCCCGAGATGTGTTGCCATTAGGCTGTGTGTATCCTGCTGCTTACGTTCTCAACACGGACTCGATGGATCGACCCGGTGAACATTGGGTGGCCGTGTACTTGACAGAACAGCAGGGCGGATACTTTGACCCGCACGGCCTGTCACTCCTTCATCCCGATTTAACAGACTTCATGGATCAAGGCACAGAGACGTGGTGTTGGAATAGTCAAACGTTGCAATTACAAGCGTCTGGTCCGTCATTCATAATTCAGCCGTCGTCCGTTAGAGAATATCCGCGTCCATAATCCAAAGACCAATTCCATATTCCATATAGCAGTATTAGCACCAAATTCAAAAAAGACAATCATAGTATACATAAACATAGGCTTGTGCCTGACCAGTAGCGTGTGCGGACAATATTGCTTGTTTTACCTGTACCATCGATGCCGGGAAAGAATCTTATCTACCATCGTACAGATGTTTGACGAGTACCCCAAGGCCGAGGACCGAGATGTACTCGTATATGACTGGGCCGCCGATCATTTCAATGTACAAGTCCCGTTCTGGGCTTAAGTTCTATCGATTTCAATGTACAAGCCCCCTGTTCTGGACTTAAGTTCTATCGATTTCAATGTACAAGCCTCCTGTTCTGGGCTTCAGTTTTCACGTGGTTGTTCTCAAGTTGTTGTGGTTATTTATTGTTGAATAAAAAACAAAATGAGATCTCACCAAAAAAATCCTGTATTGTGTGTTTTCTGTGTGAGTATAAAACAAGCGGCCATGAAGGCCATAACAGACATGTGAGACTGGCCTTGAACACCGTTGGGAAAGTAGCCAATCAGTGGCCTAAGATGGGGCCAAATGTAACCAATAAATTTCCAGAAAACAATGTGAGAGCACTGCAGTAAAATAGAGAGCCAATGAAATCAGCCCACAGACCAAGTACATGTTTTGGTCTAGGTTAAAAGCGGGCATTCCAGCACAAAAATGTTGACGAAGAGTTACAAGTTACAAGAGCAACAGGTGGAGTTTCGAGGTGCGGGTAAAGACCAGGAAGACACCTATAGATTAAGTATATTACTATAAGTTCCATGTATTTTTTCGTGCCAATACGGTTCTGGGGAAAACTGAGGGTTCCCCACTGGCCATTTAACATGGGGATAGTGCTGGCGATATTGTGGGGGACCCTGTGCATTCCATGGGTGCTTCGGGAGGGCGGACAAAGGATATCTATTGGTCCGGAGAGGGCCGAACATTGCCAGAAGGGGGACCATTGGTCGTTTGACCCGGATGTGACCTTCGACATTTTGATCCGAAATTCACCCACGCACTTCCGATGATGTAGCGCTGCGTGCGGCCGGATAACCCGCGCAGGCGTGCGACCGGGTCGGGCCGGGGAAAACTCGGATGGAAAATCCGGACCATACGTCTAAGGTCTAAGGAAAAATTCGAACTCGTCTGTGTTCGGAGGTAGTTTTTTGGTCATTCTGAAAACCGAAAGTGACGTCACACACTTGCACAGACCCACCAAACCACGTGACCTGCGCAGTAACCTACATGGAAAAAACCAGGATGTAAGATGAGTACCCTAATTTTACATGCATTCACCCATGCACCCAAGCCCCGATAAACCCGGAGACCGATATTAGCCCCCACTAGACAGGCTTGATAGGAGTTTTCCCCTATTGTAGGGGTAAAGTCCGTGTTCCGCTTTTTATATTTTCGGGGAACTAATCCTCAATTTACATACACCCACCCTGCCTCTCTCAGCAGGCCCCGATAAGCCCGGGGAACCGATATTCGCCCTTCTGGATAGGGTTGATAGGAGTTTTCCCCTATTTTAGGGGTAAAGTCTGTGTTCCGCCTTTTATATTTTCGGGGACAAATCAATTTACATGCACCCACCCATGTACCCAGGCCCCGATAAGCCAGGGACCGATATTAGCCCTTTGGGATAGGGCTGATAGGAGTTTTCCCCTATTGTAGGGATAAAGTTCGTGTTCCGCTTTTTATATTTTCGGGACAAATCCTCAGTTTACATGCACCAACTCCCCCGCCCTACCTCTCTTAGCAGGTCCCGATAAGCCAGGGACTGATATTAGCCCTTTGGGATAGGGTTGATAGGCGAAGTTCGTGTTCCGCTTTTTATATTTTCGGGACAAATCCTAAATTTACATACACCCACCCAGGACTGGATAGCCCTGGAGGAGCGCTTCACTTTGACACCTCACTCGACCCAATCGGCCCAATAGGGATCCCTCCCGCACCTGAAGATTGCCGATGATTCTCACGAAAACCCGCGTATTTGGCACTACTTTCTGTCCGCAAAGGCAGATCGCATCACCGGCAGACCGCATCACGGCGGAGGAATACATCCCTAGGTCACGCCCGTTTCACGCAGATCGGAAGTGACGTCATACACTTGCGCAGAACACTCCTGCGCACAACTCCCCATAAACTCCCCAAAGTGATGTCATACCTCCGCAAAAACACCTGCGCACTCGTCCAAATAAGCGTCAATATCAGTACTGTATACTACTGACAAGATTATCGTATCTTCGTCATTCCACTCGGGATATTATTGTGGTCGTTCTTTCTTGCTGATTTCATTGGTTAATTCCCTAATTGCATCACTGAAAATGATCCAGAAAATCTCCTATATGTGTTTGTAGTTGCAGAGTGTAACCGATTCAATTCAATTCAGTCCAGTTAGCACTATGACTAGTCCACCCTGTGTTCTTCGTGAGATTTGTATATAACAGGGAGAGAATATATGCAAGATAAACAAATAATAAACCAAATAGCTAAAATAACATAAACAATAAAAATATACGTTGTAAAAGATTTAAAGGTCATTTGAGATAAATCAATTAGAGGCTTCGGACTTAAAAGTATCGTATTAAAAGAAGTTGTCGCTCGGATATCCAAGAGCAAGGTCGTTGAAACAATCCGCCATATTGACAGAAGTACCCTTCCCCAAGCAAAACAAGTACTGAGAAGCCCCAATTCGCAAGAAGTTCTAGCAAATCTCCAGAGTAAATTCGTTATAGTCCGAGCAGGCAAAGCTCCAAATAATATAATATTCATATGTAAATATTACTATTACCAGGTGCTGGCTGAAGAATTAATTGAGTGTAAACATATCGTCATCAAATACGTCTACCTACTCTCAAACTGCATTTACTCTGGAAGATTTATTTAACAATCACAAAACGTTTCTCAAGGAAAGAGGTATTTGTATTTCAACCAAACATAATGATATACCAAAAGTATACTGGACCCCCAAAATGCATAAATCACCTTACAAAGCTAGATACATAGCTGGTTCTAGAAGCTGCACCATCAAGCTTCTTTCAACCCTGTTGACGAGGACCCTTCAGGAGGTAAAAACATTTTGGGAAAGGTATTGCGCCACTATTTCTGAAAACTCTGGCGTTGAATGTATGTGGATTTTGAAAAACTCAAAATATCTTACGGAAGAACTTGATGCTAAAGGTCACATACATGTACCGTATAGACATGTATCCACATGGGATTTCTCGACTCTCTATACTACAATCCCTCATTAGGACCTTATTGACCGTCTAAGTTCATTAATAGTATCTGTGTTCAAGAAAACTGATCGTAGATATATTAATGTCGGATGCCATAAAGCATTCTTTAGCTCTACTACATACAGGAGATACCATTCATGGGATGTTTCTTCGTTTATAGAGTTGCTTGAATTTCTCATTAATAATATCTATGTGAAATTTGGCAACACAATATATCAGCAGCATATAGGTACTCCAATGGGTACTAATTGTGCATCCCTGTTGGCTGACCTATATCTGTTCTCTTATGAATATGACTATATGCAGGCGCTTTCAAAAACCGATCCATTCAAAGCCCGTTCCTTCTCATTCACCAAACGCTATATAGACGATCTTCTCGCTGTGGATAATCGCTATATAAATGACGCAGTGAAGGATATATATCCACCTTCACTGGATTTGAAGGAAACTACAGATAACCATACAGGCACATCATGTTTAGACCCATATCTCTATAAAATTGAAGCGGGCCTTCTCTCTCGTCGACTGTATGACAAAAGAGATGATTACAATTTCGACATCGTGAACTATCCCTTTCTGGACAGTAATATTCCAGTGGGACCTGCATATGGCGTATACATATCACGCCTAGTAGCATTTTCTAGATCCTTTGTTAAATGTGACGATTTTAATCAACGTCACAAAACATTGTTGCAGAAACTTATAAAACAGGGCTACACCATCAAGCGCCTCCACTCAAAGTTTCTGAAATTTGGCGATACATATCGTATGCTGGTAGCAAAATACGAGCGTAGCGTGCAAGATCTATGGCGTTACGTTTCGTAATTACTTGTGTCTAATTCCGCTTAACCCGGGGCTAGGGGCCGTTTGAACCCATGTACTTCAAGATCCCCATGGTACTCATATGAACAGTCACAATCAAAGCGTGACTGAGATACATCATTCTTTAGATGACGACTTTACAACGAATATTATGGATTAAGAATACTGATCAGCGATACGGATTTGATATTTTTGGAACATCATGATGTCTTGCCGGCATCATTGAAAACTGTTGACCGCTTCTCTCTTGCAGGAAATAAGCCTATGTTTATGTATACTATGATTATCTTTTTGAATTTGGTGCTAATACTGTTATATGGAATATGGAATAGGTCTTTGGATTATGGACGCGGATATTCTCTAATGGACGACGGCTGAATTATGAATGACGGACCAGACGCTTGTAATCCGGCGGTAGCAGATTCCAGGATTTCATTGAAGGAAATTTTGAAGAACGGTTATACAATTTGGTCCTTGTCTCCGGTAATAAACGCAGATTTTTTCACTGTCCCCTTATCCTGTGACGATTATTATTTTAAAAAAGCCATGTCAGATAGAGATGAAGGAGCAGTGCAATGCAAAATGTTATACAATGGTCTAAAGTACAGTGCAAAGTACAATACAATTTTTTTTTATTTAGGTGGACATTTGTGGTATCATGCCACGTCAAAATGTTGGGAAATGGCGGACGGCAGGTACAAAACCCTCAAATTTGGCTCGTGGGCCACAAGTGCTGGGTTCGCTGACTGGTACATGGTCCAGGGAGCCAGTCCCGGTTGTCATGGCGACTACTCAAACACCAGTAACTATTTATTTCTGAAGGTGAGCAAGACAAAACGAAATGTGTCCAACAGTTAATTGATTAGGAATGTTAGTAAAGGAACGCCATGCACGTCTGTCCTCCCAACATAATGCCATCATAGTTAGATCCACCATACATTGATGGATTAGGAGAGCTAACATTTTCACATCTCATAACATCATATCTGTGCAGAATTACTGGCATTTCACCACAAATCTTTAGGCTGCCATTATGTAATAAACTGAACATTTGTTCAAAATACACAAAACCTTCCATCCGGACAGTGAGCATCTTGTGTCATATCACAGATATCACTATGGTGAGAATGACCATAGAAATCGCAATTCAGTGCCATTGTAAGTTGTTCTGCCATTTAAAACGACTCCGCACACCATTTTCTCACCCACAGCAATGTCTCTTGCAGCCAATATAATTTTCAAAGTGACACAATTTTACTCCAGGGGGTAACGCTTGAAGTCTCTACTGCAATTGTATAGACCATGGTCTTCAGGAATACTGAATAATCACAGTTAAGGAAGTTAACGGATCTAAGTTGTACCCACCATGTTAGCGTTTAGAAATACGGCTGGATTTTGTAAGTACGTTTACTCCTGAAAATGACCTAATACATGAGTCTATTATGCTGTTTTGTAATATTGAGTCCACCATTCTGCTCTATAATATTGCATCTAAAATGCTGTCTTGTACTTATTCTTCTCCATTATTATGGGAAGATACTAGGTGGATCTAGTGGGTTTACATTTACATAAATCCGACAACATACATGTATATGCTGTCAGATTTCTAGAGGAGTATGTTCGAGCTCACTAAATCATAAGTGATTAACTCCTGCCCATCGTCGACTGCCATCCTCTGTTAAAGTTCATGTCAACTCCATAACTTTCAAACCGGATATAATAATGTCCTGCACGTCATTGCATTTTTAGCCCACCATCACCAGATGGTGGGCTGTTCAAATCGCTTTTCGTCCGTGGTCCGTCGTCCGTCGGTCAAACGTCGTCCGTCGTCCGTCCGTAAACAATTCTTGTTATCGCGATTTCTCGGGAACTACAGCACAGATCTTTCTGAAATTTGGTACACAGGTTCCCCTTGGGGTCTAGTTGTGCAGATAACTTTTCTGGTCCGATTCGAAAATCCAATATGGTCACAGGGCGGCCATCTTGGATTTCCCCATGAAACCTTGTTATCGCGATTTCTCAGGAACTGCTGCACGGATCTTTCTGAAATTTGGTACATAGGTTCCCCTTGGGGTCTAGATGTGCAGATACCTTTTCTGGTCCGATTCGAAAATCCAATATGGCCACAGGGCGGCCATCTTGGATTTCCCCATGAAACCTTGTTATCACGATTTCTCAGGAATTACTGCGCGGATCTTTCTGAAATTTGGTACACAGATTCCCCTTGGGGCCTAGTTGTGCAGATACCTTTTCTGGCCCGATTCGAAAATCCAATATGGCCACAGGGCGGCCATCTTGGATTTCCCCATGAAACCTTGTTATCGCGATTTCTCAGGAACTACCGCACGGATCTTTCTGAAATTTGGTACACAGGTTCCCCTTGGGGTCTAGATGTGCAGATACCTTTTCTGGTCCGATTCGAGAATCCAATATGGCCACAGGGCGGCCATCTTGGATTTCTCCATGAAACCTTGTTATCACGATTTCCCAGGAACTACTGCGCGGATCTTTCTGAAATTTGGTACACAGATTCCCCTTGGGGCCTAGTTGTGCAGATACCTTTTTCGGTCCGATTCGAAAGTCCAATATGGCCACCAGGCGCCCATCTTGGATTTTTCCATGAAACCTTGTTATCGCGATTTCTCAGGAACTACTGCGCGGATCTTTCTGAAATTTGGTAGACAGATTCCCCTTGGGGCCTAGTTGTGCAGATACCTTTTCTGGCCCGATTCGAAAATCCAATATGGCCACAGGGCGGCCATCTTGGATTTCCCCATGAAACCTTGTTATCGCGATTTCTCAGGAACTACCGCACGGATCTTTCTGAAATTTGGTACACAGGTTCCCCTTGGGGTCTAGATGTGCAGATACCTTTTCTGGTCCGATTCGAGAATCCAATATGGCCACAGGGCGGCCATCTTGGATTTCTCCATGAAACCTTGTTATCACGATTTCCCAGGAACTACTGCGCGGATCTTTCTGAAATTTGGTACACAGGTTCCCCTTGGGGCCTAGTTGTGCAGATACCTTTTTTGGTCCGATTCGAAAGTCCAATATGGCCACCAGGCGCCCATCTTGGATTTTTCCATGAAACCTTGTTATCGCGATTTCTCAGGAACTACTGCGCGGATCTTTCTGAAATTTGGTACACAGATTCCCCTTGGGGCCTAGTTGTGCAAGATACCTTTTCTGGTCCGATTCGAAAACCCAATATGGCCACCAGGCAGCCATCTTTGATTTCCCCATGAAACTTCGTTATTGTCATTTCTCAGGAAGTGCTACATGGATCTTTCTCAAACTTGGTACACAGGTTCCCCTTAGGGTCTAGTTGTGCAAGACACCTTTTCTGGTCCGATTCGAAAATCCAATATGGCCACAGGGCGGCCATCTTGGATTTCCCCATGAAACCTTATTATCACGATTTCTCAGGAACTACTGCGCGGATCTTTCTGAAATTTGGTACACAGATTCCCCTTGGGGCCTAGTTGTGCAGATACCTTTTCTGGCCCGATTCGAAAATCCAATATGGCCACAGGGCGGCCATCTTGGATTTCCCCATGAAACCTTGTTATCGCGATTTCTCAGGAACTACCGCACGGATCTTTCTGAAATTTGGTACACAGGTTCCCCTTGGGGTCTAGATGTGCAGATACCTTTTCTGGTCCGATTCGAGGATCCAATATGGCCACAGGGCGGCCATCTTGGATTTCTCCATGAAACCTTGTTATCACGATTTCCCAGGAACTACTGCGCGGATCTTTCTGAAATTTGGTACACAGATTCCCCTTGGGGCCTAGTTGTGCAGATACCTTTTTCGGTCCGATTCGAAAGTCCAATATGGCCACCAGGCGCCCATCTTGGATTTTTCCATGAAACCTTGTTATCGCGATTTCTCAGGAACTACTGCGCGGATCTTTCTGAAATTTGGTAGACAGATTCCCCTTGGGGCCTAGTTGTGCAGATACCTTTTCTGGCCCGATTCGAAAATCCAATATGGCCACAGGGCGGCCATCTTGGATTTCCCCATGAAACCTTGTTATCGCGATTTCTCAGGAACTACCGCACGGATCTTTCTGAAATTTGGTACACAGGTTCCCCTTGGGGTCTAGATGTGCAGATACCTTTGCTGGTCCGATTCGAGAATCCAATATGGCCACAGGGCGGCCATCTTGGATTTCTCCATGAAACCTTGTTATCACGATTTCCCAGGAACTACTGCGCGGATCTTTCTGAAATTTGGTACACAGATTCCCCTTGGGGCCTAGTTGTGCAGATACCTTTTTCGGTCCGATTCGAAAGTCCAATATGGCCACCAGGCGCCCATCTTGGATTTTTCCATGAAACCTTGTTATCGCGATTTCTCAGGAACTACTGCATGGATCTTTCCCAAATTCGGTACACATGTTCCCCTTGGGGTCTAGTTGTGCAAGATACCTTTTCTGGTCCGATTCGAAAACCCAATATGGCCACCAGGCAGCCATCTTGGATTTCCCCATGAAACTTCGTTATTGTCATTTCTCAGGAAGTGCTACATGGATCTTTCTCAAACTTGGTACACAGGTTCCCCTTAGGGTCTAGTTGTGCAAGACACCTTTTCTGGTCCGATTCGAAAATCCAATATGGCCACAAGGCGGCCATATTAGATTTCCCCATGAAACCTTGTTATCGCGATTTCTCAGGAACTGCTGCATGGATCTTTCTCAAATTTTGAACACATGTTCCCCTTGGGGTCTAGTTGTGCAAGATACCTTTTCTGGGCTGATTCGAAAATCCAATATGGCCACAAGGCGGCCATCTTGGATTTTTCCATGAAACTTTATCACGATTTCTCAGGAACTGATGCATGGATCTTTCCCAAATTCGGTACACAGGTTCCCCTTGGGGTCTAGTTGTGCAAGATACCTTTTCTGGTCCGATTCGAAAATCCAATATGGCCACCAGGCAGCCATCTTGGATTTCCTCATGAAACCTTGTTATCGCGGTTTCTCAGAAACTATTTCATGGATCTTTCTCAAATTTGGTACACAGGTTCCCCGTGGGGTCTAGTTGTGCAAGATACCTTTTCTGGTCCTATTCGAAAATCCAATATGGCCACAAGGCAGCCATCTTGGATTTCCCCATGAAACTTTGTTATCGTGATTTCTCAGGAAGTAATGCATGGATCTTTCTTAAATTTGGTACAGAGGTTCCCCTTGGGGTCTAGTTGCGCAAAATAACTTTTTCGGTCCGTTTCGAAAATCCAATATGGCCACCAGGCGCCCATCTTGGATTTCCCATGAAACTTTATCGTGATTTCTCAAGAAGTAATGCATGGATCTTCCTTAACTTTGGTACACAGGTTCCCCTTGTGGTCCAGTTGTGCAAGATACCTTTCTTGGTTCGATTCGAAAATCCGATATGGCCGCCAGGTGACCATCTTGAATTTTCCCTTGAAACATTATTATCGTCAATTCTCAGGAACTACTTCATGGTTCCACATGAGGCCTAGTTGTGCAAGATGGCTTTTTTGGTCCGATTCCAAAATCCAAGTTTCTCTTGAAATTAATACGATATTCCCGAGTTGTGATGTTGCATCACCCGAATCGGCGGATCAAGCATTGGGACATATTCTATATAGTGACTATAGAGAATATCCATACCTTCACCTTCCATATCAAGGAGTTCAAATAATTCAGAATTAAAATATATTTCTTCAAATTTTAAATCAATTTTCTTAATCCAGTGAACTGTTTCGTCTGCCGACGGGTCGGCTACATGAAGGGACGTCACTCTTGTGACACAACGTTACAACTCGACAACTTTAGACTACTGCATGTTTCGATCCTAGGGAGATAATCAGGATTCAGACATTTTCGAAGTTTCAACATTACTGCGCGGATCCCTTCAGTATTAAGTATTGTACCATGTTACTATTTTCGAGCATGGTATCTTAAAAGAGATATCTCAAACTAGCCCAGTAAACAGAACAGAATTAGCATTCGTTCCTAATTATAAAATCTTAAGTATGTTTCATAGCTCATGCCAAAGGGTCAAAGACATTTGTCTTCGCTTCCAGTATCCAATGATGACACGTGCAAAAAAAAAATACTACAAAACGAAGAGGAATGATCCTCCGGACATTCACTTTCATACTAACTTTGCTCCTTTCTCTTGTACTATTACAACTGACATAAGTACAGTTTCTAGAAATCTTGAAACTCCTTAAACTTAGAAAGATGATATCTTGGTGTTTTCCAGTGTCCCTTTTTTGATCTTTTTCGCTCAGATTCGAAATTCTGTAAACAAAATTACAAATCAATCGTTTGTTCTTAGTAACAATGGACAAAAAGATCCTCTTGTCATTAGCTTACAATTATCGGACAATGGTGGGCGCCAAGATCCTTCAGGATCTCTCGTTAAATTACTCCACGAATCGGAAACCTCACAATAGTTTTGGCTTCATAGCCAGAATATTTTGAAAGATATCTCTCATGTGCTTTTCTTTTTATGTAGGATGAAGTTCGAGCGAGTACAGATGATTGGAGTTCTCTCGGTTTAAGGGGCAATCAAGCCGGTGCGCTTGTGGCAGAGGCCGTGCTCGATCCTGATCGACTTATTGGACCTGTTGGTAAATGACTGTGCGAAACAACGACTATTCGGCCATTTTGTTTTATTCACCCAGTTTGTTTTTTAACCCTATCTGGCCTGGGCTTTTTGGGACCTGTTGTGGCCTTGGGGAGGGGGGGAGGCGAAATGCGCCCCCCCCTAATTATTTTTCTTACACCTTGAGCTAGGTGGCTGAAACTTACCACACTATACCCTTGGGTCAACCTCTACCAGAAAAAGTAAAAAAATCCAAGATGGCCGCTTTGATGACGTCACAGTGACGTCATTTTCAAAAACGGCATTTTTAGGCCGATTTTTCAGTCAGATTTTCCGAATTTTTTATTTATGCAATTTCTCCGCAAAAACTGCATGATAAATTGGTGAATATTAATGTGATATGAAATAAAATAGTTTTTGCTCGCTTTTCATCGCGGAAAATTAGAAATTTTGAAGAAATATGACAAAAACATCACTTTTCTGGGACCCCACCTGGCCGCCATTTTGAATTTTCCCATGATCCTCTGCTCGGGGGGTTATTCAAATAGGCTCAAAATCACTCCAATATGATAAACTATAAAGTCACAAAGTTTCATCTCTCCAGTTTTGTCGTGCCGGAAATAGCGCAGAAAGTTTGGTAGGGGTGGGGGGGGCATTTCACCCTCCCAGGCCAGGTAGGGTTAAAGACAATATAGAATTTCTTCTTGTTGTTTGATTTGGTTTGATCCAGTTCCCTCAATATCCATCAGTCTCTCACTATCAATATTCTGATTTGACTCTCTGAAATATTACATTATAATCGAACTTATTCATGTGACGTTTTGAACCTCATATACTCTTTTAATATCTATCAATTTTAATTAGTTATCTTCCTTGAAAACTTGTAAAAATTTGCCAGTTGGTTCCGCATAAATTTTTTGATTGTTCACCGTGAAGAACAAACTGAAACTGCAAAACATCTACCATTATTCTGTGATATTGATCATTTACCCCGCTCCAAATAACTTTGTAATTATCTGCATGTAAAGGCCCATCATATTTGTCCATGTACTGGCCTCAGTTACATAGGTTACGTCATACTGTATTCGTCTTCAAGCAGGCAAGGTCATTGAGGCAATATATAGAGGATATTGCACTGTTGAGTTTGAATAGCATAAATATTTGTTCGAGTGAAAGGTGGAAGGATAACCCACGAGACGCGAAGCGTCGAGTGGGTTATCCTTCCACCTTTCACGAGAACAAATATTTATGCTATTCAAACTCAACAGTGCAATATTCTATTTATTATTTATAGAACATTATTTTTCCTATCAATTTTGTAATATTAGACACTGTGGGCTGTCTTTTGAAGTAATTTTCTAACACAAATTAGGTCGGATTTTATTTTGTTTATGCCGCGGAGAAATACAAAGACATTAGCCAATGGGAATGGAAGAGTCCCGTCTGAAGTCACGTGCAACTGTCAATCAAGCGGTTGAGTCGAAAGATCGCGATCGAAGCGAGAAGAAAAAATCTTCTTGAATTTAGAAGAGTTTACAGACTTTCAGTTTACCCGACAGTGAAAGGAAGGCAAGTTCTCACGAAGGACAGTGACACGTGGGCCTGTTCATAGCTGTCTACATCTCGGTTCAGTTGAATCGCCTGAAGTGAAACCGGAAGAACGGGCAACAAAAACACAACACTGCTGACTCGACTCGCGACTGTGCCGAACACGCATGGTCGGATAAACACAACAAACTGCAACTTCAACAGCTCTCCGTCTGGGTAACTGTATGTGAAAACCGCTATGCAGCATATGAGAAATCAACTTTAGAACGTAACTGAAGCGTTTTCCTACTGAACATGATGCAGAAAGCCAGCCCATCGCAGTTTGCGGGTTTCACGCTTTTCTGCATCATCTTTGCGAAAGTCTAAGTACCCAAGTTGGTTAGTAACTTTATTTCTACTCATACCAGTATTAATTGTGCATTCTTGGTTGACGTAACAACTGTTGTTTTATGTCGAAGGAGCCTAAAAGTTCACTTACTGCGAAAGTCTAAAAATAGACCTGACATCACGATATCAGGTCATATCGTCCACGGCCAAATCGTCCAAGACCATTGAAAAAAACTTCGCCCAAATATTGAGACAGATCGACCGACGACTGTTAGCTAACACTTAAATAAAAGATATATTGAATTTTATATGAAATGATTTGTATATATATTCATTCCATTACGAAGTTTTGAAGGGTTATGAATTGTTGGCAAGCATTCTCAGAATGAAAGTACCGTAGTGAAATAAGTAGTTCCGGCAACGTCACTGTCAGGTCAGAGTTCACATGTACTCAGCAGTTAGATAACATAAGTGTTATCTAACTGCAAAAGTGTTATCTAACTGCAATGAAAATATCACTTTTAAGAGTGAAGAAAATATAAGGATTTCACTGTTATATAAATAATAAAAAGTAATAATAAACGGTCAATGTAAAACTTTTATCCCATGTACTGAATGTTAAACTGCCCACATCTTTATGACCATACACGCGGCATTATTGACGTTTGTCTCAGAGAACAAGAAGAATGCATTATGACATAACCTATATGCAATTCAGTTATGGTACATGAAACAACCATTATTGAGTTAATTCAAGCGTGCTGTATTTGCAAATGTTATTATTAAAATCTCCAACAGGCGACGGACGGCGATCGAACGATGAAATTGTGCCAGTTATAACTTTGCTTACAAGCGTCTGTTGGAACGGTATCGCGATGGGGGCCATCGACATTGCCAAGAAACACGTGACCAGTAAAGGTCACGCAGACGTAGGATTGAGAGTTGCCGACTACCCAACTATACAGGTGTGTCATGAATCAGTAGAATAGTTGCCAAACAGGCCTTTATATGTCTCTCGTGTTTTGAAGAATATCGAACTCGCTTATGGAATTAAATTTCTTAACTTTATTCACTGACAACGCTTGGCTACAGTGTCCATCAATGCAAATATCACACACAGTGATTTAAATAAACACAATAAATACTCTAGATCAGCGCCCTTATCGTGACCCCTTAACTCATTATAATACTTTATACTACATTTATCACTACAACTGTTGCTCAGTGACAGGCACATCCAACCATCCTTGTTCATATGATACAGATACGTCCCATTAATAATACTTGCACTAGAATCATTCGTCGTGACGTCATGGATAGGAAAAATGGGGGCTTCCAGAAATTACAGAAGGCCAAAGCGGGTCTCGCTTTATTTGAGCATACAAATATCGGGAAAGCCCAATTATTTCCTGGCATACACGAGCTTTGATCTTTACAGTAAACAACCCTCAGTTCAATACCCTGAATCATTCAAGTCGTTGTGTGATCTGGTTTTCCGTTGATACCGTTTGAATGCCCATATGTTTGCTGTTTGTTGTGCTCACCCTGTTCATCCCAATGAGTATATTACACAAATATTGCATGTTGTAGCGTGAGACATGACGATTTGTCAGCTCGAGAAAAGTGTTGCGCGCTCGTTGTACATCACCTTTCGAGAGCTGACAAATCGCCATGTCCCACGCTAGAACATGCAATACTTGTTTTGTTATACCGAATGTCATACTTGAAAAAAATTGAGACTTTAAAATCATGTGAATGAGGATGGTACGGTGAAATAAGCCTATCGTGTTCAACATTGCGCGACCGTTGTTGATTTCAAAACGCCGTGTCAAGATCGACTGTCATGACTGTTCGACCTCGGCTTGTTTGTCGACTCAATCGCATAATTTGGAAGAGTAACGTTTTCGGTGATCTTACGTACCTTTTTAAAAGATGCCAAATTTATTTCAGTCAATTACCAAATCACATTCATTAATTTCTATGACCAACAGGCCGATGTATACACATCAGGCCGACGTAAATACACATCAATCTTCGTTTCGGGGAGTATGTTGGCGCGCGCACTATGGGCGGCAACTCTTGGTCCGGCAGATGTCGCCGTGGAATAATTTGTCATGTACAACGCTCATTTATTCAACGGTAAGGCAAGATATGACTGCATCATCACTGAACATCACGATTTGTAGAATGACACGTGACAGGCTGTCAACCAATGAAAACATTACGAATTTACATGAGGTATAATACATTATGATGTTGTGCAGTCTGATTAAAACTCAGACTTAATAACCGCTCTTCTATCGGACATGTCGCTAATTAAGATCTGGGACGGTCTGTATCTTAAATCTGTCGCGCATGTCAGACTGGCGACCAATCACAGTCCAACTTCAGCGGGCGAATAGGTGCCTATCCCAGCAAATCATCTTCGGTGATTGCTCATGGAGAGCAAGAACTTCGTCAGTCACCTGGGTTGGATTTTCCTGCGCCTCGTTCACTACAGAAATAATTGGATAGGCACCTATTCGGCCGTTGAAGTTGGACTGTGATTGGTCGCCAATCTGACATACGCGACAGATTTAATGTCCGATAGAAGAGCGGTTATTAAATCTGAGTTTTAATCAGATTGTATGTTTTGTCCTTTCAATATTCGTATGGTTTAAAAAACGTCACAATGGTCTGTATCAGAACGTCCCCAGGAAGAAAAATTCAGAAGTTGTTATCTACGAAAATTTGTTCAATTGGTTACGAATTCCTAGATTTTAAATGATACTTAAACAAGTAAACTCTAAATCAGACCATCTACAGCGCTTAGCATATTGATAATATGTGTAACCAGTCCAGGCAAATACATTATTCTGTAATATTACAGGAATGAATAACATTATTTCTTATATTACAGAATACAATAATTTATCATCAATTATCTCCCCTTGTCCATGGCAGAAAATTGTAGCCCCCAGCCAGTTTGTCATTTAGGGGAGGCAACTCCTATCGCCATCCAGCAGTTTTTGTGTGAGGTTTCTCAATAAGCGTCCCATACATGGCATAACTTGAAGCATTACCGATATTTTAGTGAAAAATTGTACTTATGCACGAGGTTAAATTGTTCAGTCTACTTTGTCAGATACTCGGTCGAGAGATTCGTCTTCATTACTTGATAAAATTGATAGGTCTTTACAATTAATTAAGGTATTTTTTATTCTTAATATATTATCATCTTAATGTGATTCGAGTATCTGTGGCTATGTGGGCCCCATATCTATTTTGTTATCATACAGCCTCACACCGCTTGATGCACTGAATAGAAAATAGGCGATCGCCGTGCACGTTGTTGTTGTGTTTTTGTTGTTGTACATAGGTTTCTATCAATCGGCTCGCTGCTAATATTCCGTTGCTTCTAGAAGTAATTCGACTTTATACACAGGGTACACAGTCTCGGTCTTGCTTATAAACTGATATCCTCAACATCATGGTTATTGCACAGTGTGTTCCACTCGACGAACCATTTCTTTATATCTCTCCCGCCACGTTTACCAGTTTTATCATATATCGTTAAATCAATGTAAAATTAACAGAATATTCTTTGTGAGCATGTGCAATGCATACCCACGGTCATACTTTTTTTTCTTCATATTTGTAGAAAAAAATATTGCAAGGGTGTAGACAAGGGGGGGGGGCTTGTGGGGGACTTCAGCGGTCGGCAAAAAAAACGAAAAAAAAAGCAAAAAAAGAAAGATACAAACAGAAAGCAAACAGCAGAGGAGAAAATGTTTATCTTGTCAAAAATCTTATCAATTGTTGCTAAACACAGGGGAAGTAAATTATTTATCACCAACAAGATGGAATAAGATTGCAATCGGTCAGTGAACAAAGCAACAGTTTGGTGATACGGTCTCCAAGAAGCGAATAATGTGCTCCAATCTGAACAAATATTGCCCATTTGGACGAAGAAACATTAACATGTTGGATGAGTAGAATTTCTCAGAACATTTTCACTATGTGTTTTTTAATCGAGATCCCAGTCATTTGTTCAGTATTTATTTATTCACAAATAAGATATATTTACGAACTCTCAACTAATTCTTGCAGAGAAACCCTACAAATAAAGGTATAAATCTAACTAGACCCGAAGTCACTCTTTGATAACTGGTGTAAATATGACCAATATGGATCAATATTTGCCACTATCCCGTGAAAGGTTCACTAAGCTTACGGTATATTTTTGATAAGTTTGGCAACTTCAGATCGAAAATAGTTCAGTATCGTCGAATGAAAATAATTTACATGTTAAAGAGAACGCAAAGTGATCCAATTAACAGACCAGAATTCATCAATGTACCGCACCCTACTATCGGAGCAAAATAGAATTGTCTAAGGATTAACTTGAATTATAGTGCAAATCCGGGATTGAACGGTATCAGTGTATAGTGATCGCTACTGTGATGAGAAATTTTCGCACAAATTAAAAGTTCAACTTTTACAAACTTTTACCGCTCAAATGCTCCCAGTGAGCACCGATATACCATCAATTTAAAAAGAAATCCTATGCTACGAGGGAGGATACCTCACTTCACACTGCCTCCCCCCTCCCCATCCCCAAACTTGTCTTCGCCCTTATATTTGCATTACTTAATGCTCGGTAACATTACAGGAATCCGTAACATTACATAAATCGTAACACGCCCAACTGGGTGTGTCAAAATTACTAAAATTGTAGCATTACTAAGTTTAGCACCTGAACAGAAGGGTCGATCTATTTAGGTGACTCGACTTATTTTTATTTTTTTTTCGTGTACTATGTATGTGGGCCTATGAGTAAAATGCAAGTTACAAGCGGCAAAAGGCACTATTTCGCTACACAGAAATTTTTCAGAATTATCGAGAGTGGGTATATCTTAGATTTTTCAGAATTATCGACACTGGGTCTCTTAGATGCACGATAAACACTTTTGTTTTACCATGAACCAATATTCATATAGTTAACCCGAGAGGTTCATGAACATTTTAAATAAAAGCCCTGATTCGTGAAGAAAGCTATTTAAACTGAATGTTTTGAGTGTAATCAACTGATCAGAAAAATGTATATTTGCATGAGGTATCAGCCGATTAGCTAACTGTCTCGATACACAAACAGTTTATAGCCGTAAACTTGTTAAGGGAGGAAATCACACTCAGTTTATTATTTTATAGGACTTAAACCTTGTTACGGCGTATAAGTTCTGTCAAAATATGAAGTTACATAAGCGATGCCCATATGAATTAAAATATATACGAAAGATAGAAAAGGCAACACTTAAAATATGTACGACAGATAGAAAAGGCAACATTTTGCCACATGAGCAGTTTCTGGGTTTAAATATTCGGAAATCCATGTTCACTTTCACTGCATAGCTTTGCAAAACCGTTTAAAATATTGATACAAATCGACAAACATTTTCTGAAGTGTTATTCCAACGTTGTGGATATTGAAAATTTATTATTTTATTCTGCGAACAAGACAAAGGCTATTTTACTGTGCACCTAAGTAACATCATGTTTTATAAACAGGGAGGCGGGTGTCCAATGCATTCTAGCTATTTGTAATCTGATGTTAGAATCTAAATCTAATTTGCTTCTCGTAATGTTAAATCTCCTTCATAACTAAAGCAGATATTCTGTAACATTGTAGAAGTCTATAACATTACAGAAATCTGTAACTGTACACTCTCCCAACTCCATACATGCATATCAAAATTACTAAAAACTGTAACATTACAAAACTTGTTTTAAGAAATTTTTTTAAATTTTAGGATTTCTTTTCTTGTTTTAAGTTGGAGTCGGGTAAGAATATTTTACTTAAACAAGAACAAAATCTTACAATTTTCTTAAAATTTAACTTATTTTGAGTAAAATTATCTTATTTCAATTTTTTTAGGGCATTATCTTAAATAAGTAGGATATTTTTGGCAGTGTTGTTGCTAAATACAGGGGAAGTAAATTATCTATCACCAACAAGCTGGAATAAAATTGCAATCGGTCAGTGAACAAAGCAACAGTTTGGTGTGATACGGTCTCCAAGAAGGGAATAATGTGCTCAAATCTGAACAAATATTGCCCATTTGGACGAAGAAACATTAACATGTTGGATGAGTAGAATTTCTCAGAACAGTTTCACTATTTGTTTTTTAATTGAGATCCCAATCATTTGTTCGGTATTTACTGATTCACAAATGAGATATATTTACGAACTCTCAACTAATTCTTGCAGAGAAACCCTACAAATAAAGGTATAAATATTACTAGACCCGAAGTCACTCTTTGATAACTGGTGTAAATATGATCAATATGGATCAATATTTGCCACTATTCCGTGAAAGGTTCACTAAGCTTATATTTTTGATAAGTTTGGCAACTTCAGATCGAAAATAGTTCAGTATCGTCGATGGAAAATAATTTACATGTTAAAGAGAAAGCAAAGCGATCCAATTAACGGACCAGAATTCATCAATGTACCGCACCCTACTATCGGAGCAAAATAGTATTGTCTAAGGATTAACTTGAATCATATAGTGCAAATCCCGGATTGAATGGTATCAGTGTATAGTGATCGCCACTGTTATGAGAAATTTTCGCACAAATTAAAAGCTCAACTTTTACAAACTTTTACCTCTCAAATGCTTCCAGTGAGCACCGATATATCATCAATTTAAAAAAAGAAAATCCTATGCTGCGAGGGAAGATACCCTACTTTCACACTGCCCCCCCCCCCCTCCCCCAAACTTCATAACTTGTCTTCGCCCTTATGTTATGCATTACTTAATGCTCGGTAACATTACAGGAATCCGTAACATTACATAAATCTTAACACGCCCAACTGGGTGTGTCGAAATTACCAAAACTGTAGCATTAGGCCTACTAAGTTCAGCACCTGAACAGAAGGGTCGATCTATTAAGGTGACTCAACTTATTTTTTTCGCGACTATGTAGGTGGGCCTATGAGCAAAATGCAAGTTACAAGCGGCAAAAGGCAGCATTTCGCTATACACAGAAATTTTTCAGAATTATCGAGAGTGGGTCTCTTAGATGCACGATAAACACTTTTGTTTTACCATGAACCAATATTCATAGTTAACCCGAGAGGTTCCTGAACATTTTAAATAAAAGCCCTGATTCGTGAAGAAAGCTATTTAAACTGAATGTTTAATCAACTGATTAGAAAAATGTGTATTTGCATGAGGTATCAGCCGATTAGCTAACTGTCTCAATACACAGACAGTTTTTATAGCCGTAAACTTGTTAAGGGAGGAAATCACGCTCAGTTTATTATTTTACAGGACTTAAACCTGGTTACGGCGTATAAGTTCTGTCAAAATATGAAGTCACATAAGCGATGCCAATATGAATTAAAATATATAGGAAAGATAGAAAAGGCAACACTTAAAATATGTACGACAGATAGAAAAGGCAACAGTTTGCCACACGAGCAGTTTCTTGGTTTAAATATTCGGAAATCCATGTTCCAATGAGCAACCTGGTATATAAAGCGGCATAGCCTTGCAAAATCGTTTGAAATATTGATACAAATCGACAAATATTTTCTGAAGTGTTATTCCAACGTTGTGGATATTGAGAATTTATTATTTTATTCTGCGAACAAGACAAAGGCTATTTTACTGTGCACCTATAGGTAACATCATGTTTTATAAGCAGGGAGGCGTGTGTCCAATGCATTCTAGCTATTGTAATCTGATGTTAAAATCTAAATCTAATTTGCTTCTCGTAATGTTAAATCTCCTTCATAACTAAAGCAGATATTCTGTAACATTGCAGAAGTCTATAACATTACAGAAATTTGTAACATTACAGAAATCTGTAACTGTACAGTCTCCCAACTCCATACATGCAAAATTACTAAAAACTGTAACATTACTAAGTTTATCAGGGGAACACAAGGGACAACGTAAATAGATGACAACTTATTTTTTTCATGCACCATATAGTTGCCGCTGCGTAACTGATCGTTTGTTTGGTTTGGTTTGATTGGACACTCCATCCTGACATGATGGGCACTGGCCATATACATAACATGCGGTGCAACCCGCCCCCTCACACCACGCTCCTTTCACATGTTCCTCGTACAAATGAATATTCGCCACAGATAATAAATATCTGTTCCCCGTGATATGTTCGTACCTCTGTATCCATGACCCTGATCCTGTTTTTTCTTTATTTCCCTTGATTTAATCATATCCCACTGTCCACTGACCCAAGATACAATAAACACATCCACAATCCTTAGGATGTTATATAAATGTCGGCAAATTCACACAGTATTTTTCCCATTTTCATTACTCAACTATGCCAGTACTTCCCTCTTTGCCATCATTTTAACCAATATTCTTATATTGTCCAGTATATCCGATCCCTAGTAATGTTGTCTAAATCACTGTAAATTCCTCCATTTTTTCCTTATTTTGCATCAACACATACCCCGCCACTTTCCTGTTTGCCAAAAGTTCACCCAATGTTCTTATATTTTCCAGTCGTCTCACTGCTCTAGACATTTACATCTCCCCCTTTTTGACTATATATACCCAGTATGTAATTATGCCATCTTTCTTGTTCCATGTTTCGAAAAAGCCCGTATCTATAAAGGCACTGTCACTGCATTGCCTTGCAATACCGTTTAGAATATTAATACAAATCGACAAATATTATCTGAAGTGTCATTTCAACATTGTGCACGTGAAAAAAATATTCTTTTAACAGTGTATTGTTAGGACAGAAAATCCAATCGACTTTGCGACAAGAGAGATGATTACAATTTCGACATCGTGAACTGACCCTATATCTAAACAGGAATATAACAGGGACCTGCATATAGCATATACACATCCCGCCTGGTAGCATTTGCTAGATCCTGCCTTAAATGTGACGATTTTAATCAACGCACACAACATTACTACAGAAACATGTAAAACAGGGCTATATCATCAAGCGCCTTCACTCAAATTTGGCGATACATATCGCACGCTGATAGCAAAATACGAGCGTAGCGTGCAGGATCTATGGCTGTACGTTTCGTAACTTGTGTCCAATACCGATTAACATGACTCTAGGGGTCGTATGAACCTATGTATTTTAAGATCTTCATAGTGTTCATATGAACACTCACAATCAAAGCATGGCCGAAATACATCATACCCTAGATAACCACTATACAACGTATATCATATGGATTAAGAACACTGATCAGCGATGCGGATTTGATATTTTTGGAACGTCATGATGTCTTGCTGACATCAATGGAAACTGTTAATCGCTGCTGTCTTGCAGGAAATTAGCCTAGTTGTATGTATACTATGATTCATCCTTTTAATTTGGTGCTAATATTATTATATGAATTAGATCTTTGGATTATGGACGCGGAAATTTTTCAATGGGCGACGGCTGAATATTGAATGACTGACTAGACGCTTAAAAACATTAGATTAGAATGGCTAGAAGGCAATGACCCATAATTAATCCGAGATGTTCATGAACATTTCAAAGGAAACTCTCGAGGCATAAACAAAGCTATATGAAAGGAATGTTTAGAGTGTAATCAACTGATTAGCCATTACATCGAGTGGCCGGACAAATGCGTATTTGCATGTGGTATCAAACGATTGGGTAACTATCTCAATACACAAACGGGTCATAACCCTAAACATGTTGAGGGAGAAAACCACATTCAGTTTATTATTACCACTCGGGACACTCGGGACAAGGGTATTGTCGTCGTCAGCGTCGTCTGTCTGTCCGTCTGCCCATCTTTCTTGTGAACACGATATTCAAGAATTATAGCCAAGCATTGTGAATTCATACCACATATGTATCGGATGAAGGGACAGAAACTTATAAAAAATTATTGACCTTGACCTATTCTATCAAGGTCAAATGCTAGTATTTGCTATATTTTTTGATTGACTAACTCCAAATTCATATTATACATGCAACTCGTGATTAACTATAGAAGCATATCCCAGTTGAATGACCGTGAGCTTTTTTTATAGGTCATACACTGTTAATTATGATACAACACGAAGAAATAAAGCTAGGCACTTCAAAGTAATACTATGTATACATCTGGCGAAGGTCCAGAAGTGTACTGAAGATGACTGACCTTGAACTATTTTATCAAGATCAAATTTTAGTATTTGCTATATTTTTTGATTGACTAAGGCTAGGGTCTCCAAATTCATGTTATGTGTGCAACTTGTGATTGACTAGAGAAACTTATCCCAGTTGAATGACCTTGACCTACTTTTATAGATCATATACTGTTTATTATGATATAACATGAAGAAAAAAAATAGGCTATCCAAATCAATATATCTACGCTTTGCAAATTAATACTATGTATACATTTGGCGAAGGTGCAGAGGTGTACTGAACATGACTGACCTTGACCTACTTTATCAAGGTCAAGTTTTAGTATTTGCTGTGTTTTTTGAAGGATTGAAGCTACGGTCTCCAAATTCATATTACTTATGCAACTGGGGATTGACTAGAAGCCTATCTTAGTTGACTGACGTTGACCTATTTTTAAGGTCATATACTGTTTAGTATTGCCTAAGATGAAGAAATATATGTAGGCTTTCCAAATTAATACTATGTATACATCTGGCAAAGGTCAAGAGGTGTACTGAAGATGGCTGACCGTGACCTATTTTATCAAGGTCATATATTAGTATTTGCTATACTTTTTGAAGGATTAAAGCTAGGGTCTCCAAATTCATATTATGTGTGCAACTTGTGACTGTCTAGAAATAAATTCCAGTTAAATGACCTTGCCCTATTTTTATAGGTCATATACCGTTTACTATGATATAACATGAAAAAATAAAGCTAGGCTTTCCAAATTAATACTATGTATACATCTGGCGAAAGTCCAGAAGTGTACCGAAGATGACCGACCTTGACCTATATTATTAAGGGCAAATTCTAGTGTTTGCTATATTTTTCGAAGATTGTAGGCTAGGGTCTCCAAATTGATATTACTTATGCAACTGTTGATTCACTAGAAACGTATCTCAGTTGACTGACCTTGACCTATTTGTTAAAGGTCATATATTGTTTAATTTGGTCTAACATGAACAAATATATGTACGCTTTGCAAATTAATACTATGTATACATTTGGCGAAAGTGCAGAGGTGTACTGCAGATTACAAGCGTCCAGTCCGTCATTCATAATCCAGCCGTCGTCCATTAGAGAATATCCGCGTCCATAATCCAAAGACCTATTACATATTCCATATAACAGTATTAGCACCAAATTCAAAAAGACAATCATTGCATACATAAACATAGGCTTGTTTCCTGCAAGAGAGAAGCGGTCAACAGTTTTCAATGATGCCGGCAAAACATCATGATGTTCCAAAAATATCAAATCCGTATCGCTGATCAGTATTCTTAATCCATAATATTCGTTGTAAAGTCGTCATCTAAAGAATGATGTATCTCAGTCACGCTTTGATTGTGACTGTTCATATGAGTACCATGAGGATCTTGAAGTACATGGGTTCATACGGCCCCTAGCCCCGGGTTAAGCGGAATTAGACACAAGTTACGAAACGTAGCGCCATAGATCTTGCACGCTACGTTCGTATTTTGCTATCAGCATGCGATATGTATCGCCAAATTTGAGAAACTTTGAGTGGAGGCGCTTGGTGGAATAGCCCTGTTTTATAAGTTTCTGCAACAATGTTTTGTGACGTTGATTAAAATCATCACATTTAACACAGGATCTAGCAAATGCTACTAAGCGAGATATGTATACGCCATATGCAGGTCCCACTGGAATATTACTATCCAGAAAGGGATAGTTTACGATGTCGAAATTGTAATCATCTCTTTTATCATAAAGTCGACGAGAGAGAATGCCCGCTTCATTTTTATAGAGATAAAGATCTAAATAAGATGTGCCTGTAGGGCTATCTGTAGTTTCCTTCAAATCCAGTGAAGGTGGATATATATCCTTCACTGCGTCATTTATATAGCGATTATCCACAGCGAGAAGATCGTCTATATAGCGTTTGGCGAATGAGAAGGAACGGGCTTTGAATGGATCGGTTTTTGAAAGCGCCTGCATATAGTCATATTCATAAGAGAACAGATACAGGTCAGCCAACAGGGGTGCACAATTAGTACCCATTGGAATACCTATATGCTGCTGATATATTGTGTTGCCAAATTTCACATAGATATTTTTAATGAGAAATTCAAGCAACTCTATAAACAAAGAAACATCCCATGAATGATATCTCTTGTATGTAGTCGAGCTAAAGAATGCTTTATGGCTTCCGACATTAATATATCTACGATCAGTTTTCTTGAACACAGATACTATTAATGAACGTATACGGTCAATAAGGTCCCGATGAGGGATTGTAGTATAGAGAGTCGAAAAATCCCATGTGGATACATGTCTGTACGGTATGTGACCTTTAGCATCAAGTTCTTCCGTAAGACATTTTGAGTTTTTCAATATCCACATACATTCAACGCCAGAGTTCTTAGAAATAGTGACGCAATACCTTTCCCAAAATGCTTTTACCTCCTGAAGGGCCCTCGTTAATAGGGTTGAAAGAAGTTTGGTGGTGCAGCTTCTAGAACCAGCTATGAATCTAGCTTTGCATGGTGATTTATGCATTTTGGGAGTCCAGTATATTTTTGGTATGTCGTTATGATTGGTTGGAAGACAAATACCTCTATCCCTGAGAAACTTTTTGTGATTGTTAAATAAATCTTCCAGAGTAAATGCAGTTTGGGAGTAAGTAGACGTATTTGATGAAGATATGTCTACACTCAATTCTTTAACCAGCACCTGGTAATAATAATATTTACATATGAATATTATATTATTCGGAGCTTTGTCTGCTGGGACTATGCCGAATTTACTCTGGAGATTTGCTAGAACTTCTTGCGAATTGAGGTTTCTCAGTACTTGTTTTGCTTGGGGAACAGTACTTCTGTCAATGACTGACCTTGACCTATTTCATCAAGGCCAAGTTTTAGTATTTGCTATGTTTTTTGAAGGATTGAAGCTACGGTCTCCAAATTCATATTACTTATGCAACTGGTGGTTGACTAGAAGCCTATCTTAGTTGACTGACCTTGACCTATTTTTTCAATGTCATATAATACTTGTTATGGTCTAACATGAAGAAATATTTCTACGCTTTGCAAATTAATATTAAATATACATCTGGCGAAGGTTCAGAGGTGTACTGAAGGTGAATGACCTCGACCTATTTTATCAAGGTCAAATTTTAGTCTTTGCTATATTTTTTAAAGGATTAAAGCTAGGGTCTTCAAATTTGTATTACTTGTGCAACTGGTGATTGAATAGTAGTTTGTCTTAGTTGACTGACCCTGACCTATTTTGTTAAGGTCATATACTGTTTATTATTGTCTAACATGAGGAAATATATCTAGGCTTTCCAAATTAATACTATGTATACATCTGGCAAAGGTTCAGATGTGTACTGAAGATGACTAACCTTGACCTATTTTATCAAAGTCAAATTACACTATTTGCTATATTTTTTGAAGGACTGAAGCTAGGGTGTCCAAATTCATATCACTTATGCAACTGGTGATTAACTAGAAGCCTATCCCAGTGGGTCTCTTAGATGCGCGATAATCACTTTTGTTTTACCGTGAACCAATATTCATAGTTAACCCGAGCGATTCTTGAATATATTCAAATAAAAGCCCTGCTTCGCGAAAAAAGCTATTTAAACTGAGTGTTTAGAGTGTAATCAACTGAATAGAAAAATGTGTATTTGCATGTGGCATCAGCCGATTAGTTAACTGTCTCAATACACGAACAGTTCATAGTCGCAAACTTGTTAAGGGAGGAAATAACGCTCAGTTTATTATCTTACAGGACCTAAACCTTGTTACGGCTTACTAGTATAAGTTCTATCAAAATATGAAGTCACATAAGCGATGCCCATATGAATTTAAACATATACGAAAGATAGAAAAGGCAACAATTAAAATATATACGCCATATAGAAAAGGCAAGTTTGCCACATGAGCAGTTTCTGGGTTTAAATATTCGGAAATCCATGTTCCAAAGAGCAACGTAGTATCTACAGCGGCACGTTCACTGCATAGCCTTGCAAAACCGTTTAAAATATTGATACAAATCGACAAATATTTTCTGAAAGGTTATTCAAAAATTGTGGAAACTGATAACTTATCATTTTATTCTGCGAACATCTAAATCTAATTTGCTTCCGGTAATTTTCAATCTTCTTCATAACTAGGGCAGATCTTCTGTAACATTACAGAAGTCTATAACATTACAGAAATCTGTAACATTACACTCTCCCAACTCCGTACATGCATGTTAAAATTACTAAAAACTGTTGCATTATTAGGTTCATCACGAGAACACAAGAGACAACGTAAATAGGTGACAACTTATTTTCTCATGTACCATACAGTTGTCGCTGCGTAACTGATCATTGGTTTGGCTTGGTTTGATTTGATCGGATACTCCATCCTGATATGATGAGCACTTGTCATACATAACATGCCGGGCAACCCACCCCCCTCACACCATGCTCCCTTCACATGTTCCTGGTACAAAGGAATATTCGCCACTGATAATAAATATGTTCCCCGTGATATATTCGTATCTCTGTATCCATGATCATGACTCTGTCTTTACTTTATTTCTCTTAATTTTATCATATATGAGTTGTATCCCGGTATTCATTTTCTTTCCATCCAAGAATCCCACTGTTTTCTCCCCTCTGTCCACTGACCCAAGATAAAATAAACACATTAAAAATATTTAGAATGTTATATAAATGTCGATAAATTAACACAGTATTTTCCCCATTAATTACTCAACTATGCCAGTAATTCCCTCTTTGCCACAATTTTACCCAATATTCTTATATTGTCCAGTATATCCGATCCCTAGAAATGTTATCTAAATGACTGTAAATTCGCTCATTATTTTGCATCAGCACATGCCCCACCACTTCCCTGTTTGCCAAAAGTTCACCCAATGTTCTTATATTTTCCAGTCGGTCCCACTGTTCTAGACATTTACATCTCCCCTTTTGACTATATATACCAAGTACGGAATTATGCCATTTTTTTTCTTTAAAGATAAAACAAAATCCTGTATCTATAAAGGCACTGTCACTCCATCGCCTTGTAATACCGTTTAGAACATTGAAAGAAATCGACAAATATTATCTGAAGTGTCATTTCAACATTGTGCACGTGAAAAAATTATTCTTTTAGCAGCGTATTCTTAGAAGGACAGGAAATCCAACCGCTCATGCAGACTTATTTCCACTTGTCACAACCATTTTAAGTTCACATAACTTAAAATCACACTAAATCTATAGACACCAACGTATTCAGTTACTCTAATGATGTCAAGGAGTTTAACTGGAACTTATGCACATCTGGACGTTATAGTTGTGATTGTGAATCATCAAACGTTACCTATACATCATGCAAGCATGTTGTGTCTGGTGACCTTGATAGAGTGAGTGTTGAGAACCTAAGAACACTCCTGACGAAGGGACCTAAATATAGAGAGCCGAGATAAATATACCTGCAGGCGGGCAGAAGATAGTCCTGACTGCACTGGAAGAGTATGTTATCGAGTGGTCAAGGCGAGAAAAAGTTGAACCTACAGTACTCGCTGATTGGCTGGACCTCACCAAGAACAAGGTTGTTGAAACAATCCGCCATATAATTTTACAGCAGTACCTCCCAAGCAAAAGTACTGAGAAAAGTATTGAGAAAACGCAGTTCGCATGAAGTTCTAGCAAATTTCCAGCGTAAATTCGTCATAATTCCAGCAGACAAAGCTCTAAATAATATAATATTGATATGTAAATATTACTATTACCAGGAATTGAGTATAAGCACACTGTCGCCGAGTACGTCTACTTACTCCCAAACAGCAGTTACTCTGGAATATTTATTTAACAACCACAAAACGTTTCTCGAGGAAAAAGGTTTTTGTCTTCCAGCCACTCATATACCGAAAGTGTACTGGACTCCCAAAATGCATAAATCACCATATAAAACTAGGTGCATAGCTTGATGTAGAAGCTGCACCACCAACCTTCTTTCTGCCTTGACGAGGAGGTAAAGGCATTTTGGGAAAGGTATTGCGCCAATATTACTAAAAACTCTGGCATTGAATGCATGTGGATATTGGAAAACTCAAAATGTCTTTCGGGAGAACTTGATGCAAAAGGTCACATACCGTACAAACATGTATCAACATGAGATTTTTACGACACGCTATACTGCAATCCCTCATATCCGTCTTAGTTTATTAATAGTATTGGTTTTCAAGAAATCGCCGATGTATTATTGCCACAAGCCATACATCATTGTCTATCTCTACTACATACAAGGGATACCATTCATGGGATGTTTCTTTGTTTATGGAGGTGCTCGACTTTTCCATTAATAATATCTATCGGAAATTTGGCAATAGAATATATCAACAGCATATATGTATTCCAATGGGTACTTATTGTGCACCCCTCTTGGCTGACCTATATCTGTTTTCTTATGAATACGACTATATGTAGACGCTTTCAAAAACAGATTATTTCAAAGCCGTATTCTTCTCATTCATCAAACGCTATATATCTTCTTGCTGTGGATAATCGCTATATGAATGGCGCAGTGAAAGATATATGTCCACCTTCACTGGGTTTTGAAGGAAACTACAGATGGCCCTAGTGCATGGCTTACCTTAATTAGACCAATATCTCCAAATGAAACGGGCCTTCTCCCTCGTCGACTTTGCGACAAGAGAGATGCTTACAATTTCGACATCGTGAACTGTCCCTATCTGGACAGGAATATAACAGGAACCTGCATATAGCGTATACACATCCCGCCTGGTAGCATCTGCTAGATCCTGCCTTGAATGTGACGATTTTAATCAACGTCACAAAACATTACTGCAGAAACGTCAAATTCCTCAAATTTGCCGATACATGTCTCACGCTGATAGCAAAATACGAGCATAGCGTGCAAGATCTATGGCGGTACGTTTCGTAACTTGTGTCTAATTACAACACATATACGGGAAGTGGGAAGAGGTGCCGACATACTGACAGAGCCACATGACTTCACAGTATAGTCTTCGGGTTAATCTATTCTAAAGCACATACCAAGAATCCGATGCTAGGGGCCGTATAAACCTATGTATTTCAAGATCCTCAAAGTGTTTATATGAACACCCACAATCAAAGCATGGCCGATACAATACATCATACCCTATATAACGACTTTACAACACTTATCGCTGATCAGCGATACAGAATTGATATTTTTGAAACATCATGATGTCTTGCTGACATCAATGAATACTATTAATCGTTGCTGTCTTGCAGGAAATTAGCCTAGTTGCACGTATACTATGATTCGTCCTTTTAATTTGGTGCTAATATTATTATATGAATTAGATCTGACGACGATACAACTCCAGTCTCCAGTGTACGAGTTGTCACAGCGCCACAGCTCACCAATTACCAGTATACGAGTTGTCAGCATTTCCATCATAGCTCTCTCGATTTGTATCTAATACCGCTTATGCTGGTGCTAGGGGTCGTGTGGTCATGTCATCCAAGTTGCCACATGAACAGGTACAATAAAAGCGTACCTGAGATACAACACATATCACGAATCGTTAGGTTCTTGGTATGTGCTTTAGAACAGGTTAGCCAGAAGACTATACTGTGAAGTCGTGTTGCTCTGTCAGTATGTCGACACCTCTTCCCACTTCCCTTATATGCGTTTTAATTTGGATTATGGACGCGGAATTCTTTAATGGACGACGGCTGAATATTGAATGACTGACTAGACGCTTGAAAAAAAATAGATTAGAATGGCTAGAAGGCACTCACCCATAATTAACCCGAGATGTTCATGAACATTTGAAAGAAAACTCTCGAGGCGTAAACAAAGCTATTTAAAAGGAATGTTTAAAGTGTAATCAACTGATTAGCCATTACATCGAGTAGCCGGATAAATGCGAGTTGCATGTGGTATCAGTCGATTAGTTAACTATCTCAATACACAAACGGGTCAAAGCCCTAAACTTGTTGAGGGAGCAAACCACATTCAGTTTATCATTACCACTCGGGAAAATTTTGCCCGAAGGGTATTGTCGTCGTCAGCGTCGTCTGTCTGTCCGGCTGTCCGTTTGTCCATCTTTCTTGTGAACACGATATCTCAAGAAGAATTATAGCCAGGCATTGTGAATTCATACCACATAGTATTCGCTATATTTTTTGACTTGTGGCTGACTAGAAGCTTATCCCAGTTGAATGACCTTGACCTACTTTTTCAAGGTCATATACTGTTTAATATGGTCTAACATGAAGAAATATATCTACGCTTTGCAAATTAATAATATGTATAAATCTGGCGAAGGTTCAGAGGTGTACTGAAGATGACTGACCTTGACCCATTTTATCAAGGTCAAGTTTTAGTATTTGCTATATTTTTTTTTAAGGATTAAAGCTAGGGTCTCCAAATTTCATATTATATTTGCAGGCTCGGCGATTTCTATACTATGGTGGGAGACCGGGGCACAGTGAATCTGAAATCTTTTTTTCTCAATTTACACATTAATGTATTGGCAATATCTTAGCTTATTTTTGGGTGATGATACATATGCTGCTGGGCTGTACAACTGCCTTACATTTGTGGAGTTAACTCCTGTCATTTTCTCTGAAATGACCGCTAAAGATGCCAAAAATATTGACTCACTGTGCCCCTATACCGGGGTAGACTGGCTCACTACCTGGGGCACAGTGAATTGCATCATGATACGCTGTAAATAACACAATCATGTGCTTTTATTCCAAATTAAAAAGAAAGTCTTAATTACAGACATCATTTATATGACTGTAAAGAGAAAACACGGTATTACAGCCATACACTCTCACTACAATTCGCCTTGATTCGCATCATCTCAACCATCGCCTCTAAATAACTCTAAATAAACAATAATACATAAATTTATTAAGAAGTTATGCTAAATTGTTCTTAAGACAGCTTTGGTATACCAATGGAAATTTTCAAATTTCATGGAGTAGTGAGTCAGCTGCCATACCGATCCACTGTGCCCCGATTTACTGTACCCCGGGTGTACCTAATGAACTCTGAGGAATTTTTTACCAGATAAGGCCGTCTGCTAGAGGAAGAACACATGTTTGTCACATTCATTAAATATCACACTTACTATTAAAACATGACAGTAGCCTTGTTGCATTATAGTGTGCACCATATACCACATCAAGTCATACCATGAAAATTTACTTTTGACCATGAAAAACATACTTTAACCCACTAAAGTTCCTGGAGCAACTCTTTCTCAATGTTGTCTGCAATTCATAATGGCTATACATCTGCACACAAAGTGATGACATCATCCGAGGGATTTCCCCTGGCAATGTCTAATTATAGACAATTATTCACTGTGCCCCTTGATGCACCGTGCCCCGGTCTCCCCTACTAAAGATCATATTTAAATTTACCAACACTCAGAATTACCTTTAATGAAGGCTGCAAAATTAATAATTCGTTTATCATGATCACCTGCCACCAAGTTTGTCTGTGCCCTGAAGATTTGTTTTAGTGGTTATTTTCGTTCTGCATTCTACTTGAAACAGACAAAGTTGTTTTAGCAACGTGTGCCGCCAAGTATGGAAAGTCACATCTCACACGCTTCACCAGACATCAAAGAAATAATTCTTACAGCAAAAGTTGTTCAAGCTTCAAAAACAATTTGAAAACTATGACATAATTATTTATTCGACAGACAGAATTAACACTTCGCATGTCAGCTTCTTTCAACTCATATTTTGCATAGAATACCCATCTTCGCTCAACCAAGTTTAACACTACACGTTAGTGTAGTATTTAAATTGAAAATGTGGCGATGAGAATACCTGGCCTCCTTAAACATAAAATTAAAACCGGGCTGCCCTTCCCCCTTTGCTCGCAAGCAGTTCAGGATAAACGAACCATTAAGTTTTATGAGCCTTAGTGATAAAGAGTCAGGCCAGTGCATGGCTGAAGATGACCAGCCAAGTGCAGTAAATTGCCACTTCAGATAACTGTGTAAATATTCCTTTTATCTTGGTAAACCTGTATTGTATGTTAACATGTACATGTATCAACTAAGTCTTCGAACACAACTGGGCCATGCTTTCACACTGTGTTTTATAAGGCTGTAACGGTTACCCGTTTGTGTAGAGAACAGTTTGAATCAGGACCGTGTACTGCGCTGGAATGTGGAAAGGGCGACCTTGACCCGTGTCGTCAACGTCGAGCAAGGAGGATCTCGGAAATGCATTCCCCTGTATTTCTCGCTTACCAGAGCGAGTTGGAAGCTGATATTTAACGATTACGTTAGTTATGAATTATGGTTTGTTCTTCCATAGCCAGATTTATTCAGCGAGGTCCATATAAACGGTTCGGAGAAGTGTGGTGTAAGTGACAATAAAGAGGGCGCTGGCATCGTCGACTTATGCTAATTTTATCTGCAGGAGAACGGGTCTGTTTCTATTTTTATTCACGGAAGAGCGGGAGCCATATATAAGCTCGGACGCACGGAGAAAGCGGAGAGAGACCAGAACGCAAGTGTTAGAGGAAGCACGTCTCCAGGTCAGCCTGTAACTTATTGACTTTTGGCATAATTTACGGTTGGGCCGTAATGCAGTTGTTTTTGGCCTGGGAATCTAAAAGCTTGTACAATTCTGTAGTTAGTATTACCTGTAAAAACACGCCAATCCAATGAGAATTTGCCGGCTTGCATTTTCGGTGTGGAAACGTGTTTGTGGTTTTACTATAGTTTAGGGAACACGACAGTGTGACGTGTTGTATGTAGTTTCGGGGCATTGGGTAATACTGTAATGAGACATGTGTTTGCCTGTAGCACATTTAGGCAACTTGCATGGTCTAACTTCAGTATAAAATAGGGCTTCTAGTGTCTATACCAGTAGGTTGATAATTTCGACAATATTGCTGTGCTATCTCGCTGCACTGGGACTTAAGCCACAATATTTGTTGATCTTGTTGACCGTGAAGCGGTATATGACAATAATAGTCAGGAATTCCCTCCACCCCCAGAAATATGCAACTGCACTAAATACAGAGAGAAATAAGCCAAACTCTCACTGCCATAATACAACGACGCAAACGGCCGTGCAACGCTATACGGGCGAGAACGAGCACCGAGATTACGGCCGGGCGAAGCAAGTCGAGTACAGGCGGGCGAGCTGCTTCCTCAAGAGACGTCGGTAAACCGTGTATTCCGGGGGCCCCGCGAAAAGGGTCGAGCAGACGGCTACACGAACGGCGTCCAGCTGGAAAGAGACAAGTACAGATCACCGATCTTACAGGACAGAAAGATACAGCACACAGATCACACAAACAGATACAGCTTACAGATTCAACTAGAAGGAGACGTGTATTTGTCACACGTTAAATAAAGAAACACAGAGCACAGGTTATACAGTCAAGAAAGCCACAGACCACAGATCCCACAGGGAGGATATGCGTATTTATCACGCATAAAGGCACGGTGCAGGTGGGCTCACTTTTACCGATGTAAAAGCGGTAACAAGATATACAGATTCCTGTAGGACACGTGTATTTATCACACGTTACAGAGGGCGAGCTTCCTTTTACCGATGTAAAAGTGGTAACAAAGTTTACAGACTGTATGGTCAAGCCCAGGGCGCCGATTACAACGGCAGTTTACAGACCGTACGATGTTCCATCGGTACCAGATGGAATTGTAATAGCACATGATATACCCAAGTAATTGTCCTGACGGTCCCTGAGAGTTGAGTGGTGCGTGATACTTACCTGAGAGATCGTCGTGAAGTCGTGTAGTCACAGGCGTGTCTATAGACGGGTCGCAGCCGCCGTAAGGGTTGAGACGCCGGGCTATTCTTACCTGTGCGGGAAGCAGACTGGTGAGCTGACAAGTTAGGGTCAAGCTCCGACGACTGGGGGTGAAGTACACGCCGAGTTGCCACGTCTCTGGAGAGAGCGTCGCCGCCGCGACGTTCCAACGACTGGGGGTTGTATCTGGAGAGAGCGTTACCGCCGTAACGTTCCAACGGGCCGTGACGTTTCAGCGACTTGGTGCTATATCTGGAGAGAGCGTCACTGCCGTGACGTTCCAACGCCTGAGGGTATCTGTATATTGGAGAGAACGTTACCGCCGTAACGTTCCAACGGGCCTTGACGTTTCAACGACTGGGTGCCATTCCTGGAGAGAGCGTTATATCCTTAACGTTCCAACGACTGGGTGCCATTCCTGGAGAGAGCGTTATATCCTTAACGTTCCAACGACTGGGTGCCATTCCTGGAGAGGGCGTTATATCCTTAACGTCCCAACGACGGAAGAGAAGGGCCAGCAGCCAGGCCGCCCTTATCCCCAGAAGAGAAGGGCCAGCAGCCAGGCCGCCCTCATCGCGCATTAAAGCACTATATTAACTATAAAGTTATATGCATACACTCTCATATATATATTATTGCCATATAACATCAAGCTTAAACTGCACACATTATCTTCTATTATCCACATATACACCAGGGATACGTTAACTCTATATGCACACACTCTCTCAGGGGCACGTATCCGTGAACCTCGCGTGCACACACCAAGTGTATGTATCCGTGAACCTTATATGCACACCCCAAGTGTACGTATCCGTTAACTTGGGTGCACACATCCTCTCACATCACGTGTATATATACATCAAGTTTATTTGCAAACACTCTCCTAGTGTCTGTACATATATGTAAATATCTTAACGTTACATCTCCTTAGACATTCTGTCTAAGCCACGCGGTTCTACGCTATTATTTGTAACCGCGTATACTACTTGTGCAGAATATACCATAATAGACCTTTACATTGAGAGTCAGTCATCCTTGTAGAGTTGTGATCATCTCTTCGAGCCCCGGATCTCTACTAGTGAAGGGGTTAACGACGGTGACGGCCAGAATGCCAGTGGGCAATCCCGGTTATTGATTCGTTTTCTTCTAAACACTACGACTGGTCCTGCTCGTACACGTTACACGGAGAAAACTGGTGGCAGCGGTGGGATCTGGCCTGATCTACAACAGAAGAGAACAACCGACTACTAGAGATGACCGACCACGACGGAGCCCGGGAGGCACAGGCGACCGTGGGCCGGCCGCAGGGGCCAGCGGAGGACGCGCTCGAGGAAGTGGCCGAGGGTGAGGCAGCCCCCACACACGCGAAAGACGTCATCGAAGTGGCCGAGGGTGAGGCAGCCCCCACACACGCGACGACGACCCGCGTTCGGCGAGCGGTCAGGCCTCGCAGATTGCAAGACTACGTGCTGACGTCCCAGCCCGTGTACCGTAAGAGGGGAGAAGCCCGACCCCTCCAACTGAGCAGGCAGCCCAGTGGACCTAATGTCGTGGGGCGGCTCTGCTAGCCGCCCAGATAATTCTGTGAAGGAAATCTGTGGACCTAATGTCGTGGTGGCCCGGCCAGACCGCCGGAGGGCGGCCACCTAGTGATTTCGCCGGCCCTGATGGCCCGTGATTGGCGAACAGTTTTGTTTTAGTTGATTCGAACTGTACAACTGGAACCGTAACGGCACCCTGGACGGAGAGACCCGTACTGCCATGACGGGGACGTCATGATTTAGAAAGGCGGGGGCAGTGTAACGGTTACCCGTTTGTGTAGAGAACAGTTTGAATCAGGACCGTGTACTGCGCTGGAATGTGGAAAGGACGACCTTGACCCGTGTCGTCAACGTCGAGCAAGGAGGATCTCGGAAATGCATTCCCCTGTATTTCTCGCTTACCATAGCGAGTTGGAAGCTGATATTTAACGATTACGTTAGTTATGAATTATGGTTTGTTCTTCCATAGCCAGATTTATTCAGCGAGGTCCATATAAACGGTTCGGAGAAGTGTGGTGTAAGTGACAATAAAGAGGGCGCTGGCATCGTCGACTTATGCTAATTTTATCTGCAGGAGAACGGGTCTGTTTCTATTTTTATTCACGGAAGAGCGGGAGCCATATATAAGCTCGGACGCACGGAGAAAGCGGAGAGAGACCAGAACGCAAGTGCTAGAGGAAGCACGTCTCCAGGTCAGCCTGTAACTTATTGACTTTTGGCATAATTTACGGTTGGGCCGTAATGCAGTTGTTTTTGGCCTGGGAATCTAAAAGCTTGTACAATTCTGTAGTTAGTATTACCTGTAAAAACACGCCAATCCAATGAGAATTTGGCGGCTTGCATTTTCGGTGTGGAAACGTGTTTGTGGTTTTACTATAGTTTAGGGAACACGACAGTGTGACGTGTTGTATGTAGTTTCGGGGCATTGGGTAATACTGTAATGAGACATGTGTTTGCCTGTAGCACATTTAGGCAACTTGCATGGTCTAACTTCAGTATAAAATAGGGCTTCTAGTGTCTATACCAGTAGGTTGATAATTTCGACAATATTGCTGTGCTATCTCGCTGCACTGGGACTTAAGCCACAATATTTGTTGATCTTGTTGACCGTGAAGCGGTATATATGACAATAGTCAGGGATTCCCTCCACCCCCAGAAATATGCAACTGCACTAAATACAGAGAGAAATAAGCCAAACTCTCACTGCCATAATACAACGACGCAAACGGCCGTGCAACGCTATACGGGCGAGAACGAGCACCGAGATTACGGCCGGGCGAAGCAAGTCGAGTACAGGCGGGCGAGCTGCTTCCTCAAGAGACGTCGGTAAACCGTGTATTCCGGGGGCCCAGCGAAAAGGGTCGAGCAGACGGCTACACGAACGGCGTCCAGCTGGAAAGAGACAAGTACAGATCACCGATCTTACAGGACAGAAAGATACAGCACACAGATCACACAAACAGATACAGCTTACAGATTCAACTAGAAGGAGACGTGTATTTGTCACACGTTAAATAAAGAAACACAGAGCACAGGTTATACAGTCAAGAAAGCCACAGACCACAGATCCCACAGGGAGGATATGCGTATTTATCACGCATAAAGGCACGGTGCAGGTGGGCTCACTTTTACCGATGTAAAAGCGGTAACAAGATATACAGATTCCTGTAGGACACGTGTATTTATCACACGTTACAGAGGGCGAGCTTCCTTTTACCGATGTAAAAGTGGTAACAAAGTTTACAGACTGTATGGTCAAGCCCAGGGCGCCGATTACAACGGCAGTTTACAGACCGTACGATGTTCCATCGGTACCAGATGGAATTGTAATAGCACATGATATACCCAAGTAATTGTCCTGACGGTCCCTGAGAGTTGAGTGGTGCGTGATACTTACCTGAGAGATCGTCGTGAAGTCGTGTAGTCACAGGCGTGTCTATAGACGGGTCGCAGCCGCCGTAAGGGTTGAGACGCCGGGCTATTCTTACCTGTGCGGGAAGCAGACTGGTGAGCTGACAAGTTAGGGTCAAGCTCCGACGACTGGGGGTGAAGTACACGCCGAGTTGCCACGTCTCTGGAGAGAGCGTCGCCGCCGCGACGTTCCAACGACTGGGGGTTGTATCTGGAGAGAGCGTTACCGCCGTAACGTTCCAACGGGCCGTGACGTTTCAGCGACTTGGTGCTATATCTGGAGAGAGCGTCACTGCCGTGACGTTCCAACGCCTGAGGGTATCTGTATATTGGAGAGAACGTTACCGCCGTAACGTTCCAACGGGCCTTGACGTTTCAACGACTGGGTGCCATTCCTGGAGAGAGCGTTATATCCTTAACGTTCCAACGACTGGGTGCCATTCCTGGAGAGAGCGTTATATCCTTAACGTTCCAACGACTGGGTGCCATTCCTGGAGAGGGCGTTATATCCTTAACGTCCCAACGACGGAAGAGAAGGGCCAGCAGCCAGGCCGCCCTTATCCCCAGAAGAGAAGGGCCAGCAGCCAGGCCGCCCTCATCGCGCATTAAAGCACTATATTAACTATAAAGTTATATGCATACACTCTCATATATATATTATTGCCATATAACATCAAGCTTAAACTGCACACATTATCTTCTATTATCCACATATACACCAGGGATACGTTAACTCTATATGCACACACTCTCTCAGGGGCACGTATCCGTGAACCTCGCGTGCACACACCAAGTGTATGTATCCGTGAACCTTATATGCACACCCCAAGTGTACGTATCCGTTAACTTGGGTGCACACATCCTCTCACATCACGTGTATATATACATCAAGTTTATTTGCAAACACTCTCCTAGTGTCTGTACATATATGTAAATATCTTAACGTTACATCTCCTTAGACATTCTGTCTAAGCCACGCGGTTCTACGCTATTATTTGTAACCGCGTATACTACTTGTGCAGAATATACCATAATAGACCTTTACATTGAGAGTCAGTCATCCTTGTAGAGTTGTGATCATCTCTTCGAGCCCCGGATCTCTACTAGTGAAGGGGTTAACGACGGTGACGGCCAGAATGCCAGTGGGCAATCCCGGTTATTGATTCGTTTTCTTCTAAACACTACGACTGGTCCTGCTCGTACACGTTACACGGAGAAAACTGGTGGCAGCGGTGGGATCTGGCCTGATCTACAACAGAAGAGAACAACCGACTACTAGAGATGACCGACCACGACGGAGCCCGGGAGGCACAGGCGACCGTGGGCCGGCCGCAGGGGCCAGCGGAGGACGCGCTCGAGGAAGTGGCCGAGGGTGAGGCAGCCCCCACACACGCGAAAGACGTCATCGAAGTGGCCGAGGGTGAGGCAGCCCCCACACACGCGACGACGACCCGCGTTCGGCGAGCGGTCAGGCCTCGCAGATTGCAAGACTACGTGCTGACGTCCCAGCCCGTGTACCGTAAGAGGGGAGAAGCCCGACCCCTCCAACTGAGCAGGCAGCCCAGTGGACCTAATGTCGTGGGGCGGCTCTGCTAGCCGCCCAGATAATTCTGTGAAGGAAATCTGTGGACCTAATGTCGTGGTGGCCCGGCCAGACCGCCGGAGGGCGGCCACCTAGTGATTTCGCCGGCCCTGATGGCCCGTGATTGGCGAACAGTTTTGTTTTAGTTGATTCGAACTGTACAACTGGAACCGTAACGGCACCCTGGACGGAGAGACCCGTACTGCCATGACGGGGACGTCATGATTTAGAAAGGCGGGGGCAGTGTAACGGTTACCCGTTTGTGTAGAGAACAGTTTGAATCAGGACCGTGTACTGCGCTGGAATGTGGAAAGGACGACCTTGACCCGTGTCGTCAACGTCGAGCAAGGAGGATCTCGGAAATGCATTCCCCTGTATTTCTCGCTTACCAGAGCGAGTTGGAAGCTGATATTTAACGATTACGTTAGTTATGAATTATGGTTTGTTCTTCCATAGCCAGATTTATTCAGCGAGGTCCATATAAACGGTTCGGAGAAGTGTGGTGTAAGTGACAATAAAGAGGGCGCTGGCATCGTCGACTTATGCTAATTTTATCTGCAGGAGAACGGGTCTGTTTCTATTTTTATTCACGGAAGAGCGGGAGCCATATATAAGCTCGGACGCACGGAGAAAGCGGAGAGAGACCAGAACGCAAGTGCTAGAGGAAGCACGTCTCCAGGTCAGCCTGTAACTTATTGACTTTTGGCATAATTTACGGTTGGGCCGTAATGCAGTTGTTTTTGGCCTGGGAATCTAAAAGCTTGTACAATTCTGTAGTTAGTATTACCTGTAAAAACACGCCAATCCAATGAGAATTTGGCGGCTTGCATTTTCGGTGTGGAAACGTGTTTGTGGTTTTACTATAGTTTAGGGAACACGACAGTGTGACGTGTTGTATGTAGTTTCGGGGCATTGGGTAATACTGTAATGAGACATGTGTTTGCCTGTAGCACATTTAGGCAACTTGCATGGTCTAACTTCAGTATAAAATAGGGCTTCTAGTGTCTATACCAGTAGGTTGATAATTTCGACAATATTGCTGTGCTATCTCGCTGCACTGGGACTTAAGCCACAATATTTGTTGATCTTGTTGACCGTGAAGCGGTATATGACAATAATAGTCAGGAATTCCCTCCACCCCCAGAAATATGCAACTGCACTAAATACAGAGAGAAATAAGCCAAACTCTCACTGCCATAATACAACGACGCAAACGGCCGTGCAACGCTATACGGGCGAGAACGAGCACCGAGATTACGGCCGGGCGAAGCAAGTCGAGTACAGGCGGGCGAGCTGCTTCCTCAAGAGACGTCGGTAAACCGTGTATTCCGGGGGCCCAGCGAAAAGGGTCGAGCAGACGGCTACACGAACGGCGTCCAGCTGGAAAGAGACAAGTACATATCACCGATCTTACAGGACAGAAAGATACAGCACACAGATCACACAAACAGATACAGCTTACAGATTCAACTAGAAGGAGACGTGTATTTGTCACACGTTAAATAAAGAAACACAGAGCACAGGTTATACAGTCAAGAAAGCCACAGACCACAGATCCCACAGGGAGGATATGCGTATTTATCACGCATAAAGGCACGGTGCAGGTGGGCTCACTTTTACCGATGTAAAAGCGGTAACAAGATATACAGATTCCTGTAGGACACGTGTATTTATCACACGTTACAGAGGGCGAGCTTCCTTTTACCGATGTAAAAGTGGTAACAAAGTTTACAGACTGTATGGTCAAGCCCAGGGCGCCGATTACAACGGCAGTTTACAGACCGTACGATGTTCCATCGGTACCAGATGGAATTGTAATAGCACATGATATACCCAAGTAATTGTCCTGACGGTCCCTGAGAGTTGAGTGGTGCGTGATACTTACCGGAGAGATCGTCGTGAAGTCGTGTAGTCACAGGCGTGTCTATAGACGGGTCGCAGCCGCCGTAAGGGTTGAGACGCCGGGCTATTCTTACCTGTGCGGGAAGCAGACTGGTGAGCTGACAAGTTAGGGTCAAGCTCCGACGACTGGGGGTGAAGTACACGCCGAGTTGCCACGTCTCTGGAGAGAGCGTCGCCGCCGCGACGTTCCAACGACTGGGGGTTGTATCTGGAGAGAGCGTTACCGCCGTAACGTTCCAACGGGCCGTGACGTTTCAGCGACTTGGTGCTATATCTGGAGAGAGCGTCACTGCCGTGACGTTCCAACGCCTGAGGGTATCTGTATATTGGAGAGAACGTTACCGCCGTAACGTTCCAACGGGCCTTGACGTTTCAACGACTGGGTGCCATTCCTGGAGAGAGCGTTATATCCTTAACGTTCCAACGACTGGGTGCCATTCCTGGAGAGAGCGTTATATCCTTAACGTTCCAACGACTGGGTGCCATTCCTGGAGAGGGCGTTATATCCTTAACGTCCCAACGACGGAAGAGAAGGGCCAGCAGCCAGGCCGCCCTTATCCCCAGAAGAGAAGGGCCAGCAGCCAGGCCGCCCTCATCGCGCATTAAAGCACTATATTAACTATAAAGTTATATGCATACACTCTCATATATATATTATTGCCATATAACATCAAGCTTAAACTGCACACATTATCTTCTATTATCCACATATACACCAGGGATACGTTAACTCTATATGCACACACTCTCTCAGGGGCACGTATCCGTGAACCTCGCGTGCACACACCAAGTGTATGTATCCGTGAACCTTATATGCACACCCCAAGTGTACGTATCCGTTAACTTGGGTGCACACATCCTCTCACATCACGTGTATATATACATCAAGTTTATTTGCAAACACTCTCCTAGTGTCTGTACATATATGTAAATATCTTAACGTTACATCTCCTTAGACATTCTGTCTAAGCCACGCGGTTCTACGCTATTATTTGTAACCGCGTATACTACTTGTGCAGAATATACCATAATAGACCTTTACATTGAGAGTCAGTCATCCTTGTAGAGTTGTGATCATCTCTTCGAGCCCCGGATCTCTACTAGTGAAGGGGTTAACGACGGTGACGGCCAGAATGCCAGTGGGCAATCCCGGTTATTGATTCGTTTTCTTCTAAACACTACGACTGGTCCTGCTCGTACACGTTACAAGGCCAACCTTGAAAGCCCAGAGATTTAGCTCGGTGATCAAAAATACATGTATCGGTCACAACAGGGAGCTGGCGAAAGATGAGAACCACATGTCTAGTGGTGGTGATTTTAGCTTTACAAGGAAACCTTATTTCAGAGGAAACAGATTTCCTTGAGAGGATCCACTGGAGTTGTGATAAGGTGGATTTTCGTACTCGGAAGACTTTTGAATTCCGTTACAAAACATCAAAGTTTGAATTGCTATTGAGTCCAAGAGTAGCTGCTCATACATAAGAATCATTAGTTCGCAATTAAGCATAAAACACTCGTTAATCATAATGAGGCGCACTTGACACTTGACTGCTCGAATACATTTTGAATGGCTGCAGCTGGCGCCCAGACAGAGCTGAGGGATTTCCAGATGCGCAGCTTCGCATCTTTGTGGGTCCAGCTACTTTCGGGCTTTGTGATGGATGGATGGATGTACTTGGGCACTCCATCGCACCGCGATGGGCACAGGTCGTGCGAACACGCCGTGCAACCCGTTTCCCCCAACCCGCCCTACACATGATCCCTCTTAACAGTGTCACAGAGACACTGTTTAGTCCCCACATTCTTATTAAACAATATACATTCTCTTAATTCCCATAACTACAGAAGTATCACATTATATTTCCATCTGTCAAGCCCCCTCATTCTCTCTTCTCGTATCGATTCTTAGTGACAACTTAATTATCACAATGGACACTCATAATTAAATCTCCCAATAGCCACTCATCCTCCCCATTCACTCAACATTTAATATTTCACCCTATTTCCTGAAATCATAAATCCAGTGCCATGGAAATTTCACCCAGTATTTCTCATTTTTCTCAATGCAATATCCCACTATTTTTCCCTTATACAGAGTATACCGTACAAACGCGTTCCCCCACACCGCCCTACACATGCTCCCTCATACCAATGACGCATGGCCATCGGTAATTCCCCATTATATCTTTTTTACATCTTTTTCCATTTCATCTAATCTTGATCAGGTCCCCAGTCTTACCTCTATTTCTCTTAATCATCTGTGATACATACTCAAATTTACAGAAACATGGCAGTGTGACTAACGTCACAGGACCTACGAAGTAGGGCTTGATATGATTTAAGCGTGTACCTTGACCTAAGACTGACCATTAGCTTAGGTCAAGTCACACTGACATTGATCTAATTAAGCTCATTTCCATGGTCTTAGGTGGCATTAGGCCATGTTTTTGCCAATTTCGAGGTTTATAGGTCACCAAAGTAGATCAAATTTTCATCAAAAGTAAGCCAGCTGAGAACTTGCTGGTAACAGTCCCCTAATACATGTTCATGCCAAAAATCGAGATTCTAATGTCAACGGTTCTCCTTATTTTGCCGGAGAAATGATTCGGATGGATTGACTCACTCACTCACTCATTACCGGACAATTTGCAAAAGAGCCTACTTCGTAGGAATAAAAATCCATCGTCTTAATGCAATACCCACTGTACGAGAATCTATCTAATTGAAACTAGATTAAGTCCATGCCGCGGGGCTTAATAAGTCACGTTATGATAAACAAGCCTGTTGAAATGAGGGACATCACAAACACATCTTCGCATATCCAAGTCGAACACTGCACGTGTTGCCTTGGCTGAACATAACACATTATCTGATCATAATACGGGTTTGGTGAGGTCATAGCTCTATAAATATTCCGTGTTCCATATTAGGAGGTGTGCGATGTATGACCTTTTTAAATTTCAAATTTGATTGGCTATTCGAAAGAAATTAACATCAATACAACCAACACTTGCCATATTTGGAAATCACACCGGCAGACATCAAAGAAAATCCTCGCTGTTCGGTGTTGGCAAGCTCCTATCTTGATTGGCTATATGCACATCACGTGCGTTTCCCGGCTTGAACAATTTACCCCGGCCTATTCAGTAAGTCAAGGTAAATGACGGAACGTTAACTTGAAATGTGAAGATGCAAACACATATAACAGGGGAAAAATCTAAAAATTTGTTTTGTTCGCAATTTTCTTATAATTTATGTAATTTTTCGGTTTCTGAAATTTTCCCATTTATTGACCTGAATGGGTTGCCATGAATACACTTGGCACAATAGCATTGCTTTTGCCCGCCGTTTAACACAGCAGATATTCTTTCGGTATACTATAGTATAAGCCCATCGGGCCTCACAATTCATTTCACATTGTTAATTCAAAAGGTCTTAATATGACAGTGATTACAGCAGATAATCAATATATCTCAGTCTTTTTGCCGAGTATGGTGCCGTATAAACTATTGTTTATTAGCCTGTATTGATCTTGCCACATGTCTCCTGATAATGGAACTTTGTCAAAATATTGAGACTGTCAATAACTTTATTCGGAGTCACTTTGCTCGTGCACTACAATTACAGGCTACATTAAAACAAATTTCCAAAGATTCACATTCTGTATTTTAGAACATATATAATGACGAAACCAGCTTTTGAATGGAAAATCTGGATTCACATAGCAGAGATGATCAATTTTGTCTGCAAATGTGAAACTACATGTGCTTGTTTAAAATCTTCAATTTTAATTTTTCTCTGGAGAATTGCTGTTCTAATAACACCAAAATGATCGAAAACCAATTGTCTCATTATGCCTAGGTTACAGATCAACGCAATTGAAGGATGGCACTCTGGGACTTTGTAGTTTATCGGTGTAGGATCATTCTGAGCCTATTTGCAGAACCCCCGAGCAGATGGTCATGGGTAAATTCAAAATTGCGGCAATGTGGATACCAGAAAATTGATGATTTTGTCATTTTTTCACATATATTCTGCTTTTTCCGCTGATAAAAATGATAAAAACTATTTTATTTAACATCAGATGAATGTTATCTAAATTATCAACCAGTTTTTTCGAATATATTACATAAATTAAAAATTCGAAAAATCTGACCGAAAAATCGACCAAAAAATGCTCTTTTACCTCTCGACCAATTTTGACCTAGGTGTATTGCTTATCAAAATCGAACTCTTTCGGATAACTTATGTGGTTGCTATCGAACATGAACTCGGAAAATTTATATGGCTGCTATATCATTTTTGTTAATGATCTTTTCATTTTCATTTATTTTATTCAGTACATCAGTCGAGAGCCAGTCTAAATAATGTCATACATATACATTTCACAGGAATGAAACCAGTATATTGTACTTTGTGGCAGCCGTGATACCTGTACATGTACTTCACAAATATATAACATATTACAAGATTTCTGATACAAAGTAAATAATCGTGTATGAACTATTCCGACTGGTTTCCACTGATCTACTTTTTCCACCTCCATTTTTTACATGACTGAGTGGGGAATTTCTTAATTCTTTGTTAGGTTGGTCTGACATCTCCAAGCATGCCAAGATTTTGAGTTCAAATCAAATGAATTATAAATGGCTACTGTCTAGTGACACGTCTTACCATTAAATGTGTACTTCAGAACTCATAAAATTCACCATTCAACCAATTACAAACTGTCAAGACTGCTGATCTGTAGCGCCAAACATGACTGACCAGACATGAATGCATGTCTTAAGTTAGTCAAGCCTTAAAACAGTTACCCGAGAGCCGAGGGGTTTTCAGATGAGCAACATAGTATTTGAAAATGACGTCAATATGACGATATCAAAGTGACCATCTTGGATTTTTTTTATTTTCTGGTGGCAAGATTCAGTCACCTAGCTGAAGGCGTAAGTGTGAGTCGGTGGTTGGGGGTGGGGGGGGGGGGGTCAAATAGCCCAGGTAGAGATAGGGTTAAAAGACAGTAGCTGGTTACAGATTTATGCTTAGGTCAAATTTATAGTCGGGTAAAAGAAGACTATTTTAGGTTATTTTAGAGAAATCGGTTTGTTGCATATGTTTTAATGTATGTACATGTTTTTGGTTTGTTGCGTTGATCTTTCTGGATTGCTGGTTTGTTGGTTTGTTTTGTTGGAATACTTAGAATTTTGTTTGATCGTGGCTGTATAGCTGAAATATTGCTCAACGCGACGCTAAACCTTAATTCCCTCTCTCTCACTCCCCCTCTCCACTTTATATGATAGAGCTCGATGTTCCTGGGGTCGAAGTGGTTAATAACCAACAGAGTGTGTGTATATATACATATCGCCCAGCTGGCTGACTGCTGTTATGATGGGTTTGTTAATGAACCTGATATAATTAAACCAGGAATATTTGAAAGAGTGTTAGTGATATATTTTTTAACTGTAGAGTTTTAATTGCCCAGAGATTCCCGATAAATACTCATTTTTATCTGTCTCTTCGCATACCGAAGTACACATTTTCTCAGCAGAATACGGTTTGGTGATGCCATAGCACTATAAAAGTGCCCCTCTTCCAACTTCAAATGTTACTGCCTGCTGAACCGGTATCAACATTTCCCGTTTGAAAAGGGTCCGTGTAACCTTGAACAATTCAATTTTCGTTTTTTGTTTTTGGTTTCTCAAAATCAAAAATTTAAATTTGACCGTCAATTTTCAATTTTCGTTTTTCTTTTTCGGTTTCTCAGAATCAAAAATTGAAATTTGACATTCAATTTTCAATTTTCGTTTTTCGTTTTACTTCGCGCAAAAATGAAAATCAAATATTGAAAATTGCATTGACTTGTCCGTTTTTCGTTTTTTGATTTTAACTTTGACGCATCAATGTTAACTTATCATGTTAGGCTTATGATGTCACTTTCGGTCTGCGGAGTAGTATGGAAAGCGCAAATCGGATTGTTTAGGCAGGTGTGGAGCACAATATGGAAAGCCAGTAGGGGGAAAGATATGGGAGTGTCACCAAACTATTGATCCCTGGAGCCAGGCATTCCAGCTAGATTATAATGGGCCAACTGCGCATGTCCAGAAGTGAGTAGGCATTCGTGCAGTAGGTGTGAAGCATTATATGGAGAACAACGGGGTTGATGCACATATGAGTTTCATTAAAGTAAGGTAAAACACTAAATACGTGGGTACCCTAACCATAACCCCAAAAGGAAGCCGCGTCGATGCGTTGAAGCTTTTGACACCCGCACTTAAAGCGTTGAAGCGTTTTTGACGCTGAACGTTGACGGGCATGTGAACGCTCCAACGATCCAGGTCCCAAAAATAGAGAATGAAGATTGGACCTGAAGCGTTGAAGCACTCAGACGTCTGGCATCAAACGTGACGTTTGTGTGCTTGTTTGAAATGGTGGTTCACGGAACGCTGGCCATATACGGATTTCGCGGCCCATCACCGCGATGCTTACTCTTATTGGTATTAAATCTTTGTTGGTATCTTTATGAATACTATATTTCAAATCAATAACAAATAGCGGTTGTGTGCATGAATGCTGTTCGCTTTTGTAGCGCTCTAAACATCTATTTTTAGAAATGAGAAAATCTAAGACTGCGTCCTGATTGGCTCAGGCCTCAATGCCAATAACCAATGACAACTGCAGGATGCCAGCTATCCAGGCCTGTCTGGTGCATCTTCACAAGTCCAGGTAAATCGTGAATCCTCGCACAGGGTTTACCCGGACATTTTTGGTGATTCGAGCGAGTTTTTGAGTCCTTGCCTCAATCTCGAACATTTCATCCCCAGAGATTATTTTGAATTAGCATGTCGGTATCCCAAGTCGGCGGTTTTTGCTTTGACTCTCGATGACGATTTCAGCTTGACATCAAAGTTATGCCAGCGATGTCACATCTCAAACATTGCAGCTAGTGATTTGGCGTATTAGCTTGCTGAGCCTGTTCAATAATTGGTTTGATTTAAAGGATACCCCTCGATCTTTGTTTTATCCAGAACTACCGTGGGCAACTAACCAAGGCAATGCATAGATACCCTAACAAATCGATCAATACACTGGCTCCCGAGGATGGCCTGGTGGGCCACATGCCTCTCACGCTCCACACCTCTTATACGACACGATTTGCGTTTTCTATTCTACTCGTCATACCGGAAGTGACATCATAACCCGTCCACGTGCGAACTTAACATTGATACGTCAAAGTTAAAATCAAAAAACGAAAAACGGACAATTCGAGGCAATTTTCAATATTTGATTTTCATTTTTGCGTCAAGCGAAACGAAAAACGAAAATTGAAAATTGACTGTCAAATATCAATTTTCGTTTTTTGTTTTTGTAATCCCAGAATCAAAAATTGAAAATTGACGGTCAAATTTCAATTTTTGATTTTTAGATCACAAAAACAAGAAACGAAAATTGAAAATTGACGGTCAAATTTCAATTTTTGATTTTGAGATTACAGAAACAAAAAACGAAAATTGAAAATTGACGGTCAAATTTCAATTTTTGATTTTGAGAAACCAAAAACGAAAAACGAAAATTGAACTGTGCAAGGTTACACGGACCGAAAAGCAATACAGCCACTGCTGGCTATATTTAGACTTCTAAGAAAATTCTCCCCGCTCTGTGTTGTCAGGGTCATATCTTGATTGGCTAAATGACATCAAGTGCGTTTATACATGTATCTAGAAGAATTTACCCCATTCAGTCACTGTAGGTCAAGCTAATACGTTAGTGTACGTAGTATTCAACTTGAAATTTGAAGACGAAGGACACACGTAGCTGGAGATAAAATACCTCCCCGGTGGACCAGGACGAGGGACATGTCATCCACAGTGGTTTGGTTAGCAGTTGGTGTCTTGGAAGATGTTGTTAATATTTTTTGTTTCATGATTATGATTTATTTTCCATCTTCTCATTGTTATCAAACACACAGTTTACACGCCGTAACAACCCTTGCTATAGTAATAGCAACAATCCACACAGGAACTCTATCTATATTACTCCACACAGGAGATAACTTAATAGAAAAGAACAACTTAACCCAGTCCTGATCTTGAATAGAACTGAACTTTACTAAACGAGAGAATATATACATAGGAGTATTTTAGAAAGGCATGCAAGATTAATGACCAGATTGGAGACACATATATTTTGGTAGACGAGAAGAGAGGGCGAAGTCCGGAACTGGCTGTCAAGAGTTTATCAGTGTTTTGGTGACAACTACGGTGGCATTTGACTGACCACTGATAGTCTTTTATCCAACAATGTTGAAAGCACATACTTGTACTGGCCATGTGGCTTATGTATAAGGGCTAATTGATCAGTCAGTGAAAGCTGGATATTTAAGGTTAAGAGAATATACTCAGTCCTACAAAAATGGTCTACTATCTTTATGTCAGTTTTCCAGTAATGATCCTGATAAGAATGTGAAACGTGAAATACATGATTATTATCTCAGAGATGATTTGTCTCGCGCGAATTTCTCCATGCGCGTGGCAGTGATAACTAGCTAGTGATTAGAAAAAAAACAACCTTCTGTGTAATTCATTTTAAGTAAAAAACATCTTGATGTCTACTACATGCCTACTACATGCCATATGTTTATACCCTTTCCCCTTCCAATAAAACACAGACATTGTCTTCTATCTACGGATCATGCATAATTCATCATTTCTATTGAATACAAATCTTGGTTTTATATATTTTACAATGACAATGACGTACAAATATTATCTCTACATCACGTTGTTATCGAGATATGAGACAACACATTTTTGATGGCGGCAAACTGATGAATGTAGGATTTGAGGATTATACTCATTAAATATTAAATACAGCCTCTTAATACTGATTACGTAAGTTTAATTTCGTTATCCGTAATGTAGGAGTTAATCAAAACGTGTTTATATAACAAAAGTGTGTGTCTTGAGTTACCGGCAGCTGTCCAAATCTCCCCTGGAACGGTAATAATAAATATGACAGTGAGTGAGTGACTGAGACGCAGTTCATTAAATGTGACTTGAATCTTCATTCTAAAATTACATACCCTTAAAAGGCAGTAGGCTCCGTTATGTCATTGAGATCAGGGTAAGATAGGAAATTATAAACCACAACCTTAGAACAGGGTTGTCTCCAATTATGCCATATTATACACCCCTGCTATAATTCACTTTTTATGCACCCCCTTCATGTACCAAAACATCAGTTCACAAACTATGATCCAAACACATCCTATCAAATTATTAAATCCTAAGATATTTCATTTTTCATATGTGAATGTGCGTGAACATTTGATCCCGAATAAAAAACAATGCTTATTTTTTTAAACAAATTTTGATGTAGGTTTTCGTTGTTGTGAAGGAGCGAACAGTTAGTCAATAATTCACCGATTGTTTGTCTTCTTTTGTGTGCCGAATATCACAGATTCGCTGCAATTGATTAGTTCTGCTTAATTCAAGTTGTTGGGATTCAGAACAGATCTAATAATCTCGCGCTTTTAATATCCTTCGAATGTTGCATAGCACCTGTGCCTTGTCCCAGTGCTGCGACAAGTGCACAGCACGTGGACCACCGCGTGAGCTCCGGTTCGTTCTCATGACGTTTATAACATGGAGCGGGTTTTTCATCTATTGATATCTGGTATAGATATGAAAATATGGATCAAATACAATAAAGATCCAATAAGCTTACATTTATGATAATTTTAGCAACTTCAGGTCGAAAATGTACCACTTATTATCGATTAAAATATATTCTGGGTTTACCCTATCTGGCCTGGGCTTTTTGGGACCTGCAGGGGGACAAATTAAAGAAAAAATGTGGTAACGTAATATGCCACAGATAATTGCGACTCAATTACATAAAATATTTGAACAGTTCTATTCAAGTGATGATAATTACTTCCAAAACATTATCGAATAATATAGTATGATAATTTACGCATCAATTCGATCAAGGGGCTGTCAATATATTTATCGATTATTCAAATATTATGTACGATTTTCTGATTTCTTAGATGCTAAAGACACAAAAATAAGCCTAATTTTGTCAAGTCCAATCATATCATAAGATTGTACAATTACTCCCAAATATATAAATAAATAATACAAATATTTTTTTTTATCGCGAAATTTTATAGTTCCTTCATCTGGCCTGTTCTGTGTTTTTTGTTTTTGTTTTTTTTCACATTTTTTTGCATGAAAATATTTCTCCTGGTTGATGAGAAGCTTTTTGGAAAAATTCGATATGCAAATAAGTCATTGGTTAGATGATTAGATAGACAAATACGAATGTTTAAGATTCTGATACCTTTGCAGCCCATTAATTTGCGTAAAGGAGGTGTGTTAGTTGAAATGAATTTTTAATAAATATGAATCTCGTGAGTACTCCTTTGTTACTTCATATCTGTTAATAAGATATCATAATCCGTGCAGTTTCCAAAATAAAGCTTTTATAATATGTTGATATGTCTTGAGAAACGTATTTCTATAAATACTTATAACTTTTTAGAAGTAGTTTTTATGATGCTGTAAATTAGCAATATTACAAAGAATACCATTCCCAATAAATTACATCATTACCAGATTTAAACTTCAAACCTAATGTCTCTGTAACCGTGGCCTAAAACTGGACCTAGAATGTTGGGGTTCCCTTTTAAATTGCCAATACTATGCAGAAAGACCAAAGCACAAAGTCACAGACAGAATTATAGGTATATTATTATCATATATGTAAAAGTAAAGTTGCAAGGAGTGAATGAATGTCCAAAATTCTGAAGTCAGAAGTCGGAAGTCAGAAGTCGGATATGAAAATAAAAATAATAAACTTCAATGGTTATCTGATTATTAAAAGTACGTGCAATCAGCTTTTCAAGCTCACGATGCCATAATAATGGTATTGTGTTATTCCATGTTTCATAATTTAAGAAGTAATGCATTATAAAAAAAAATCCCAAGTCTGAATTCAGAAGTCGGAAGTAGGAAGTCATAAGTCGGAAGTCAGAATTCAAAAAGTAAAACTCTGAAGAATACCCTCTCGGCTTTCGTAAATAAACGTTCAATTGAGCTGTCGCCGATGTATAACTACATTTCACACGGATACAGGAATCCAGTCTGCCTGTCCAAATATATCACTCTCGGACATGTGGTATATATCAACACTCCTTAGAGGCGATTAGAGTTTCATTCGACCTTCAGTCTCCATCTGTTCATTACTGTTTCAAGGAATGTGTGACTTAAATACAATACAGACGTTTGAAGGCTCTAGAAAATGTGTTAAACATATACACTTTCATGTATAAAACGAAGAATACCCCTTAACATTTTGCAAAATAATAATAATAATAAACATTTCCTTCTTATTGTATACGAGAGATAAAATAAATATACCATATAAATATATAGTTTGTGTACTACCCATTTTTGGCCAAATACTAATAAACGATATACATTTTTCTGTATTGATTATATACCGAGTGGGGGCGTAAAGCACCGCGGTGAGGCTTGAACACTGTAATTTACACAGAAACGTTGACTCTCGGTTTGTTGAGAAAAACTATAGATGTCTTATTATTCTCCAGGCGCCCACTTCTAAATAAAACTCCGATAACATTTTATCGACACCTCGTTATCGCAGGCGATGTTCATCCCTCGCCAAGTCGGATAGTGAAGCTATTTCTTGACACGAAATGTCCGGTTTGCGATGCCCCACGTTGCATTGAGTGGCAAGAGTAAACCAACTCTAAGACTGAAATCTCACATGGCGCAGAGTTTCTTTTATTACAATTTTCGTCGAGACGATAAAAACATGAATCATAATGATTAACTCTATTCATGGTCCGTCTTTCAAAGCGGTACAGGTTATTCAAACCTGCAAATGCCCTCTTAAATAATTAGATTGGAATTATTGACCAATCTATTCCAATTAAACTTCAATCTATTTATCCCAGTCTATTATGATCGATCAGGCCTCTAGATTTTCCTGTATGCAGTATAGATTCAATCTTATAATTATCAATCTATAACAGATTGATCTTCATTCGGAATAGGTTGGTCAGTAATTTGAGTCTAATTATTTATGAGAGAGGAGGATGGTCAAAATGAATTTCCACACAAAGTGGAGGGTAAGCACGCGATTTTTCGAAAACCTCTTTTCCACGTTTGCAGTTAACCCAAGAAGACCTGTTAAGATTGATCAAAGCAATAACACTTGCTTGAGATACATCTTTTTTTTATTATTATTTTATTACTTTTTTATTCTTTTTTTAATGATATTATTATTTTGACCAGCGAAATAAATTTGCTTAAATATCGCCTGCGGAAATATCGTGCCCACCACTAATGTCGCGTGCTGAAATGTCATCAACAAATAGGTACCGGTAACAGATGTGAATACTTGAAGTGGGACGGGTCAGCATACTCGATTATCGAGTTGTAAACCTTCTCGAGAACGTTAAACGCACGATAAGAGTGAACCCTTTAATTGCACGGAGTTCCTTTTAATACAGTTTGCGTCGAGACGGTAAAAAAAATTGAAAAAAGATGAAGAGATGTGAATAGGCCTACATGTAAATCAAACACGTGCGTCAATATAATAATAGGCAAATGATGGCGGCAAATTACACTGTGATTTTTTACTGTAACACATAATTACAGTACAATACTGTAATACAAGCAGTAGTTTATTGTACTACATTGTATACAGTAAGTTACCGTATATATTTTTCAAAATACAGCATTTATCGGCATGAAAATAACACACAGTACACTTGACTCATCTACTGTAAAATTGGCATAACTTATTGCCTTATTTTACTTTACTGCAGAATATAATTTACAGCATACAGAACAATATTTATACGAAGAAAATTGAAGTAATTTGCCGTACTGTTTCATATACATCAAGTTGATGCATCTTTAAAAGAAATACGTTTTGTATTGCTTTGCTTGGGAAATATAAATACAGAATATACTAGTGCAAATTAATTGTTAATCAATTCACTCTTCTTGGTTTGTTTCTGGGGTAAGGATGCATGAGCAACTTTAATGCTCCATAACAACATGCGTCGATGTGAACTAGTTGGCATTCAAATTATTGATCATAGTATACGAATTATATTGAAAAATATATAGTTTGATAAGAAAAGTATTTTTATTTATGATATAGGCCTAGTAGGAAACTGAAATAATCGTGTCGACTTCGCTGAATTTTCTCGGGACCGACCGACATGCGGTTTTTCTTGTTGGGAAAATTGTTGCCTGAACTAACTGAAACACTTTTACGTTTCCGGAATCCTTTTACGAATAAAATCATATAAAATTTATACATTTACCCTCTACATGTACCTTTTTCCGTAAAAGGATTTGCTAAAATAATGCGATCTAAAGAAATTTTCAGCGGAAAACGGGTGACTGCCATGAGTAAAAACTCGGATTTGAAGACGGACTTCAGAAAAGTCCGAAAATCCGGAATCAAGGTCGCGGGTAAGTTTATGAGGAAATTCGCAAGGTTGATGAGTCAGAATTGTGAATTCAAATAAAAAAAACTAAATGTAAATGAAAATAATATTTTTCTATGGTATGGTATAAATATAATTTTGAATTGGTCATCAATTTCAAATAAATAAATATTTCTATAATAGAAATGAAGAATGACCGGGAATATACATATTTTTTCTCAGTAATTTTTGTTCTTGGATCCGTTATTAATATAAATTTACTAATTGATAATGCATTTAATTTATAAAATGAAGTAAAGCCAGTAAACAAATTGCGCCGAAGAACAAGCGGAGAAACATAAAAATCACCAAGCTGGAAGGTGGTAAATAGGTTACTCAACAAACATCTCCGGTAAACCAACACAACTTACAAAATCCGAGAAAATCATAGTATCTGAAATAAAACCATATAAGTGATTGACAATTTGAAGGTAATTATACAAACCATCCCTTCCCAAACGTTTCTGAGACCTAATTCTATCATGAATATTTTTTACCTGAATATAATCCCTATCTTTAAGGACTCCTTGATACCGACCATTGATTGAAATTGCAGTTTGAGGGACGCTTCCCACACGGATTTTTCAATTCATTTGTGATGTTTATAAGCGCTATATTTTAAAATAAAAAAATAAATGAATGAAGAAATAAGTAAATAAATAAATAGATAAATAACATGGACAGGGCGGACTGAGATATAAATAGGAGAGAAGAATTGACTATGTACAAGTTCGTCGGTCAGTTTTTCCTTAGGTTATTGGTAAACATATTTTCACTATATATTGTCGTCGCTTGGATGATTCCTTTGTCTTTGCACCCCCTCATACACACACGGCCGTCCAGAATAAAACTGGGAGAACCATAGGCGTGTTCTTCCAGAAATATGTGCCTGTAACATTGCTTGGAGTGCGTAAGGGTGTACAGGATGGCAGGCTGCGTCTTATATTGCTCGAAAGTCAAAGGATAAAAAAATGCACCAAACAGTTGGGCGTCTCAGGCGTAGCGCGTCTGGTCTTGTGGATGTTTGATTTTGTCAGTTCAGGACGTCTTTCTGGGGTGTTGTCACTCACGGCGCTGTTCAATAATTTTTGTCGTCATCCGTGTGCTGTTGACAAAAACAACACCCCAGAAAGACGTCCTGAACTGACCATTGATTGATTGAAATTGTAGTTTAAGGGCCGCTTCCCATTCGGATTTCGCGGCCTATCAACTCAATGTTTTATTTGAATTTCGCGGTACATTACTTTGTTTATTGAATATCTTTCCCAGCGCTAAATATATAAATAAATGATAAATAACAATGAGCGATTAGTAGGAGATATAAATAGAAGTAAATAAGAATCGTTATATGTACAAGTTCGTAAGACTCTTTCTGGTTTTTGGTTAAGTTATACTGGTAAATATGAGTTCACTGTAATCGCGTGTATGATTCCTTTGTCTTGGTACCCCTTTACGCACAAAGCCGTCCAGAAAAAAAAATTGGGAGAACCATGGGCGTCTTCAGGATTTTTCGGATCGACTTCCCTAACGACGCCCTTGGGAACAGGGTGGGTTCTTCCAGAAATCTGTGCCTGTAACAATTGCTTGGAGTGTGTATTGGGGCACAGGACGGCAGGTCTACGTCCTATATTGCGTGAAAGTGAACTGACCATGATTGATTGATTGATTGAAATTGTAGTTTAAGGGCCGCTTCCCATACGGATTTCGCGGCCCATCAACTCAGTATTCTATTCAAATTTCACGGTACATGTCTTCGTAAATTTAAGATCTTTTGCAGCGCTATATATTAAAATAAATAATTAAATAATGAATAACAATAACAATGAGGAAATATAAATACTAGTAGAGAAGAGTCGCTATGTACAAGTCGTTAAGTCTGTAGAACTGACCATCTATGCTATCTATCCTTATAAACAGATTTCATAGACAAGTCTTTTCACTCACTAACAATGTGTTGAAAAGTCGAATAACTGCTCACTACAGGAATGGTTAATCTGATGGCTCTAATCTGATTACCTATTCACATAATCTTTTAACGGTCGTCGCTGTCGATCATTGTGCTAACGGATTAGCGGTTAGGGAATAATCGCCTGGGATTGAAACGTAAGTGTTCACCAGTCTGGGCTGTGAGATATCAAGAAGTCAGAAGTGAACAAAACAAAAAATTGATATAATTTATAATAATTTTCTTTTCTCAGTTTTTTTCAATTTATTTTTATGAAATATATTTGGATTTACCGTGCATAATTTGTAAATTTCCTGAAACCACAGAACATTCTAATCTCAGTTTAGTCGATCAAATTTTCTAATACATACAAACACGACAAACATTCATTTATTTAACAAATAGAATATTATATGTATAAATTATGTTTTTTTTTTAATTTAATTCGACACTTGCGACCCACTGACGTAACCAATCTTCCCATAAACTTATCCGCGATCGTGATTCCGGATTTTCGGACTTTTCTGAAGTCAGTCTTCCAATCCGGGTTTTTGCTCATGGCAGTCACCCGTTTTCCGCTGAAAATTATTTGATTTTCGAACGCATTATCTCAGCGAACCCTTTTACGGAAAACGGTAGAAAGTACATGCATAAATTTTATATCATTTTATTCATTAAACAGTAGAGGATTCCGGAAACGTTAATGATTGCAATTAAATAGAGTGAAAAGTTAAAGAATTTCGTAATGGTGCAAGTCAGCAGCCACGCTGTCTGGAAGTGACGCGATTCGGTGGTACAGTCGTGAGAGCGTTTTGGTCCCAAGAGTTGTCTCCCATTTAATATTTGTCAAATCGCGTGTAGGTGCAATTTTGGACGGGCTCTTCGACTGAAAACCGCCAATTTCGACTTAATGCGACCGGTACCACAAGACAGCACACATATTAAACCTATTATGAAAATTGGTCTCCACCTCCTAAAAATTATCTTTCTTAAGAAAATATAAATATATTTCGCAATGTTTGAAAATTAGAAATTCAAAATGCAATGTTTCAAAGTTAAATACCGACATAGTACTGCGGAGTTTCGGGATTTTTTGGCATTGTGCAGAAAGTAAACGTTTAGTTTAGCAAATCCATATCAATAAACGATAATTTGTATTACTTTTAGAGGAGTTATAGATAATTGAAGAGTAATTAGGTCACGACTATTTCTTTGGCTGCTATATTACAGTATTCAATAACACAACTTAAGAGATGTGCCTTATGTTATTCATTCCTGTAATATTACAGAATAATGTATTTGCCTGGTTAAGGCGTTAAGAAAGAACGCACATTCATAAAACTTAACGATATGATGCGACACGAGGATACTTTCTATCCAGACACCGAGAAGCCGACTGAGGAGCCAGATAATGATACCGAAACAGAGACTGCTGAAATTCTGTTTATTGATACGGAGAGTTTGATCTCAGATAGTCAGCCTATCTCCCAACGAATTGAGGACAAGTGAGAGCCTTGGGATCGTATTGTGCATGAAGCTATTAATACCCACGCTGCGGTGATCGAAGACGCGGGACAGAGTAACTTACAACCGGCGTACATTCAAATGCGCCCGAACATCAGGAAAACAGCCATGGTCATCTGTGAATGGTATAGACTGCTGCCATTTGAAATGAAACGCGACCCCACGCATAGGTCCGTCATAAAGACCAAGCGTTACTTGGAAGAGGATATGGGTTTACCACCCACCGTAGCCCGGGAAAATGCGATCAGAATGCACAAAGGTTGAAAATTTAGATAAAAAATAAACAAAGCCGGTGTAGCTACGTACACGGTCTTTAAGAATAGAGTAAAATCAGAGCGGCGCGCAGCTTAGTTTAGACGAAAAGTCTATCAGTTATACCCCTCTACATAATATATCTTTTCTCGTATTGTTTAATGTTTCGAGATAGCATATAAAAAAGCAAAGCCGCGCGCCGCCCTGAAATTAATGGCATGGTGTAGCTGTATACAGGCTTGTTCAGAATAGTGTAGATCCACAGCGGCGCACTGCTTTATTTTAAAGAAAAGTCGAGAAATTATACCACAACTCATTATTTTTTCAATTTATTTTCAAGGTTGAAAAGTTGCATAAAAAAACACAATGCCGCGCTCCGCTCTCTTTTAAAGAAAAGTCGATAAATTATACCACCACTCATTATTTTTTTAAATTTATTTTGAAGATTGAAAATTTATACACAGAAAACAAAGCCGCGCGCCGCCCTGAAATCAATGGAATGATGTAGCTACGTACACGGTCTTTCAGAATAGAGTGAAATTAGGGCGGCGCGCAGCTTAGTTTAGACGAAAAGTTAATCAATTATACCCCTCTACATAACTTATATAGTTTTCATAATGTTTAAAGTTTCCAGATAGTATATAAAAGACAAAGCCGCGCGCCGCCCTGAAATCAATGGTATGGTCTAGCTGTATACAGGCTTGTTTAGAATAGGGTAGATCCACAGAGGCGCACTGCTTTATTTTAAAGAAAAGTCGATAAATTATACCACAACTCATTATTTTTTCAATTTATTTTCAAGGTTGAAAAGTTGCATAAAAAAACACAATGCCGCGCTCCGCTCTGAAATAAATGGTATGGCGTAGCTACGTACACGGTGTTTCAGAATAGAGTAAAATCAGAGCGGCGCGCAGCTTAGTTTAGGCCAAAAGTCTGTCAATTATACCCCTCTACATAATATATGTCTTTTCATATTGTTTAATGTTTCGAGATAGTGTATTAAAAAAAAACAAAGCCGCGCGCTGCCTTGAAATTAATGGTATGGTGCAGCTCTATATAGTGTAGATCCAGAGCAGCGCACCGCATTGTTTAAAAGAAAAGTCGAGAAATCAAACCACCACTCATTATTTCTTTTTAATTTATTTTAAAGGTTAAAAATTTATGTAAAAAAAAGACAAAGCCGCGCGCCGCCCTGGAATTACGAGTATGCTGTAGCTACGTACACGGTCTTTCAGAATAGGGTAAAATCAGAGCGGCGCGCAGCTTAGTTTAGACGAAAAGTCTATCAATTATACCCCTCTACATAATTCATAATATATTTTTTCATATTTTTTACTGTTTCGAGATAGTATATAAAAAAAACTAGTTTAGTTTAGACAAAAAGTCTATAAATTATATCCCTCAACATAGTATATTTTTTTCATATTGTTCAATGTTTCGAGATAGCGTATAAAAAAGCAAAGCCGCGCGCCGCCTTGAAATTAATGGTATAGTGTAGCTGTATACAGGCTTGTTCAGAATTATGTAGATCCACAGCGGCGCGCCGCATTATTTTAAAGAAAAGTCGAGAAATCATACCACAACTCGTTATTTTTTAAAATTTATTTTAAAGATTAAAAATTTATACAAAAAAAAACAAAGCCGCGTGCCGCCTTGAAATTAATGTTATGGTGTAGACACGTACACAGTCGTTCAGAATAGAGTAAAATCAGAGCGGCGCGCAGTTAAGTTTAGACAAAACGTCTATCAATTATACCCCACTACATAATTCATAATATATCTCTTTTCATAGTTTTTACTGTTTCGAAATAGCATATAAAAAAATAAGCCGCGCGCCGCCCTGAAATTGATGGTATGGTGTAGCTGTATACATGCTTGTTCAGAATAGCGTACATCTACAGCGGCGCTCCGCTTAGTATTAAAGGAAAGTCGAGCAATATCACAACTCATATTTTTTTAATTTATTTTAAAGGTGGAAAATTTATATATATAAAATAAGACCGCGCTCCGCTCTGAAATTAAAAGTATGGTGTAGCTACCTACCTGGTCGGCGCGTAGCATAGTTTAGACGAAAAGTCCACCAATTATACCTCTTTGCATAATATATCGTTTTTCTTATTTTTACGGTTTCGAGATGGAATATAAAAAACAAAGCCGCGCTCGGCCCTAAAATTAATGGTATGGTATAGCTGTAGACAGCCTTGTTCAGAATAGTGTAGATCCACAGCGGCGCGCCCTATAGTATTAAAGAAAATTCGATGAATTATAAAACTCATTATTATTTAAATTTATTTTTAAAGTTTAAAATTTATATATCAAAAACAAAACCGCGCTCCGCTCTGAAATTACCGATATGCTTTAGCTACATACATGGTCTTTCAGAATAGGGTAAAATCAGACCGGCGCGCAGCTTAGTCTAGACGAAAAGTCCATCATTTATATCTCTCTTCATAGAATATCTTTTTTCATTTTTCTTATTGTTTCGTGATAATAAATCATTAAAAAACGCCGCGCGCCGCCGTGTAGCTATGTACACGGTCTTTCAGAATAGAGTAAATTCAGAGCGGCGCGCAGCTTAGTTTAGACGAAATGTCCATCAATTATACCTCTCTTCATAATGTATCGTTTTTCATATTTTTTACTTTTTCTATATAGTATATAAAAAAAACAAAGCCGTATGCCGCCCTAAAATTAATGGTATGGTGTAGCTCTATACAGACTTGTTCAGAATAGTGTAGATACACAGCGGCGCGCCGCTTTATTAAAAGAAAAGTGGAGAAATTATACCACAACTCGTTATTTTTTTAAACTAATTTTAAAGGTTAAAAATTTATATATAAAAAAAAACAAAGCCGCGCGCCGCTCTGAAATTAATGGTATGATGTAGCTACGTACACGGTCTTTTAGTATAGAGTAAAATCAGAGCGGCGCGCAGCTTATTTTAGACGAAAAGTCCATCAATTATGCCTCTCTGCATAATATATCGTTTTTTTAAATATTGTTTTTACTGTTTCCAGATAGAATACAAAAAAAACCCCACAAAGGCGTCTATTTTAAATTATCTTTGCAGTGTAGCTGGATATATGTTTGTTCAGGGTGTTTCACAGTCAAACCAGGCTCTAGTCAGAAATGTATACCCTCAGCCCAATCCCTGTAAGTGAAAAGACGTTAATATTGGACAAAATCGGTGATAAGTAGGATTTGTATACATCCTCTTCATCCCAGAACTCCGGCATGCAATATAAATGGCTAAGATGAGCAAAGTTGGGTCAAACCAGGCGTTCTATAGATATGAGACGAATCGGCATTTCATATGTCGAAAATCCATTGAATGTCCAATATCAAACGAATATCCATAGAATATCCAACGAATATTTTTGAATATTTAACCTTTGTAAACCGAACCTGTGAAATCCGAATGTCCAATATCCAATATCCAATATCAAACTCACTTCACACGACTAACTGACACTACAGAAAATTGTACATTTAACATGTATGTTAAATGTATGGTTCAGGTATGTGAGAGTCCGAAATTTGCATTCATTTATAATACATTTCCGATATGGTGTAGTTAGATATTTATAATAATTTAACTGTACAGTGCAGCTTGGAGAGTCCCTAATTTCACCCATATGACATAACCATGTGGAATGTTTCGGGTGTACATTGATTTGATTGGTTGCAAATACGGGATGATCCGCCGTATTGAATATATAGTTTTACTTACATTTCATACCCTGGTGAACGGTCGCATTCACAGACATTTGACTAGTAGGTTGAGAAAAATTAAATGATTGGATTCACTTAACATTTGAATACCATACTGAGCATATTGAGTATGATCTAGTTTAGTTATATTTAACCCGTGTGATGAAGGATTTTATATAGTCGGATTTAAAATAAATTCCAGTCCGTTCGTATATAAGCAAATAAAAATATTTGCCATAGCTTCGCCATACAGTGGCCAGGTCATTGGCATATGGACATGATGTATGTAACCACCTTGTGATATATGCTTGTGCATACGAGTCTTCCTTATACGTGTAATGTACGGTGAAATCAATGGTTTTTATCTACATTTCACTTGGATTATTAAATCTGTATATTTCTGAAACATTTCCTATATGGATGACGAGTTGGTAAAATTGAACAAAACACGCATGAAATTGCTAGATTTCATGTAATGACATTTTCGTATTTCATTATATTTGCAACGTGCACTACATAGATGTTATATATGACTATTTGCATATGTTACACACGGTTTTGATAAATGGATATTTGATAATATTTCCTAGACTATAGAAACGTGTGCAAATTGCAGGATTTGAAACCAATGAAAGGTGCTCGCACATGCGGATGATCACACGTTTAATAGCATATGCAAATCTATTTGCATATAATGTTCTAGGATGGTCATTCGAATCTTGTCGGTTTCATGAACATATATTAATATAAATACTGTGAAACACATGCATCTCTAAATGTTTGTTCATGATATGTGTGACATTTTATTGTATATAGGCCAGGGGTGGAGCAGTTAATATTTATTTTATTTTTGTTTCAGCATTTTTTGTCGGGGCGCAAAACTGGATAACCGATATATAGCCATGCGTCTGGTTCCTTCATGTCATGATGACCCAGCTTCGTAGGCGGGCACTACCGGTATGTTAGCCTTCCTGCAAACTTCCATCCGCCGTTGAAAGTCCAGATCTACGGAAAATAGATCTACAATAGTCGCTCCCGATCTTGGCGATAGAGAGCGTACTCTCAGATCTGGTGTTAATCATAATTGTAAAATCCGTCAACTACGCAGAAGAAATCTATCCATCTCCGTCCTCCCCATACGTCCAGTCGGTTAGAGACTTCTGTCAAATCAAAGCGGAAAACGATGCGTGGCTGGTGATTCTTCTCGGCGCTTCTATTAGAAGAATGATAATTCCTCCATACTATGGTCCCCTCGCGTTCTGTCGCTCAAATCCACTCAGGAAACGAAGTGCTGTAACCCAAATGTCTTCACCTTGGTAGGTAGCCCGTAATGTAACGGTTGCGCTGCAGCGACCCGGCTATAAATGACAGACGCGCGGATCTCAGAGAAGACCAGCATAAATGTTCGACAGCTCTCGTGGCGACTGGTCCTATTTGTGCTTCTTCCGACATACATTTTCCGTTCTAAAAGTCGACTGTTTTAGTTCATCGTGCCCGATGTCTACATGATGATGCGTCCATATTTCGTCAAATATATGCATATAAAAAAATCCACCAAAAGACTCACGATCGTCTCGTATCATGTAAATAGGCGTAAAACTGGACGATTTCATTTCTGTTTTCGACATATTTTTACATACTAAGTGGCATGGTGAGAGCGAATGTGGATTTGTTTTCATGTTCAAATTTGAGTGGACAGATGGATAAACCCCTGTAGTGATATTCAGCACTATTGATATGAAAATTGACAGCTTTAAAGTCGAAAAATCTATCGAAAATGAAACACAATATGCCTTGCTTTCGGCGCGTCGAACAGCCTTGTCTCCCATTATGCCAGGGCCGTAGCTTAAATTGTATGGAATTTGTCTTGAATCATCAACCGCACTTATCTTCAATCCGATCACCATCCCACCATTAATACACAGCGTATAAGTACCGATCTGCCTTCCCTGATATCCCAAGTTCACTTCGAGCACATGATGGCTATTGCAAAGACATATTTAAAACTATCACCCCAAAGACATCGAGAGAGACTAGAAAAGACATGTAACTGTTGGTCGACTGCCATTTTGTCCTGGTATACCAGGTCCGAGAGGAGAATCGCCGCGCACACACTTCCCCTGGCTAACATTTTCCCTTCGGACATTTCCCGTCATGGACTGTTTACTTTCCCTGTATTTGATTTTACCAGTATGAGCATAGTTTTCTTGTTTTTTTGTTTTTTTGCTTATTAAAATATGTATTTTCAACAAAACTTTATTTTTATTTCATTACAAAAAGTTCATATTTTACACATAAATGTGGAAGAAAGTCTGTATGCCGAAGTTAATGTCTGTTTTGCCGCCTGATTATTTATCTTTGTATGTAATTTCTGAGAGGGCACGTAAGTTGATTAGAACTTGTCCCCAATCCTATTGCTATTATTGAGGTAATCAAATATGTTTAAACTAAGAAAGTCTAATGCTAAAGGACGTGTTCGCTTTAGATGGATATCTTTCCCTTCAGAGTCGCTCTCTGTTGCTCTATTGTCTCGCTCCGAGCCGGCCGGTAAATTGTGACGTAATGCTCAGGTATTCCCCAACTCGTTGTCAGACAGGCGAGGCTAGTCTAATGGGAAATTCTGGTTCATATTCTCATACGGTTACCATTAGTATTTTCATGAACGACCCAGATATTTACGAACAATAATCAGTTATATTAATATATAAACCGACTCGAAAACTGAAAATTCACTGCCAAAAGTTAAGCGAACAATAATTAAAGAAATAACTGAAAAAAATAAATAAATAAGAAAAATCATATAGGCACATGCATAAACACTTGGGAAAGCAAGCGTCACTAAGCGCCGTAGTATAGAAAGCAGCAATTTTGGGGATGCGTGGAGTGCGTTTGAGGGACCATCCGTGGTCCGAATGCGTCGTGTGAGGTGTCAAAGTGAAGCTCTCGTGGTGTAGACCACGACTTGAGGGAGGTCCATGTCATCTGTAACGTCATCGGTGACGTCATCAGTAGGAGTAGTAGCCACTACTTCTGTAGTTAGGAAAACTTGTTCTCTGCTCTGCACACAAGGCTTACCAGCACCAATGTCACATCTTGACAATACACATTTTATTTGTTGTCGAGCAGAGATTGCGTCCAGAGTATATGCCGCCATCCATGCATATTATATATAGTCTCCCTTCCTACACACAATATGACGGCATATACTCTCGACTATAACCAGTCTGTGTTATAGAACCAAGTTGATCGATTTCACAATCCTCTCAACAAAAAGAGACACCAATCACCAGACATTCTTATATCCATCACACCGGTAGGCCTACCTAGTAAATCCGCCACGCTGGAATTCATGATATAGAATAGTTTATCTCCCTAGTATAATCCGTGGCGTGTCCTACTCCTCCTCCTCCTCCACTTTACTCACCTACATAGGCTGGGGCGAGAGACCTGGGGTTTTCGCTACCTGAGATTCCATGGGCCAGGCATTCACCCTACAGTAGAATGGGTCGACTGCGCATGCGCGATGAGTAGTAATATAGAAAGGGCACGCGACCTCCCTATCCCTATAGGTGTGGCGCGGGATAGGGTGGGCCGCGAGACCTGGGGTTTTCGCTACCTGAGATTCCATGGGCCAGGCTTGCACCCTACAGTAGAATGGGTCGACTGCTCATGCGCGATTAGTATTATAGAAAAGGCACACGATCTCTCTATCCCTATAAACTAACCCATGGGGGTGAATGAGCCATGGGGTGAAATCCGTGGCGTATGAGGGTCGGCTCATGTGGGTTTCACTTCTTAAGGGTCGGTTCATGTGGGTTTCACTTCTTAATCCGTGGCGTATGAGGGTCGGTTCTGAGATCCCCTGAGGCGGGGACATGCCCCTGAGGGCAGTGGGTGGGTTCAATGAAAGCTCGTCCCTCTAATAATTCAATCCCCCATCAAAATTCAATTACCCCCAATTTTGGGGACAAGATGCAGTTAGCTCTTCTAATGAATTTGATTGCCCTAAAATCAATGAAATAGCGAAGAAATAATGGATTATCTATATGACTTTTACCATTTTGACAGTTCTAATAAATTTGATCAGTCCAGATTTTATGGTGAAAAATTTCACGTCTTGTGATTGAATTATTAGAGGGATTATCATATGGGGAGTTCAGTTTTGAATGATAATGATGATGATGAAATGTAATACTTTGGATCCTGGCTAATGTTCATACTCACAGTAAGTGTTATTCATCTGTTCTAATGTCGGATGAACCAGGTTTAGGTTGGCACTCTCAAACAAAAATCTTTGGCTCTTCCTGTAAATTTGCAATAGCATGTTTAATTATTCAGTTGAACATTCAACTTTTAAGATTGTAAGAGGTTCTTTTTATCTAGCGACTGCTTTGGAAGATCATTTTAGGCGGGTGAGGGAGGACTGTGTCTTGGGTTATTTGAGCGAAATTGGTTTGTTGCATAAGTTTTAATGTGTGTATCTTTTAATGTGTTGGATTACTAAATTATTGGCTTGAGTACTTAGAATTTGTTTGATCGTCGCTATATAGCTAAAATATTGTTGAACGCGACGTTAAACCTTAATTCTCTCTCTCTCTCTTTCAACTTCAAAAGGGAAATCGACCCATCTGGGTTCTTGATTTATACTGACTACATACACTTTAGAAAAGTTCTGGCATAGCATTCACCCATATTCCTTATAGACGGTTATGAAATTACATTTTGATGGCAAGTTAAATGCCCCAGGTATTAATTTATTATGAGACAGTGTTACTCAAGTTAAATGCCCCAGGTATTAATTTATTATGAGACAGTGTTACATTTACATCTTTTTTAATTTGCATATTTCAAAATGGTCTTAGTTCTTGGTTATACAAGCATGAAGAATGGGCTGTGTAGGGCGTTAACGTCACAGTACAACTCTGCCAAAGGGAAATCTCTGTCTGTTAAAATGCTTTAATTTGCAAGAATTATTCCCCAAATTGATTGATGATGGGGATAAAAAAAAAAACAATTTAAAAATTGTGTACATAGATTGCAGAATATTTTGTTTGTAAGGTGTGGTAGGCTATTACGCAGCATTTGTTTAATTCCTTTATCCGTGTTCAGCCTCCGAGAAGTTCATTGGGGTAATTACATGTATCTATATCGTGGTAATTTAGACCACCCATAACTAGATTATTTAACAGCCTTTAATATGGCTTCAAGCCATCTTTTTATACAGTTATGTTTTTATCAGTGTGCTCCACTTCCATTTATTAAGTCAACACATCACATGTCCTTGGCCTCAAGTCAAGTCCAAACTTCTGTGATATGAAGCTTATACCTTGAAATATCAAATATGAAATATAAAGCTCAGGGGTATTGTCATTGTGGTGTCCGCCTGTTTGTCCGTCCGTTAATCTTTTTCTCCGAGCTTGATATCTTGTTTGGATAAAAGTTGTGCCCAGCAGGGCTAAAACGCAATCAAACATACATATAAAACATACACAACTACAAACATCAGACAACAGATAAAACACGCATAAATATAATAGGGTGTCCAATTACCCGACAAATTGATATATGAATATGAAATAACATTGTCTTGATCTATTATCATTCACCATGTTATATTCGTTTTATTACTGAAGTAGCATAAACAATAATATGTGATTGGGGGGGGGAGTTGTTCGTGGGGGTTTCGTTCGCTGTGGGTTTCTCTGACCAGAGGTACCGGTATGTGATGTACCGGTACATCGAAGAGAACTTATTGATGACTTGTGTGTCCAACTATCTCCCTCGGTCTCGCGCTACTGACGCGATTTCATGTGACTTTCACAACAATCGGAGAGGTTTGGAGTCCAAACTTAGATAACATCAAAGTGTACGAATACGATCGTGAACTATTAAAATAGAGGAAGTTCATCACGTTCCTAGTTGAAGGTGATGTTAAAGTTCCCGCCACTTATATTGGCGTTGTGGAATAACGCGGGCAATGCAGAGGATCGAGAGGACGATTGAACAAAGCAAGTTTGCTCGCTTTGAGAGCCTCCATTTTGCTACATTGTTTATTGTTTTTGTTTTGACAGTAGCAGACGACGGTCTGTTTCAACCTGTCCCCCCTTCTACATGCCCATGCCAATTTCTGTAGGCGGTTTTCATTTTTGATAAGAACACAGCCCCTCTGATCCTAACCTCAGTTCTTCAGTTCAGAGCAGGACGACGATCAGTGTGCCAGATTGACATTGCTTGAATAAAACTATCACTTTGATCATATTTGGAATGTCCTGACGAAACTAGGTTGAAACCAGAGACAGTTTGTTGTGATTAGATGTAGGAAATGACCCTATGCTTTTAATAGTAAAGACGTGGCAGATGTGTTAGAATTGTCGATAGAATTATGTCTCAATCAAGGTTAGTTACAAGTAGGCCTACATGTACAACATGTGAACTCTTGAACATGTGTACGGTTGCAGACCGGGCAAGCCATTCTATCATAACCCACAAGCGAAGTAAATGTGGCATAGGCCTATGCTGTGTTTTGGTTGAATCATTATGTTTCATAATGTCTACACAGTTGAAAATGTTTATGTGAAAGACCAATTATAGTAATAAAGATGTGCCATTAACCTGTCCATATGTCGTTTACGTCGGTAGATATTACACACAATACAGTTGTGCAAACGACGTTCACAAAAATTATAATCTCCTGGAGTGACATTTCCCCCAGTGGGCATTTCCCCCAGTGGACATTTCCCCCACCCAATGTTTTTAGGTTATTTTGAACATAGTTGAAGACTCCAACTTGTAGCTAATGAAACACTCTCTCATACCTATTTATAAGTTCGAAGTGTTTATATTATTGTCTCTGGCGATCTAAACCGTTATTCAGATATGCCAGACCGCTATTCAGACCGGCATGAAAACGGTCATTCGTAGTAGCGCCCCCTAGCGTCCGATGTAGGGGCTGAAGACTCCAACTTGTTGCCAATGAAATAATCTCTCATTATACCTATTTATAAATTCAAAGTGTTTATATTATTGTCTCTGGCGATCTAGACCGCTATTTAGATATGCCAGACCGCTATTCTGACCGGCATGTAAACGGTCATTCGTAGTAGCGCCCCCAAGCGTCGAATGTAGGGACTGAAGACTCCAACTTGTAGCCAATTAAATACTCTCTCCTTATACCTATTTATAAGTTCGAAGTGTTTATATTATTGTCTCTGGCGATCTAGACCGCTATTCAGATTTGCCAGACCGCTATTCAGACCGGCATGTAAACAGTCATTCGTAGTAGCGCCCCCTAGCGTCCGATGTAGGGACTGAAGACTCCAACTTGTAGCTAATGAGATACTCTCTCATTATACCTATTTATAAGTTCGACGTGTTTATGTTATTGTTTCTGGCGATCTAGACCGCTATTCGGATAAGACAGACCGCTATTCAGACCGACATGTAAACGGTCGTTCGTAGTAGCGCCCCCTAGTGTCCGATGTAGGGACTTATGACTCCAGCTTGTAGCCCACGAAATACTCTCTCATTATTCCTATTCATAAGTTCGAAGTGTATATATTATTGTCTCCGGCGATCAAGACCGCTATTCAGATATGCCAGACCCCTATTCAGACCGGCATGTAAACGGTCATTCGTAGTAGCGCCCCTAGCGTCCGATGTATAGGGACCGAAGACTCCAACTTGTAGCCAATGAAATACTCTCTCATTATACCTATATATAAGTTCGAAGTGTTTATATTATTATCTCTGGCGATCTAGACCGCTATTAAGATAGGACAGACCGCCATTCAGACCGACATGTAAACGGCCATTCGTAGTAGCGCCCCCTAGCGTCCGATGTAGGGACTGATGACTCCAACTTGTAGCCCATGAAAAACTCTCTCATTATACCTATTTGTAAGTTCAAAGTGTATATATTATTGTCTCTGGCGATCTAGACCGCTATTCAGATATGCCAGACCGCAATTCAGACCGGCATGTAAACGGTCATTCGTAGTAGCGCCCCTTAGCGTCCGATGTAGGGACTGAAGACTCCAACTTGTAGCCAATGAAATACTCTCTCATTAAACCTATTTATAAGTTCGAAGTGTTTATATTATTGTCTCTGGCGATCTAGACCGCTATTCAGATAGGACAGGCCGCTATTCAGACCGACATGTAAACGGTCATTCATAGTAGCGCCCCCTGGCGCCCGATAAAGGAACTGAAGACTCCATCTTTTAGCCGATGGCATGCTCTCTGGACATGCCTATTTTTAAGTTCCAACCATTTATATTTTCGTCTCTGACAAGCTAGATCGCTATTCAGATAGGCCAGACCGCTATTCAGATAGCAGACCACTATTCAGAGCGGCATATAAACGGTCATTCGTAGTAGCGCCCCCTAGCGTCCGATGTAGGGACTGAAGACTCCAACTTGTAGCTAATGAAATACTCTCTCATTATACCTATTTATAAGTTCGAAGTGTTTATATTATTGTCTCTGGCGATCTAGACCGCTATTCAGATAAGACAGACCGCTATTCAGACCGACATGAAAACGGCCATTCGTAGTAGCGCGCCCTAGCGTCCGATGTAGGGACTGATGACTCCAACTTGTAGCCCATGAAATACTCTCTCATTATACCTATTTATAAGTTCGAAGTGTATATATTATTGTCTCTGGCGATCTAGACCGCTATTCAGATATGCCAGACCGCTATTCAGACCGGCATGAAAACGGTCATTCGTAGTAGCGCCCCCTAGCGTCCGATGTAGGGACTGAAGACTCCAACTTGTAGCCAATGAAATACTCTCTCATTATACCTATTTATAAATTCAAAGTGTTTATATTATTGTCTCTGGCGATCTAGACCGCTATTCAGATATGGCAGACCGCTATTCAGGCCGGCATATAAACGGTCATTCGTAGTAGCGCCCCCTAGCGTCCGATGTAGGGACCGAAGACTCCAACTTGTAGCCAATGCAATACTCTGTCATTATACCTATTTATAAGTTCGAAGTGTTTATATTATTGTCTCTGGCGATCTAGACCGCTATTCAGATAGGACAGACCGCTATTCAGACCGACATGTAAACGGTCATTCATAGTAGCGCCACCTAGCGCCCGATAAAGGAGCTGAAGACTCCATCTTTTAGCAGATGGCATTCTCTCTCGACATGCCTATTTTTAAGTTCCAACCATTATATTTTCGGCTCTGACAAGCTAGACGGCTATTCAGATAGGCCAGACCGCTATTCAGATTGGTCAGACCGCTATTCAGACCGGCATGTAAATGGTCATTCGTAGTAGCGCCCCCTAGCGTCCGATGTCGGGACTGATGACTCGAACTTGTAGCCCATGAAATACTCTTTCATTATACCTATTTATAAGTTCGAAGTGTTATATTATTGTCTCTGGCGATCTAGACCGCTATTCAGATAGGACAGACCGCTATTCAGACCGACATGTAAACGGTCATTCATAGTAGCGCTCCCTGGTGACCGATATGGGAACTGAAGACTCCATCTTCTAGCTCGTGATATACTCTCTGAACAGTCCTATTTACAAGTTCGAAGCATTTGCATTATCGGATCTGGCAAGGTAGACCGCTATTCCGATAGGCCAGACCGCTATTTGGATAGCCAGAGACTCATAAGAGCGCCCCTAGCAGCGCCCCCTGGAGTCAGATTTGGAATATGATTATGAAAACATATGAAGCAGGACTTTCTCTCTTACTATGCAGAGTTTGGAGTTCAAAATACTCATAATAAAGAAAATACAGATGTTTTGCTCCATGTCTGAAGAAATAATGACTGGTCCCTTCGAATAACGAACTGCGAACTGCGAACCGCGGTCTAACTTTACGAACGCCTAAAAATTTATGCCAATCGAACTTTGCGTAATAAAACGTTCCTATTCATCAACATAGTTGGAGTTGTTTCACAATCATGATCAGGTAATGGGATGAAGTCGTGAATATATGAATGGGGTTGTCCTAGTTATTTTGTGCCGATCAACACGTCCTATCTGACCCCTACATATTGTTTCAACAAACCATACCCATCTCTGCTCCTTCCCAGACAGGAATATAAGTATACAGATGTGTTGAAATAAAATCATTCTCCATCCATATCCAGTTAAACATACACTTTAATAGTATACCTTCCTGTGCAAGCTATCCAATCCATAAAGTGTAGTCATTCATATTTAAATGATAACCTCATAATAGCGCTAATGGAATCGATGTGGACAATGGATAGGTAGACTGACTGATTTCTCTGTAATGATTGTGAATGAGTATGGTTCATTTCAAAGACAGAGCATGTTTATTCAACCAAAAACATCTACACTGGCTATAGCTGAATAAAAATTACACGTAGACCAGTTTTAGGAGCCAGAAGTTAAATTGTGCCTGAATTGTTTCAGTGAATGAATTTCAATTAAAATTGAATGATTTTTTTTCATTCGGCTCTGCAGACAATTAATCAACCTGCAGTACTTTTTTTTTTTTAACATTTGAAATCTTTAAATCAAACGTACAGACTCGGCCCGAACCACAGGCGAGAGTGTCCTTTACTACCCGAAAAGTGAACGTAAAGGCTGAGGCAACATGCACTCTGTGGGAAAGAGCTACATTGAAATACTGAAATAGCAGCAACAAATATTTTTGGGGATTTTTTTGCACCGAGTACGAACGAAATTATCTCCGTTGTATTATTGTTCCCCGGCTGCCGCCATGCTGGCTATCTCACTCAGAGCAGTGACGTATCACTTCGGAGCTCTTTACTTCGTGGAGTTAGAAAGCGCAGAAAGCATGTAAACATAGCGACGAACGAGGAGGCTAGCCTGACTTCAAGTTCTGACGAAGAGACAAATGAAGGTTTACAGGGTTACCAGTTTGAACCAAAACGCTCCGATGTCGACGAAAGTAGTGAGTAGTTCATCGAACGTTTCAGGTCAGTAAACACTTGCTGGAGACACGCAACACAATCAAAACACGCTTGAAACAGCCGAGCTCTCCACCACCGCAATTACAATTCGTGCTACAGCGATGCCAAAACAAAGTGATACTACGTCACAGGAAAATATCACGTGCTCCGTACAAGCGTTTTCATTGGCGCAAGGCTATCAATAAACTGATATGGCCGACTCCAGTCGCTCGTTGCATCAGTCAATAATTCCCGTGTTTGGAATTTTTTTTTTGGAAGGGGAAAAATCACAAAAAATATTTGTTGCTGCCAAATGATACTTTTAATATAGTTCTTCCACACAGTGCGTGTGTTGTCGCAGCCTTTACGTTCACTTTAAACAATCGAAGGCGCGAACCCTGAGCGAACAGCTCATGTACCAAGCGTACTCTCTGCTCCCGGTGGGGAAAATTTCCGTATAATTCGTGCCCTCAAACCAGGGAAATTATATTTCTCCACATAATCCCGTAGATCGTTCCACCGAAAGTTAATAACAAACTACAATTTTGTGGTTGTGTCGTGTGGTAGGCCTACAAACCAAAACTCAAAGAAAGGGTTTAGAGCCCAAGAAACTTTTAACCTATCATGGTACATAATCAGTCGTCATTAGCGCTTTTTTCAACGCACATGCCATTTACGGGCAAACGAAACACCATTTTTGTGTGGCTGCCAAATGCTTGAAAATGTCTCATTAGCAGAGCCCAATCCATAAATTATAATAGAGGCGATGCAGCTCCATTCATGTTCATGTCATGGTATCAAGAAAGGCATTTATACTTTCCCTATCTGGCCTGAGCGATTGGGCCTGTACCGCAGCCTCGGAGGTGGGGGGGGGGAGTGCCCCCCTATATATTTTCGCTATCGATAAGGCTAGAGGGTTGAAACTTACCATACTGTATCTTTGGGTCAAGCTCTACAAGAAAATGTAAAAAGAATCCAAGATGGTCGCCATGATCTTCACTATGACGTCATTTTCAAAAATAGCATTTTTAGACGATTTTTCAGTCAGAATTTTCGAATTTTTTATTTTTTTTTCTTCGCAGAAACTACATGATAATTTAGTAAATAATAGTCTGATATGAAATAAAATAGGTTTTATCCACTTTTCCATACAGAAAAGCAAAAAATTTGAAGAAATGTGACGAAAACATCTATTACGAAGCCCGTTTTAGTATATATTAATAACGAAGCAGAGATTAGCAAGAGTGCGCCTTAAAGTGTGGAAGCGTGTCGAACGGGTCTCGTAACATTATAAACGACAATAAACATTCCTGGATCGTGTGGCTAGAAACATGGATGCAAGATGATCATATTCTGTAAAATAGATTTATTCATACTTACAATATATATAACCATGATGAAAAGCATGAACTTCGAGGCATAGCCCACTAGAAAATATACATTTAACCCATAGCTACCAAGCCAATATTGTACGTCTTCACTGGTCGGAATCTTGAAGTCAACTCCCTGTATGGAGATATCAAACCTGTCTGAATTCAGACGTCGCGGGCCTCAATATGACTGATCAAAGGCGACTCAAAAGAAGTCAGTGATTGGCTGGATAATTGTAATTGACACTTAATAAAGTTGACGTATTCTAGTGGGCGTGGCAACTACAAGTCAATTAAACAGTTACCGCCGCGCGTATTGCTTAATCGTGGTGGTTGAAATATGAATGAATAAACATGAGAGATTTAACCCTTAACATACACCTCCCCTTTTGAAAAACGCGTGACCCACGCGTGAAGAAACATTTGCTCTATAGAATATAAAATTATTACACCACGATTAATGAAATTGCACCACAGTATACAAGATGATATATAATCCTACCTAAAAGCCCGGAGCGAGAAGAACAATAACAGTTTCAAACGGAAACTGGTAATTTAAGTGCTCCTTGTTATTAATAATTTTAATACTCCCGCTCCAAAAACCTGAAGTCGTATTATGGGTATATTGTATCTTCAGGAAAAGCGTAAAGTGTACAATTATTCTATTAAAGGGCTTGTTAATTTATCCCTACCTAAAGCTGAAAAGGAAATGCTGAAAAAACAACAACAATACCATGGACCCTATGAGAAACCCTATGTCGAAGGGGACCATTTTGTCAAAAAGTTATCCCCAATTTAGATATGTTCCCACTCGACATGTACACAAACGCCAAGTCTGTTCTAGAATTTATCAACGGGTCCACAAAACAAATAAACATACAATTGATATATACAGAATACGAAACATGATCAATTAATAATCGCGGCAAATGTGGTTGAACAATTAATAAAATACGCGGCAAGTGTAATCGATTGGCAGTACGATACGGGAAGTTTTGATAAACATCAGATTGTATAATTAAATTGAAGATTGTGTCTAGTCGTTGAAATACTGTTCATTGAAAGTGCACACAATTATTACGAAAAGTTTATATGGAAACGCGATCGCGAAATCTTGTCATCTCGTCATTCAGTGGTTCTCGTCTGTGTGGATTTCCTACAAGCATCTTCATCTCTAATATGCGTTCCGGTATAGCGTAAAACACTCCTAAATCATCTGTATGGTACACGAAGCCTCAACAGCCCCCCGGTTTCCAGCTGGCTCCATCGTCGACTGAAGAACCAATAGAAACGGGATCTCGATACACTATAAAAACAAAAGAAACGACCTCGTCACCAGAAGGATTATCAATATAGGGAATGCAATCATAGGCGCTCACCTAACAATGATATCGAAGGGTCCCTAAGGAATCCCTTATAAATAATCGTCTTAAAACAAAAACACTTCACAAGAAGGAACCTCGGTCAGGCCTCATTGGGGCACCCAGACCAAGTCCTTATAAAATAAAATAAAACATGCCGATATGGCAATTTCGAGCATGACTGAAAGCTGACGTTATAATACCAACAGGAAATGCTACACCGGTTTATCATATTGTATAGATTCAGATATTCATGGAATTCACAAGATGATTGGCAAATATTTAACTTCGATAAAATGTCAATTGCGATACTCAATCAACATGACAAGATACGACAAACCATTTCCGTTTGACCTGAAACTAGAAATTATAATTAACTGTGACTGTATATGAGTGGGTCCACATTTCGTCAATATCGTCAATCTTCCGTCAACGTAAACACACATTATTCACATGATATAAACGACCAGGTGTTCTGAAAAGATAACTCGGCACACACATTAATACGCTAACAACACAAAGCAAGAAACAAACAAACACTTAGATTTATCACTTGTCTCTACACTCAAACAAACTAAATGAGCACTTACTCAATTAATGATAAATAGATCTCGTCAATTAAAATCGTCTTCATAGGCTGCGAAGGGAATATATCTCCTAAGACTTACACCCGAAAGAATACTAAGAGAACTTAAGATACTGGCATCATATAAATTCACGCTCTTAAAGAGAAACCTATGAATACCGGTATTTTAAACTTTTGAAAGCTTAAGCCATATGCGGATCTGTGCTCTACCAAACGTGATTACTCATGCGAGAGACACCCGAAAAACATGAAGAATATATCCAATATGAAATTTAACATAGAAAAATACAATGGACAAAGACAAAGTTGACTTTTCTGGAATGACAATTTACTATAATGTGAAAACCCGTGAACCTGTATGAATATTTATCTGCGTGATCAACATGAAAATGTATTCATACGAATCATATATCTCGGATATAAACACCCAGTTCTGAATTCAGTGTCTTAGAACTATAATGGTGAATGTACTTTCTTTTGCTTTTAACACGAAGTTGATTTGATTGATTCTGAACATATTACCATGAAACTGCCCATGCGAATTCATAAGCAAAACACAAAAACACACACGTGAATGGTTTCACAAAAAGTTGAAATAGAGTGCTATATATACTAGATGAAGGGAAGTTATATACACAAAGGGAGAATAAACTTGAAACCAAAAGCTTTGTCCAAGTGGCACAAAAGTGAATATCTACAAAAATGATCCCAGTTGAATAAACATTGAAACAGCAATGCCAAACGACTCCGTAACGGCCACCCATTAACACATACATGCTAAGACCTCAAACCTTTCAATCATTCAGACCGGAAATTTTAAATTCTCTTCAACTACCAGACTGCGATTCTTATCGGGCGGTACATTTTCCTGGGTCTTTCTGTTCGACGCAACATTTGAATAAACCAATTTAAGGTTTTGATACGGTAATGAGATTGCGTGGCACTTATATGCGCCAAACAAAAGATAACCTACAAAAGCGATCCCCTGAAACGGCCAAATGGTAAATGCATTAGCAAGCACGAACAGAAGTACCATTGACTTTACCAAACGGGTTGTGTTTCCAGAACTAGAATTCTGACAATGGGAAAAACTGTGCAACTTATGAAGTTTCTCAGGGACCGGTTTCTCTGATTCTCTATCTGTCACGCCTTTCACAAAATGCACGGAATTAATATTGACTGTTTCTTTTAGTGAAAAATCCAACACATCTGAACTATCAGATTCGCGAACTTTCAACTTTTGATCTAAATGAAAACTCCGTGGAAAAATATCAGCTGTACAACGTGTAGCTGGGTGTGACTGTGAAACCTTTTCAGAAACCTTTTCACAATTATCCGAATCAGACATTTCTGATTTAGAATTTGCATGCGCGAATTCAAAATTTAAAATGGATGAAGACGAAATACCACTAGAAACAGAACAGGTCTCTACTATGAGACAATGTTCATGATCGAATGAATCCGACTTTTCTACATTCTTTCTCTCTGAAAACTGCCGAGATTCTATGGATTTGAAAGCTCGAATCCGGTACCGACAATTAGATTCGAAATGAGTGTTTCGCTCACAAAATTTACAATACCTGGGGTTTGAAATAGGGGAGCTTTGAGAACTTAGTTTGCGTGAAGAGGAATTTGCATATTTCCTTGATTTAATCTCCGACTTCAGTTTTAACATTTTTTCGTTTTGCTGATTACAAATAGTATGCAAAGAAATAATTTGATTCGCAAATAGTTTTCGCTGAATGGATAACTGTGAATGTAATTCTGCAATCTGTTTCTGGAGATCCATCAATGAAACTTGGTCGCCAAAATTGTCAATATTCATACCTTCAACTCAAAGAACATTTTCTTTCGAATACAGATATGCATTGTCGCTAACAAAGAAATAAGAATTCATACTCACCTGTTTTCCATTTTCTTTGTCTCATCACAAGAATAAACTATCTCACAAAAAACAACCAACTTGCAAATTTCTGCCACAATTGACCAGCTACTGCTACCATTCTATTACGAAGCCCGTTTTAGTATATATTAATAACGAAGCAGAGATTAGCAAGAGTGCGCCTTAAAGTGTGGAAGCGTGTCGAAGGGGTCTCGTAACATTATAAACGACAATAAACATTCCTGGACCGTGTGGCTAGAAACATGGATGCAAGATGATCATATTCTGTAAAATAGATTTATTCATACTTACAATATATATAACCATGATGAAAAGCATGAACTTCGAGGCATAGCCCACTAGAAAATATACATTTAACCCATAGCTACCAAGCCCAATATTGTACGTCTTCACTGGTCGGAATCTTGAAGTCAACTCCCTGTATGGAGATATCAAACCTGTCTGAATTCAGACGTCGCGGGCCTCAATATGACTGATCAAAGGCGACTCAAAAGAAGTCAGTGATTGGCTGGATAATTGTAATTGACACTTAATAAAGTTGACGTATTCTAGTGGGCGTGGCAACTACAAGTCAATTAAACAGTTACCGCCGCGCGTATTGCTTAATCGTGGTGGTTGAAATATGGATGAATAAACATGAGAGATTTAACCCTTAACACATCACTTTTTCTGGTACCCCACATGGTCGCCATTTTAAACTTATCCATGATCCTCTGCTCCGGAGGTTATGCCAATAGGCTCAAAATGACCCAAATATGATATAATAACCTATAGAGTCACGGAGTTTCAGCGCTCCATTTTTCGTCGTTCCGGAGATAGCTTGGTAGGGGGCATTTTGCCTCCCTCCCCCCTCCTCCAGGCGTGGTAGGGTTAATGGGAGAGGGGAGGGAGGGGGAACGAATCAGGGGGTGTTTTTTTGGCGATACTAAGACATACGGTTTTAGTAAAATGCATAGAACTGCGTTGAATCAACATGCTGCATTTTTGCGTAATTTTTGAAGAAATATGACGAAAACAACATTTTTCTGGTACCCCCACATGGCCGCCATTTTAAATTTATGCATGATCTTCTGCTCGGGGGGTCATGCAAATAGGCTCAAAATGACCCCAATATGATGATCTAAAACGTCACGGAGTTTCAACTCTCAAGTGTTTGTCGTTCCGCAGATAGATGCAAAAAACCCCAACAGGGGGCGGAAAGTGCCCCCCCCCCCAGACCATGCAGGGTTAACAGTTCTCTCAGAATAACAATTTTCCTTAGGATTTATCTGATACAAAAATGCCCATTTTTCAATGTTATTAGGCCAACAATTAGTGTACTTTCCTGTATCTGTTTCCAAGCTCACAAGGTTGAACCTCAATGCGGAAATTTATATGTAAATGATCACGTCACCATAGGGTCAATCGGATCAACGGACACAGTGGCTAGGTAACCTAGCCGTCTTGCATTCTCATGAGTATAATTTATTTCAAAGACAACGCATGTTTATTCAACCTATAATGCCTGTAATGGTTAAAGAGGTAAAAGCGTCATTTAAAAAATATTCAGCAAATAACATATTTCGATAAAAGTTATTCAGTAGTTGAAAGCAGCTATGGTGAACGTGTTTCTGTGACCTCATTTTTTAATATCACGGGCATTGAAATCACACTTCTGACATTCTCTGAAAAACGTAACAGCACCTGCACTTGGCTCCAGTGCCTGAGATGACGTCAGAAAACGCGCACTGGCATTCCGAGCGTGATGCTTTGCAACGTCATACTCGATCTTAGAACTTTTATCGCACTGTGACGGCTTCTAATGTGACGTCATGGATACCTGATCACGTTATCCGACGTCATCTCAGTCATTTCCCATTTTCATGTTGTTCACTAGACCGAATTGAAGAATCTGACAATATTGATACCTATATGAAATACGAGATTTCAATACTTGAAAATCTTTTGGCAAATGTTGCAAGTGATCATGCTGTTCAGTTTATCCGAACAACTAAAATCACGCTACTACCTCTTTAACGTTGTAGAAGAAACTACATACGTCTAACACATCAAATACATGCAAAAACATAAAGGTTAATACTTGTTTTGGTTGGCCTTAATCCTATCGAACACATACATCTAATTATAATGCATACAGAAGCATGAAGGTGAATACTTGTTGGGGTTGGTATTAATCCTATCGTCCGCACCATCATTGGCAGTTTCTGGAAATGCAAAACGCATTTAAAAAACGTCGATTTTCCTATTGTTCTTCTGATTGTTGACGCTGATCTCGCCTTCCAAATCACATTGACTACCATCCTGAGATGTTGTGGCAAAGTATTCACGTCCTCGGTGAGAAAGGCTTCGTGAAATCTGTAACGAAAGTAAAACAAGCATTAGCACACAGAAACAAATCATTCCCACCGCTGCCAATCCCATACTGGGTGGTCTACCTTACCAAACCGGCTTGATTCGTGCAGCAAGCTGCTTGCTTGGACTATTAACAACCCTGCCGTCCGCTCTGTCATTGGAATCTGTGTCAAGCTAACTGGCCATATAATGATTCACATCTTTCCAACAACATTTCGATGAATCGGCGATATAATCAGCTTGTTACACTCAATTAGGCGCTCTCTTACCGTCGATAAGTTTGCATAATCCGCTTCGCCGTTCTGTAAAGCCAATTCATCTTGGTCAAACCGTCCATAATTTTACAGTAAGTTCTTTCTTTCTTCCAAGGAAACTTCTTTCCGTGTTGATCTCTGTCACTATTAGATGTGGGCAACTGACTAACTTCTGATCCAGCAAATCAGTTCGATCTCTCCGAAGTAAACTTTGCATAATATATCGCCCAGTTTCTTCGTTATAAACCGTGTTTCCATATCAACTCCATCTTAGCAACACAGAAAACTGTTTTCAAAAGCGGCTGTATGCTCCGATAAGGTTACAAAATCTTTAAATCAAGACTCGGTCCGTACCACAGACGAGAATGTCCGTTACTACCTAAACATGCCCTATTTAACCCTACCTAGCCTGGGCGATTTGAGGTGTATCGCAGCCTGGGGGGGGGGAGGGGGGAAAATGACCCCCCGTATATTTTCTCTTCCACTAAGGCTAGTGCGCTGAAACGTACCACATAGTATCTTGGGTTCAAGCTCTACCGAGAAATGTAAAAAACCCAAGATGGCCGCCATGATGACGTCGCACTGACGTCATCTTCTCGGAAGCCATTTTTCTGCCTTTTTGGGGTCGAGTTTTCGAAATTTTCATTTTTCAGATTTTTCTCTCGCAAAAAATCAAATAAAATATAGAATAATTAGTTTTGCATAAATAAAGTACTTTCAAGGCCTTTTAGGCAAAGAAAATGTGAAAAAATGGAGCGAAAAGATTGAAAAACACGACTTTCGCGGATACCACATGGCCGCCATTTTGAATTTGCCCATGATCCTCTGCGCGGGAGTATATTAAAATAGGCTCAAAATGGCCCCAAACAGATAAGCTTTAAAGTCACCAAGTTTCAGCCTCCTCGGTTTTGCCCCCCCCCCCCCCGCGCCCCTATATATTTTCGCTATCGCAAAGGCTGAGACGTCATTTTCAAAAAGAGCATTTTTGGACGATTTTTCGGTCAGAATTTTCAATTTTGTATATTTTTGATTTTTCCTCCAAAAAACTGCATGATAAATTAGTAAATAATAATCTGATATGAAAGAAAATATGTTTTATCCACTTTTCTATGCAGAAAAGCAAAAAAAAAAAAAAAAATCTGACGAAAACATCACTTTTCTGGTATCCCACATGGCCGCCATATTGAATTTACCAGTGATCCTCTGCTGGGGGGGGGGGGGTCATACAAATAGGCTCAAAACGACCTCAATTTGATAATCTACAAAGTCACGGAGTTTCAGCTCTCAATTTTCTGTCGTTCCGGAGATAGGAGCAAAAAAAAAAAACAACTCTGGGTGGGACGGAAAGTGCCCCTCCCCCCAGACCATGTAGGGTAAATATAATTCTCTGTCACAGCAAGTAAATGACGGTGTACTAAGCTAAATGTTGGATTAATAATTGGCCCCTTCGTACGTGCTGCTATAAAATGGGGAAAAATCACCTGTTGTGAGCAAGCTGGTAGCCTGACATTAATTTTACTATCAAGGCAATGCATTGAGAAGAGTGGATGATCCCAGGTGGCATCTTATCGTCAATTGACAGGTCAGAGCACATTTTGGGAACGGACTTAGCACTTTTAGCTGTCGTTTACGCCAGTGTTTTGAATTCAGTTAAATCTGTGTTGTGCATGGGTTAAATATATATCCTCTCTCAGCATATTCAGTTCGAATCCCACATGGGACTCGACCAATTTTCAGCATCAAAATCAGTCACAAATAACATGATTCTGAGTTTATTAATCATGCCATATGATCCAAGGCGCTTCACTGAGGAAAATAAAACGTCAGAATGCAGAGCAGAAATTCACATACACACATATCCCTTAGTCCGACTGTCATAATGTATGGTCCATCCGAGTTCGTCATACAACAGAAATAGCAGCCAGAAACACTTACTTGCATTCCAAATACAGCCGAGAAAATCCCAGTCAAGAAATGTAAACATCTCCTTCATATTGGTACGAGGACTTTTCCAAAAAGTATATCCACTCTCTTCACATAAGGACAACATTATGACAGTGGGAATTAGGGATGTGTGGATGTGAATTTCTTGTCTGATTTCTGACGTTTTATTTTTGTCAGTGAAGCGCCTTGGATCGTACGACATGACTGATAATAAAATCAGAGTCATGTTACTTGACTACACTAGAATCTATGCTATACTAAGATAGCGTAATCCCAAAATAACAAAAATACTGCTAAGTAAATTTAGTTTGTTGTTTGTATTCAGTATTCATCAAGAAACGATTTTCAATGGAGACACAAGTATACAACGCATCATAACTCAGTGAAAAGATGTCGTCATATACATGTAGTATCACGAACTCATTCTAAATATATCATGGACCAATTCTTAGAAATGGAACGTTCCTTGAAATTTGCGCGAGCAAGCTGATATTTATCTCAAAGGTATTGTACTGACATTCTCACTCAGCATAATGGTTCCACGCGTTCACTTGCTGATTAATAAAGGAATTCATTAAATAATTCATTCATTTGGTAATGACATCCGATTTTTAGTAATAGCTATTATGGGTGTCTTTGAAACTGGTAGTCCATCCTGTAACGAGTTGCACCAATGGAAATTTAAAATGGAAGCGGTAGGAATGAGAATCCTGTTTTGTCTTGAAAAGGGGGAATTGGGACAATTTATTACTCCTCGGGCAATTTTGCCCGCAGGGTATTGTCGTCGTTAGTGTCATCTCTCTGCGCCTGTCGGTCTTTCTTGTCATACCACATATGCAGATGGCGATGGGACAGAAGCCTAAGGCAAATGACCGACCTAGTTCATCAAGGTAAAATTATAGTATTTGCGATAATATTTGAAAGATTGAAGTTAGAGTCTCCAAATTCATTTTGCAACTGGTGAATGACTATTCGAGCTGACTGACCTTTACCTATGTTGATATAACACAAAGAAATATAGCTAGGTTTTCCAAATTAATAATATGCATATGTAGGGCTATGGTCCAGAAGTGTTGAAGATGACTGACATGAATTCCAAGGCAAATGTGACACTCAAACCTTCCACTCTATATAAATAATTCATTCGAAAACAGACGCTTGAGTTATACACATGGATTTATATCAGAAAACGCTTACTAGATTTAACATCGTAAAACTATGCATACCCCGTCTACTATTAACTGGATTAACATCTGACATCCTAATCTCCACACCATCTATCACAACCATATCAAATGCAACGCTGTGTAAATTGATGCACAAAGTTTGAAAGTTTCCACATGCCTGTAAAGACATGCGAATTAATTTACGTTATTTTCTACACGGAAAAGCTAAGAGGAAGGGTGTGACGTTAAACTATCGTCAGGGGTTACTCATCAAAGCGCCTATCGATCTAATCGATGATAGCATATAAAAACTAAAACTATAAAATGCATGTACAAAAATCCCCACATCATCACAAGACATTTTTACCAGAATGGATACCTATATCATCGACTCATCGAACAATTGTTTCAACAAATCAACCTAAGTCATTTCAAGGTTAACTTGAATCAACAGTTGGGATTCATTCGAGGATGGTCTGTCCCACTACAAAGTCCCATGATAGGGTAGTCAACCATACGTATATTCCAACATAAGCGACGAATCCAATGTTGCAGAAGGGAGAGCACCGCTACTGCGTCGTGTTGAAGTTGGGTGATTGGATAGGAAAATGAAAACCGACGTATATTCATCACCACATTGCTTTACCACAATCCTTAGTGATTGCGGATATCTCGAAGTATATATAATGAATGAACGAGGCGAACCAACTTCATTTCTCACGCAGCCCTCATCGATAACACTTCATGTAAAGAAACATCTGTTCAGCTCATAATCATGAAATTATCAGAATTTACGGAAACCGACCAAAGGAATTCTCTCGTCTCTCTTCTCCCGAAACAAACGGCGGTGGAGCGAATGTATCATGTAGAGGTTAGGCCATCTTCATAAATCACAGATGAAGTCCCAGTAGAGTTTTCGTTTTGTGATCAATGTATGGATTATATAAATCTTAGACGTAGGAAACTATACGTTAAAGCCAATGTAACGCGAAAGGATGAAACTCTCCACAAAGAAACGGACATATGCGGCCCCATAACTTATTATTCCAGTCGATGTGATCGCAAGTAGATGTCACAATGCACGGAAAACTGATTACCTTCAATACCGCCAACTTCCCACACAACGCCTACTTTCCATTCTCCCAACGTCAGAGTTAGTTACCTCCAAACCTTCGGTAAACAACCTCTGACAGCACCCTATACAAATGCATGGCACGCACCGGCATTACGTCTTTTCCGCTAAGCCAATGAGAGAGCGTATTATATTTTCCCGCTGACTACGTCATCACCAAACTCCAAACAGTGCATGTCAGACTTCGGATATTACATCGACCCAAGATGAACATTGGCCGTTTATGACGACTCGTTGTACTCGCATCGATAGGTAGTTATCCAGCCATTTTCAAAGTTGATCACAAGTTGATTACCTGGATAAGAATTAGTGAAGGGTATATATATTGATATTCGCTCCCGCTGTACGGAACTTGGTAAGAGTAAACAATCATATGACATATGGCAAGCACGATACGAGACTTGCTTACCACAGGATCGCACCATCTGCTGTTCTTATGTATATTACTTATTCGATTAGAGTACAGTTTCCAGAAATATCGGCTGGAATTATCAGTATGTTGATCTTTTTAATAACTCCATCGACGAGCAACATATATCATTATTAGATCATCGTACTTATCCGAAATAAACTTGACTGATTTATGGAGATGTATGAAGATTTCACTTTATCGATCTCAAACAAACTAGGTGTGAAGGCCGAAGGTTGAAGTAAAATATATTTCAAAGTACTTCGAGAATTAGTAAACCGAATGATGCTGAATTTTTTTTTGTCGGGAATGAAATATAACCACGGACAATTCCACCTTGGTTTAAACAGAATGAAGATGATGAACATTAAAATGGTGAGGATCAGACTATGAATTTGATTGGAATGGATAGATCATAAAAGAAAATACTTTTCAGATGATAAGAGTGAATATGGAGAAAACATCCATCCAAGAGAGATTTATCGGCCTGCTAATACTGGGAATAGTATCAAATATAGGCCTAATGTGTGAAAAGAGATATTTGGTTGTCCTATATAGAACTAAGATATTGAAGAGAGACGGTTGTACAGCCATATGGTTCATTGTTATCATATGTTAGATGATATATCCATACCAAAATTTATTAGAGGAAGTAGTGAACAGAGAAAGTGTATCTTCGAGAATTTAGCAACTGCGGGATAAAATTTTTCGGAAATTTGAACAGTCACTAATATATCCTCACCATCATATCCTTATCAATATATCCTCGCGAACGTTTTCTCGCCTATATATCCACACCAATATATCCTCACCAATGTATCTTAGAATTAAGTCGAATATATGCTGTAGAATTAATCCGGAAGTTTGCTTTAGAATTAAGCCAGATGTTAGACCTGATGTTAGCTTTGGAGTTAGGCACGATGTTTCCTTTATAATTAAGCCGGATGTTTGCTTTTACAATTAAGCCAGATGATTGTTTTTATAATTAGGCCGGATGTTTGCTTTAGAATTTAGACGAAAGTTTGCTTTAGAATTTAGACGAATACATGCGGTAGAACTAAGCCGGATGTTTGCCTTCGGATTAAGCTGGGTGTTTGCTAAAAAATGAAGCCTGTTATTTGCTTTAGAATTATGCCCAATGTTTCCTTTATAATTACGCCGGACGTTTGCTGTTATAATTAAGCCGGGTGTTTCCTTTAGAATTAGGCCGGATATTTGCTTCTATAATTACGTCAGATATTTGCTTTAGAATTAAACCGAATATATTCTGTAGAATTAAGCCGCAATAGTATGCTTTAGAATTAAGTCAGATGTTTGGTTCAGAATTAGGCCTGCTGTTGGAGTTAGGCTCGATTTTTCCTTTATAATTACGCAGGATGTAGCCTTTCACATTCAAACCGGATGTTTACTTTTATAATTAAGCCGGATGTTTGATTTAGAATTAAGTCGCATGGTTGCTTTAGAATGAAACGGATCAGTCATTTCCGGTGATGACGTCAACTGCTCCCTATTCGCTCTGTTCGTTGCTTATGGGGCGCTGAACTGTCTTTTTTGCACTACTTTTCGAGTTTCACGATTGGCGTTACTTCTTTTTAGCAAACAGTTCCAGAGCATAAAATATTAAAAACAACAAAATAGCAATGCAGTCAGTTGTTTGATGTGATGAGAGTTAACAATATACAAATTGAATACAGCCTTGCAAAACATCGCACGTTAGAGATTAGGCATTCTTTAGTTTCCTGAAAAAAACTTGCAGAACGAGCGCTGTTGGCTGGATCAGGTCTCTCCCACCTAAAGTTTACTTAGGCGTTAAATATTTGAACAAGGGAATCCTTAATGAATTACGAAAGATAATACACCCAGCCCACCAATCGCTGACAATGTGTGGTTTAGTGTAACTACATAAAATCGAGAGTCTAAGGTGACAGCAACAACAGATAACTTTTAAGGTGCCGCCGGATCGGTGCAGAGTCTAGAACACAGTGGACAGAATAGAGGACCAGTGAAGATGACCGGACCTCATTCCCTAATTCTAGCGATGATAACAGTGGTACTCATAGCGGGTGGTGAAGCAGGTAAAATGTAGAGGTTTTTACTTTCTAATTATGTCAGCATCTTCTCGGTGTTTCACACAATCACAGCTTAAAAACTTACCGTAAATGAAATCGACTTGAAAATTGATTTGACTAAAGAATACATGGTCAGTGATAAGGATTTCATGTAGAAAGATATCATGATGTCTTCCTGTCATCATTGAAGACTGCTCTTCCGGAAACCATCTTGGGGTTCTTTACATTTTCATTTTATTCATATTTGGAAGGACGTTAACTTTCGTACGAACACGGTATTTCGATTATTGACGCTGAAATATTTATTATACAATCCACTTCATTTGAGGTGATCAGTTAGATACACACACGAAAGATATAGTTCTGTTCTTTGAGGTTGATAGGCGTATGTAATTGGGACGGATGCTAATTTATTCCAAATGCATCCATAACAATCGTGAAAATGGGGGACAATACATTATCTTGGGTGGCAGAGGGTGGAAAGAGAGGCTGGGGAGGGAGTTGAAAACAAATTAGCAAATTGTCTTCCAAGGATGGGTCCTGTTTTTTTTGCTCGCCGCATTCAAACGCATCAGTCTCATACGGAAAATATTGCGCCATTCTTTAATCGTCATCTTTGTTTATTTTCAGCGACATGCAACGGAAAATCGTATAACGAAACTGCTGAAATTTGCTGTCAGAACCAGATAAGTCTACGACCCCAAAATGTTTCGAGAGTAATTGTTGCCTGCTGTGGCGTCGTTCCTTACATAACCACAAGTCAGATTTGCTGTCACAGGAACCCCCCCCACAATTACCGTCCTGCCAACACCTACACTCAGACGCGATTGCCTACCGTCGTGTCAAAACCTACACCCAGACACTATTGCTGTGGCAAAGACCAGGTATTTAACAGTCTTACCCAACAGTGTTGTGGAGGTACTGTTGTGGAGAAGCCCAACCCTTTCCTCTTCTATTCTTGCTGTGAAAAAACACTGTACTCTTACCTTACTCACATGTGTTGCCGTGGCGAAATAAAACTTAAACCATCACCGATTGGTAACTATGTATGCTGTGGATCTGAAGTGATTGACTATTCAAAGGAACTTTGTTGCAACGAAATCATTCGCGCCAGACCAGCACTACAGCCCTATGACTGGACCTGCTGCGGCGCAGAACCTATGAGTCGCAACAGTTCAATTATTTGCTGTGGGAACCGAATTCAGACTAGTCCAGGCTGTTCTGCGAGATGTTGCGGTTCCACGCCGTACAATATGGAGTCAAGCATTTGTTGTGGTGGCGACGTTCGACCTCTACCAGTTCCACGAATGAACAGGTATTCCTGTTGTGGCCGATCTACCTACGACTCGGGAAACGAATTGTGCTGTGGAGGCAGTGTGATTAGCAAGCCCAACGATAGCTACCAATGCTGCGGAAAGAGCAGCTACAACGCGTTGAGCCATCTCTGCTGTAACGGAGTCATCCTGCCGAAAATCTTTGGTGAATTCAGTGGATGCTGCCGTTCCAAGATATATAACAGAGAGAGCCAAATTTGTTGTTTTCCGAATGTGAAACCCAGAACGTATGATGTCAACACCGAGTGCTGTCATGAAGTAACGTATAGTATCCAAACGCAACACTGCTGCAAAGGCACAGTGCAACCCCTCTCGGATTATCACGCCGGTATTTGTTCTCTTTAATCCTTTCTTCCAGTGGCCTTATTATTTTCTCATGCTAAATTTAGGCCGTCAAAATTAAATGTCTGTAAACGAAATCAGCTGGAAGATTCTAGACTTGAACTGCCTGAAATTAGCAAATATAGTTTAGCGCTTGAAGAGAAAATTGTATTTTAAGAAGTTCTTCCAATTTCATACGAAATAATTCATCTCGGATCTAAAAGGTAAAATCGTTAACTACATTTAATGACCGAATCAATACCTTCGGTATAATCTATATAATATATAACATGTCTGGTCAAGATGTTTAAAACAACTTCAGAACAAAATCGTAAGGTGTGTCTACTATCCATATGACCCGTGCCTCGAGTCCTCATAAGTAGTTACTCTTCCTATATTCAGAACTGGTTATTAAATCTTATATCCAATGACGGCAGTAAATACTTTTGACATGTGATTAACAATAGTTTACTCCTCCTTTTGAGCCAATAAAAATGTATCTGTTTATATAGAAAATAATGTTTTTGCATCTTACTCGTCTTAATCGTATAAAAAAAATAATGTTTTTGCATCAGCGATTATGAACAGTTATTGGCCTTCAACATTTTGAATGTGTATGCGTTATCATGGTTAAATCAGCCGTGATTATATCGTCAAGGAAGAAAGTTAATGTACATGTAACCTACAGGTCACTCCGTTTGAAAGTCGAGATTTTGCTGAGTTGTATCATTATTACACATTGGTAACTATCAGTTTCGATCCCACCCTATCACTCACCTATCCGGGAAACGTCAGCTAAATCATTATTTTGAATGCATCGCTCGTAAACTTTCTGTTACTCATAGTGCCATTTACTACCAATATCTGATTTTTATTTTCATTATGTGTGTTACTTACAGTGAAGACACAAAATATGACATTTCCACTCAGATTTAGTTTCGATCCTCACTCACCTATATCGAAAACATCAGTTAAATAAATAGTTTGAATATATGGTCTGTAACCTTCTCTAAGATAAGTTATGTCATCTTTGTTATACTTGTATTAGTAACCTTTTGTATAAATAAATATTTGAACGGTGATGAACTCAATATAAAGTATTTGGGTTGTGAAGAAGGAATTCCACATTTAGATGAGAATAATAGATTCTCACATGAGTTCATTTCTAGACGACTTTTTCCACACGAGTTTGAGAAAAATGTGCCCTGCACGAGCTTTAGCGAGTGCAGGGCACATTTTTCTCAAACGAGTGTGGGAAAAGTCGTCTAGAAATGAACGGGTGTGAGAGCTTTTTTCTCATATAACAAATCAGAGAAGCTAAAATAAAGGCTGACGTCCCATTTTCGACCGACGATGTTGTAAGCGCAAAACCAGGTCAAACGCGCAATACTACTATTGGGCACTTTGGTCCATGAATGGGCCGAATCACACCCTGGCTACAAGCGCTGAATAAAAGAGAACAAGATTTTTATAAGTAATACACTACTTTAATGACACCGAAATTGTCGAAGTATTGTTGAAACATTCGGCATATACTGCAGCGTGAAAGTTCACTCAGTGCTAGTCCACTGACACTAAACAGTGACATTGTGACAAGCAGACGATGAAAATAGTGCGTGACGTAACGGCATGACGTCAGCTCATGGTAGACGATTTTTCTACAATGGCTTTCTTCCATAGGAAACGGCCATGTTATATGAGAAACACTGTTATATTGTTTACTTTGAGTTACAAGAAGTTGTATTCACCTATGAGAAGAGTTTCTTCTGCTGTGTAGTCCATAATGTGAGGGTAATTAATATAAACCATCTCCCTAGTATAATCCGTGGCGTGTCCTCCTCCTCCTCCTACTCCTCCTCCTCCTCCTCCTCCTCCTCCTCCGCTTTACTTACTGCACAGCGGGTCGCATAGGTGTGGCGCGGGATAGGTTGGGGCGAGAGACCTGGGGTTTTCGCTACCTGAGATTCCATGGGCCAGGCATTCACCCTACAGTAGAATGGGTCGACTGCGCATGCGCGATGAGTAGTAATATAGAAAGGGCACGCGACCTCCCTATCCCTATAGGTGTGGCGCGGGATAGGGTGGGCCGCGAGACCTGGGGTTTTCGCTACCTGAGATTCCATGGGCCAAGCTTGCACCCTACAGTAGAATGGGTCGACTGCGCATGCGCCATGAGTAGTGCGCGATAAGTAGTATAGAAAGGGCACGCGATCTCCCTATCCCTATAGGTGTGGCGCGGCATAGGGTGAGGCGAGAGACCTGGGGTTTTCGCTACCTGAGATTCCATGGGCCAGGCTTGTACCCTACAGTAGAATGGGTCGAGTGCGCATGCGCGATGTGTAGTGCGCGATGAGTAGTATAGAAAGGGCATTCGATCTCCCTATCCCTATAACAACCCATGGGGGTGACAGAGCCATGGGGGTGAATGAGCACTCGTTTACATAATGCAAGTTGCCAGATACCATGGATACATTCAAAATGACTATCGAAATAGGTTGTTTAAAAGTTTGCATTTGCATAGTTTGCATTAATTTTCCCCTTGAAACGAGCAGCAGGGGGGGGTGAGCATACCAAAAAGAATGGGGCGGGGAGCTTGCCAAGGGGGGGAGCGGCCCCGCGTTCCACTCGTTTGCGTTCCGCTCGTTTGTTATGCGGGGGTGAATTCCCGTTAACATATGAAGCTCTCCGGAGGGGGGGAGCATACCAAAAAAAATGGGGGGGAAACCACCCCCCTCCCCTCCCCTCCTGTTTTATTTTTACAAAACTCCACCACGTCACCAGAGTCCCTTAAGAATGACCGCGGGGATTCCCCGGGCTGTCTTACTATATACCGTAGGACTGAAAAAAAGGGGCAATTCACGGGTCCCAGGGCCAGCACAGCAGGGGGGGCCTCTTCGGCCGCCCGGCGCGGAGCCGCGGTCGCATGCTGGGCGCATACTCTGTAGAGCCTCGGGACGGCCCACCACCCTTGCCGGCCCAGGCTCTACGCCGCAACCACCTATTAAACACACAGAATCGATGGAGATACCAGAGATACGATGAAGGGTAAACACACATGTCAGTGGCTTACATTGAGCTCCACGGAGCTCTGTGGTCGGAGTTGCCTGGGGGATCACTGTAAGGTCCACCTTGCTCGGCTCCGAAGGGGCGGTGGCACAAAGCCCTGCCTCAGGTGCGGGGTAGGTGTTTATAACCGCCTCTCACTGTGCCGAGGCTGCGGATATGTTAAAGAAACGATTAAGGCCTGGCGGCAGAAGCAAAGGGGCTGCGGATATGTTAAAGAAACGGTTAAGGCCTGGCGGCAGAAGCAAAGGACTTTCAGGACGAGTTTCGACGCCTGGCTAAGATAGACCCCATGTAAATTCCATTTAGGGATTTGTTATCACCTAGTATACCCGAGTCGGCGCCTGGCTTTTTTAGATATGTTATCACCTAGTATCATCTAGTATACCCTAGTATACCCTACAGATGAAGACAGTCAAAGAGCTCCGCGCATTAGCAAAGCAATATGGTCTGCCTTCCAAAGGTAACAAACCCGACCTCATTTGGGCGATCGCTGAGGCCCGCGCCGCCGAGTTTCTAAAGAGAGTCGCTCGAGCGCGTAAAACTGGAAGGCTTCCCGCCCTTCGAGGTGATATGGAAGACTTCCGTAAGAAAGGACAGCGCGCCCGTGAGCTGCGGCAACTCGACGACGAGGTCACGGCCTCGCTGCGAGCCAGAGCCTATGCGCAGCGGGTGCAAAAGAAACCTACCGAGCGGCTCCCGCACCTGCGGCGAATCACGGAAAGACTACACCCTTGGGGGAAGTGGCCCAAGTCTCTAGCCAGTCGAATCGGCCGAGAATGTCCTGAGATTCTTGCAAAAATGCCAGCCCCCGAAAGGCCATTCCTCGACCTGGACACTCAGGTTCCTCCCCCGGTGCAGCTCCCGGCCGACGAGCTGTGGTTCCTCCCCCGGTGCAGCTCCCGGCCGACGAGCCGACGAATTCGAAGTCGACGGCGCCACCGCGGTCTTCTCTACATGGTGCGTTATGGAGCCGCCGGGCATCGACGACGTTTTCGAAGACAGGGCCCGTATGTTCGTGGACGCCATTATGACAGACGAGAGAGCAGCAAGGCTCCTCAGGGCCCTACCTGGGGAGGAATATATCATGAGGATAAAGTTCCTGCGTCGTCTAGATGAGGTGCGGTGGGTCGTGGAAGACAAGTTCCACCCAGTGAGGACTGAGAGAAAGAAGGGACAGGATGTGGTCGTGCTCACCCGAGTCACTGCGCCCGGTGTTCTGACCGGCATCGACAAGGTCTACTACAATAATGCCTACCCTGTCACTGCAGTCGTTTACGGCCTCTATCCGCTCAGAGAGCCAGACCCTGCTAATTTGGCCCCGATGAGAGATGGCGACCTCAACTGCGTTGCGCAAAGAGTGGTGGAGCATTTCGAAGGTGCCCTCAGGGGTCAGGGACTTACCCCCACGAGAAGGCAGAAAATACAGGAGTGGGAGGAGAGGGTCCATGACAGAGGCGCCACGGTCGAGGACGTTGCAGGGCTTGAGAAGGTCCTCAAACGTGCAATTATCCTGCGGGACATTGCCGCCGAGGACGTCTACAACAGCGGCAAATATGGTTGAAGTCGATGGCGGCCCATAGAACTTATCTGCCACAACGGCCACGCCTGGTCCAAAGACCTACACTTTCCCGCTACCAGGCAGGTCTACATCTACGAGGGCGACGTCTGGGAAGCAATCAGAGAGGCCACTCAGGATGAGCCACTAGCTGTCTGGCTTCTCGGTGGTGGAGATAAACAGCTCAACGTCGACCAGTTTGTGCTCCAAGACGGTCGCACCTTCCGAACGCAGGAGGCCCACCGTTTACTCCAAGAAGCCTGTGCCATATTGGGCGACGAGGCCCTGGCCGACCGGGCCTTCGGCGTGAACCACGCAGCCAGCATCATGGCAAAAGAGCACAACGGCTGGAAGCCGACCCCGTCCGGCCTCCTCGACGACATCCAGAAGGCCTGTGTGGAACACGGCCATGGCGGGCTGTGGAATGCAATGGACTACGATACGAGGGACATCGTCAGCATTGACATGAAAGCCTGTTACCCCGCCAGCTTCCGAGGGAAAGGTGAGGCTAAGCCATATTTCGAGCGGTTTGGGCACCCCACCCACCGCATGACCCGTGTTTCGATTAACGGCCCCCTTCCTCAGGATATCGGCACCGGCTTTGCCGAGGTCCAGGAATGGGAGTTCGAAGAAAAAGTCCACCCCGTCATCCCTGCCTGGTTCGGAAGGCATTTCGCAGAGCAGGGCTGGGCCCCAACGTCCCTGCTTGCCTTTCTTACAGAGTCTGGTCTCCTGAAAAACCTCAAGGTCTGTGAAGCTATCATCGCATTCAAGAAACAAACTGAGGTCTGGCTTCCAAAGGACCGCGACCAGGGCTGCAGCATTATCGGAAAGTTCACACAGGGCAGCAAAGCCGAAGGTAAAAGACTGACACAAAGGCTTGTGACCGACCAGGGTGAGCTGGACTTCCTCGTGAGAGACACCCGCCGAAGCGGCACCCTGGTTGGCGCGCCCAAAAGATGTCCATTAGGCCACATTCTAACATATGACGACGGCTCGCAGCCCCAGTACACCCACTTGAGGGCCAGCATGCTTGCCTATGCCCATATAAACCTCGTCGCTATTCTGCAGCGTTTCGAACCCGAGGAGGCTGTCCGGGTGGCCACCGACAGCCTCTATATCCAGAAGACCGCGCTGCACAAGCTCGGGGGTGTCGAGGTTTACGTAGCCCCTATATGGTGCGACTGTAGAGAGGAATTGTGCATGAACTGCCAGCTCAATGAGCCATTCCTTCCTTCCGTATCCCCAGCCCAGTGGCGCGACAAGGGTGAGCAGCTGTACATGCCAAGGGAACACGCTGCATACCTCCCCAAGATAGAGTATATAAGGCAACAGAAAAACCTCCCACCCAGCACCGCGCCACACTACGATGACCCCTTGACTCGACACCGGCTGAGCTACCTCAACGGCGGAGGGGGTAGCGGAAAAACCACGAGAGCTATCGAGCTCTTCCGGGTGAGAGACCCACTGGTGTTCACCCCGACCCACCGCCTCGCGAAGGAGATGAGAGGCAGAGGCGTCAAAGCCCAGACCTACCACAGCTTCTTCCGGTGGAGCGGCCAGAATGACTGGACGCCCGACCGCATGGGCCAACAGTTCATCCCACGTGTCATCATCTGGGACGAGGTCTGCACTGTGCCCAGGCCTATCCTCGAGATGTTCTTGGATTGGCTAGAGCAGCGTGGGGTCCAGGTCGTCTGCTGCGGTGATCAGGGCCAGCCTCCACCAATCGCTGGAGAGATGCCCCATGATTGGCTGCGAAAAAAAGCAGACTACTACGAAGAGGTCGAAGCAGACCATAGGGCGAAACACGATGTCCTCAAAGCCCTAAAAAATCGCATCCGCCTCAAGACTGACAAGGTCCAGTGCCAGGAGATGCGAAAGGCACTCCCGTGTTGCCTAGGGTGGGACCGGTTTGTGGAGCGGTGGAGGCCAGAGGACCTTATCCTAACCAGCCGCCAGAAGGTCCGAGACCGGGCGCAGGAGCTGTTGCTTCAGAGACACAAGGAAAAATTCCCAGACGCCCCAGTACCGCTGCTATACCACCCAAAAGACAGCAGGAAACAGAATAGCATGGTCACCATACCAGGCACAGATCGAAAAGAAGAGCTCATCCTCAATGACGCCGAATATGTCACAAATGAGGCTGTGGAGGGGGCGATACAATCTGATGACTGGCGCCTCGGCTATGCGCTGACAGTACATTCTTCACAAGGTCTCACCATCCACAATCCGCAGAAGGTCTGGATCATCGACGACTATCTCCAGTGGTCCAACCTAGTATACCTGGCCGTGTCCCGTGTGGAGTATATGCACCAGCTAGAACGGGTAACCTGTCCACCAGTAAAGGGTACTGAGGTCAGGCAACCCACAGAGCACGACATTAGGAAGGCCATCCAGAAGAAGCTTGTGTCCTACAAGCGCCAGGACCAGGCTAAAAGCCATGATTTCAATCTCAAGGTGGACTACGTCCTGCGGCTCAAAGAGAGCCAAGAGAATCGCTGCGCTGCGTGCAATATCGAACTGCTGTGGGCCTACGAACCCAAGGACACGCAGCAGTTCAGTGTAGACAGGCTGAATAACAGCAAGGGGCACTGCAAGGGAAATGTGCGCCTCTGTTGCCTAGAGTGCAACCGAAAACGAGGGGGTGCGGTACTCAGCGACTTAGAACGCCATCCGGCGGCAGCTGGGTATCAGGAGGCACCGCAAGGAGCTGTTCCCGGACAAACTCACGAGCAGGACCATCTTGCAGATAATACAGGACAGGCTCATCAGGCTTCGTGACCGAGCGTCCAAGCCGGTACACCTGGAGGGACCACACTGGGTCAGTCGCGCGGCGTCTTCCACCCTCCAGCTCGCCATCCTGGTATAGGTACCGAACGCCAACACCAGAGGAAAGCTTTTCCTCTTTGAGACCGATGGGGCGACCAGCAACAACAGAAGAAGGCTTTTGTGTCACAGCCACAACCTTGATGGCATCCTTAGGCTTCTTACCGGTGAGGCGGGTCACTTCTCCGTTCAGGGCCCTAACGACGGCAGGCAGTCGAGCCACCCACTCCGTTGAACGCGCCCCCGACGGAAGTCGCATCTCCTGGACGTATTGGTGCCCAAACAACCGCTCAGCCAGGGTCCGGTTAAAGCGCTCCACGATCCCCTGGTCCCGATGAATGTCCACACGACCGCGTCTGACAGAAACGTCATGCTTGGCCAGTAGCTGGCTCACCGCGCCCATAAACTCGCGCCCAGGGTCAACCTGAAGAAGCTTCGGCCAGCTAAGAGGGCTCCGCTTGTAGATGCGGGAGAGAGCGTCAGCGACCTCTTTGGCTTCTTTTGTGGCCAGAGGCTCGGCCTCCTTGTAGCGCGATGCCACATCTACAAGCGTGAGCGCATACTTGTAGGTTTTGCGACCACGGGGGAAGCGGTCGTGTGGTAGAAAGAGCAGGTCGGCTTGATGAACCACGTTCGGCATCTTCACACCAAAACGCGGGCGTGGAACATGGCGAGGGCGCGGAAGATAAATCTGCCAAATGGCCTGCTTCTTGAGCCATATTCGGGCCATATCTTCGGAGACCCTGGCTGCTGCGGCGAGGTTCTTGATAGCCGCTAGCCCCTTCCAGTAACCGCTCGGGCTGTAGTAGTGCCCCGCGAGGCGTCGGGATAGCTTTTTCGTTTCACGACCCATTGTAGCTGCTGTCGTGCCGACATTCCAAGAGGTGAAAGTCTCTAATATTGCTAGTGTGCGTGGCAACTGGCCTTGTGCACACAAGATGCGGCTCTACTAGGCTACAAGTTTTTGGCTACTTGATAGGCTACGAGCCCCGTCACGCCCATTCCTAGAATGACAAAGGCGATCTCCCGGTCTTTTTGGTTACCTGAAGGTACGTACATGTCTGAAAGACGTGGCTCTGGGCCGAGAGGGTCAAGTATTTTGCCCGTGACTTGTGAGTACTCGCGGATTGCGGCATCGACGTCATGGAATGTGCGAACGGCGTGTCCCTGTCGTCGGAGCTCTTCATTTATCCAGTCAAGCCTTTCGGTTCGCTTTTTTGTCCATGCATCCCGTGTAGCCTGGAGCTGTTCTATAGCCTTGTCATGACGTTTGCGCTCTTCGTCAAGACCCGAACTTCGAAACATTGAAATGAGGTAATTCGACCCATTGAAGGCAAGAGCATTGACCAGAGCTCCACCCACTAGCAAGGCAATCGAGGCCATGTTTTATACGCTGTTCCCGCTGGTGCGGCTACTGTTGTTACTTCATTATTGCATACGGAAAGGATCCTTTAATTGCTCGGCCCCCGTAGCTTCGGTCGGGACGACTGGCGTCAGGCGCGCTGCCGCTCGACGATCGATTGGTTCTCTCACAAGCGGCGATCCTGAAAGTGCACGCGAGCGCAACCTGTATCCCACGAGCAGAGCCCCTGCAATTCCTAGACTGTATAGTATATAGGGAGCCCACTGTGGGCCAGCACCCCGTGCGTTTTCGACGATCGGTTCGGTGTTTGTGGTGGTCGTCTCGGCAGCCTGTGACATCCCTGTGGGAGCAAGACGTTCCTTGATCTCCTTGAGCTCCATCTTCAGTCGTTCTTGTTTGGCCTTTCGCGCGGCAGCGCCCTTTCGTCCCGCTTCCACCGTTTTAGGGTTCTTTTTATCAGGCGCTGTCCCTTCCTGACTGAGGATCTGTCGAGTCACTGTCACCGGTGGCTGATTCGCTTGTTGTTCCAGTACCTCCGTCATCATCGAACGCAGACGCAAATGTCTGGGGGCATGTGTGTCCAAATTGGCAGTGTTTAACAGTGGTAAGTAATGTGGTCAGGGGTGCTAAGAGCATCCCAAAGCGGTGGTATAGCTGACAGGTAGCATTGCTTAGCGCATGTTCAACGAAGGGATCATCTTCTAGGTCAGTAACGAGCTTTGACTGATTTTCAGATGGAATGGGGAGCAAAGAGCTGGCTGCCATGGCATAGAGCTGAAGTACAGCTGTCCCCAAGGTCTTGGTCATCTTAGCTCCCAAGCGCGCTTCATAGCGAGCATACAGCTTGTCAACTTCTATATCGTCCAGGCTTTCGACCTGGTCCGGTGTAATGACCCTCCCCATGTACTCCTTGGCCTGTCCTCCGGCGGCTAATGCTGCTAGTCTTTCGCGTTTACTAGCAATAGTCATCCCGTCGGCTCCTACGGAGCTAGATCGAGACCTTGCGGCTCCGGCTGCCGCGCCGTCGTGGCAACTAGATGTAGCCGCCTTGGCTGCACGACCGCCGGCCTCTTCTTCCAACAGCTCGTCAATAATCTCATCGCAATCCATGTTTGCTACGTGCGTGGCCCGTATCACTTGCGCGCACCGCTGGCAAAGGTTAATACTATGACTTACGTATCTCTTCAATTTAGTATATTCGTAGATGATATACACAAAGGCTCCGAGAGTAAGAATCTGGCAAAGCAGTAGCACTTCCCATATTTACGGCCTAAACAACAACCATATATGCAGCCGGCTGGTCAGTTTTTAACAGGAGTTTTGCATGTTTTGTCTCTGCCAGCAGCGCCCTAGTTTTGAGTCGCTCATCTCTTGTTGGAATAACATCGTTCTCGCGGAGGCACTCTTCAAAAGAATCGCGGTCCTTACAGTGAAACAGGGCGCACCATCGCGTCTGCTCTCGTAGATCCTTCAAGACCGAGTTGTACTTCTGGGTCAGCACCCAAACGCTCTGCTCTGTGTGGCGGCCACTGAAGGCTAGCTCAGACAGCCTGTCTTTCTTTTTGGTTAGAGCCTTGCTTGCGACACAGTCATCAATGATGTACAAAGTGTGTTCTCCGGCAAATAGGCGATAGAATGCTCGCAGATAGTCGTGGAGACGCTCGCCGGGGTCGACTATGTAGATCTCTGGGTCAGCCCAGACCCAATGTCGGGCTAGGTAGGTGCTGTTGTAGCGAATCGTGGGACAAAGGATGACGATGTGCTCAAAGACACCACGGAAGTGGCCTTCGAGCAGGTCAAGGGCGAAAACCGTCTTACCACACCCTGTCTGGCCACATATAATAGCGGAGTGGGGGTCTTTGGGAAGCAGCGGGGCTGCGCCGTTAATTGAGCACTTCTTTGAGTCGGCCATCCTCGATATTCATTTGTGCATCCATGACGATGTACAGATAAACGTTCAATGCGCCGGCCGGCTCTGCTTCCTTTGTGATCTGGATGGTGATGCCCTCGCTGGCATTCACCACTCTTCGGCCGCTCCCATGTAGTTCGTCATCGTCCGTGACTCGCAGATCCAGCCATAGTGCATATTTTGTGGTCAGGAACTCTCCCAGGGAGACGTCTGCCAGATCCAGGTCTTTTGCGGCCATTGCAACCCCGGATTGACGTTTACTACCGGCTGCGAACTCTTTCTTGGTCTCATCCCACAGCTGGTGCGCTCTCAGTCCTTGACTGTACAGCTGATTCGGCACCCCCTCGATGCACACCTCTACCTTCGTGATGAGCGGATTATAGAAGTCCTCAGTGTCGCGAGCCCAGGGGTCAGGTTCTTCGAACAGCATAAGAATGCTTCTCGGCAGCCTGTGACATCCCTGTGGGAGCAAGACGTTCCTTGATCTCCTTGAGCTCCATCTTCAGTCGTTCTTGTTTGGCCTTTCGCGCGGCAGCGCCCTTTCGTCCCGCTTTCACCGTTTTAGGGTTCTTTTTATCAGGCGCTGTCCCTTCCTGACTGAGGATCTGTCGAGTCACTGTCACCGGTGGCTGATTCGCTTGTTGTTCCAGTACCTCCGTCATCATCGAACGCAGACGCAAATGTCTGGGGGCATGTGTGTCCAAATTGGCAGTGTTTAACAGTGGTAAGTAATGTGGTCAGGGGTGCTAAGAGCATCCCAAAGCGGTGGTATAGCTGACAGGTAGCATTGCTTAGCGCATGTTCAACGAAGGGATCATCTTCTAGGTCAGTAACGAGCTTTGACTGATTTTCAGATGGAATGGGGAGCAAAGAGCTGGCTGCCATGGCATAGAGCTGAAGTACAGCTGTCCCCAAGGTCTTGGTCATCTTAGCTCCCAAGCGCGCTTCATAGCGAGCATACAGCTTGTCAACTTCTATATCGTCCAGGCTTTCGACCTGGTCCGGTGTAATGACCCTCCCCATGTACTCCTTGGCCTGTCCTCCGGCGGCTAATGCTGCTAGTCTTTCGCGTTTACTAGCAATAGTCATCCCGTCGGCTCCTACGGAGCTAGATCGAGACCTTGCGGCTCCGGCTGCCGCGCCGTCGTGGCAACTAGATGTAGCCGCCTTGGCTGCACGACCGCCGGCCTCTTCTTCCAACAGCTCGTCAATAATCTCATCGCAATCCATGTTTGCTACGTGCGTGGCCCGTATCACTTGCGCGTACCTCTGGCAAAGGTTAATACTATGACTTACGTATCTCTTCAATTTAGTATATTCGTAGATGATATACACAAAGGCTCCGAGAGTAAGAATCTGGCAAAGCAGTAGCACTTCCCATATTTACGGCCTAAACAACAACCATATATGCAGCCGGCTGGTCAGTTTTTAACAGGAGTTTTGCATGTTTTGTCTCTGCCAGCAGCGCCCTAGTTTTGAGTCGCCCATCTCTTGTTGGAATAACATCGTTCTCGCGGAGGCACTCTTCAAAAGAATCGCGGTCCTTACAGTGAAACAGGGCGCACCATCGCGTCTGCTCTCGTAGATCCTTCAAGACCGAGTTGTACTTCTGGGTCAGCACCCAAACGCTCTGCTCTGTGTGGCGGCCACTGAAGGCTAGCTCAGACAGCCTGTCTTTCTTTTTGGTTAGAGCCTTGCTTGCGACACAGTCATCAATGATGTACAAAGTGTGTTCTCCGGCAAATAGGCGATAGAATGCTCGCAGATAGTCGTGGAGACGCTCGCCGGGGTCGACTATGTAGATCTCTGGGTCAGCCCAGACCCAATGTCGGGCTAGGTAGGTGCTGTTGTAGCGAATCGTGGGACAAAGGATGACGATGTGCTCAAAGACACCACGGAAGTGGCCTTCGAGCAGGTCAAGGGCGAAAACCGTCTTACCACACCCTGTCTGGCCACATATAATAGCGGAGTGGGGGTCTTTGGGAAGCAGCGGGGCTGCGCCATTAATTGAGCACTTCTTTGAGTCGGCCATCCTCGATATTCATTTGTGCATCCATGACGATGTACAGATAAACGTTCAATGCGCCGGCCGGCTCTGCTTCCTTTGTGATCTGGATAGTGATGCCCTCGCTGGCATTCACCACTCTTCGGCCGCTCCCATGTAGTCCGTCATCGTCCGTGACTCGCAGATCCAGCCATAGTGCATATTTTGTGGTCAGGAACTCCCCCAGGGAGACGTCTGCCAGATCCAGGTCTTTTGCGGCCATTGCAACCCCGGATTGACGTTTACTACCGGCTGCGAACTCTTTCTTGGTCTCATCCCACAGCTGGTGCGCTCTCAGTCCTTGACTGTACAGCTGATTCGGCACCCCCTCGATGCACACCTCTACCTTCGTGATGAGCGGATTATAGAAGTCCTCAGTGTCGCGAGCCCAGGGGGCAGGTTCTTCGAACAGCATAAGAATGCCCTTCATGCTGCGAGCGAGCACGTTCAGGTTGATGATCCAGAGAGTGTGAGACTTGTTACGTGTTAGTTTGCGGTGGCGGAGCACCCTGTCGTAGAGGATGGCTAGGCGTCCTGCATACTGGATTCGGATCAATCTAGCGAGATCATTCTGCGTGACCATTTCGAACTCCAGACAGACGTTTTCAATATTGTAACTGGCGGCTTCATCATCCTCTGCGACGGTCACGCGACTGTAGTCGTTGAATGTCAGTTCGTACTCCAGACGATCACCAAGCGTACTTTGGTAGAAAGGCATGTGGCTATCCAGCAACTCGAAGTCAAGCGGGACAAAGAAGCGGTTGCCGTATGCCCGCGCTATGGCTTTATCTGTTTTCTTGTTTTCAGCATCCCCAGCACCAACCCGAAGCTTTGTCGTGTTCTGGTTCTGCCAGTATCTATACCCTGGTAGGCTGCATTATCGCGCTCTTTGGCTGTTTTCCACAGGTCGCGATAGCAGTAGTATACGTCGGAGTCGTCAATGCTCATAACTCGTTGCCGCTGATTTTGATTGTTGTCTTCTTTATGATTGCGCGGCCCAAATTCTGAACCACGGTTCGATTCACGTCGGATGATTTCAGTTCGATGTTGAAGGCGAGGCGGGCGGTCCCCGGAACGATAACATCGTTCGCTTCGAGATTGGGAAAGCGCACCAGTAGCTGTTGGTTCTGATCGATAGTGCTGGGGTTGTTTGTGATCACAACTGCCTGGCGAACCCCCTTGATCCCAAGTGGCTCGCGAAGTTTGCGGTAGGGACTAAGCTTGCGACCGTATTGTGAAGAAGCCATCTTATTGAAGTGATAAGCTGTGACTATTCAATATGGCGGACTATTATTCAATATGGCGGACTATGATGTTGATACCGGCCGTCTCGACGAGACAGAAACGAGGGACGAGGAAACGGACGACGTCGATTTGTCAACAGACAGAGTGGGTCCTTCGGACGCGCAAGCGCAGGAAGGTGAGCGCCCTCTCTCTCTTTAGCAAGAGTTAGTCCAGACAACTGTCGATGACTACTACAACTACCAGGCAGAGGAGGGGCTTACTCTCAACCTAGGTAGGGATTACTCGAGGTTTGAAGTCACGACTGACGGGAAGCTGCGCCTTGTGGCTTTCCCCAACTTGGACTTAATTAACCTTCGTACAGGCCGACCTCTCTCCCTGTCCACGGTAGCTGGGAAGCGTGGCGGTATCAACGCGATTCGGGATGAACTAGGGTTTACAGACTGGCGCCGTCGGGCATCGGAAAAGCTGCCCCCTCGGGCTGTGGTAGCTCTACAGACAGCGAGCGAAGAACTTGGTGGGGCTGCAGCGGCGGTCGAAAGCGTTGAACTCAAGGTCCTCGACGGAAGAGCCAAGGTAGCCACAGACGCTGTTCAGAAAATGGAAACGGCCTTCACGGACGCGCAAATCGATGAAGTCCTCGGCACCATGCGCGACCCCCCTTTAAATCTCAGAGAGCTGCGCGGGCTTGACAAAGCCCTCCAGACCATTCGGGGTGAGCTCACCAACAACCTGGCCAAGCTGTCAGCATTGGATGACCGCATTGCTCTCGAGGAAGGAAAACTGAATGAGACTGACGTAGATGAGTTCTCTCGAAGGCGCGTCGCGGAGCGTGTTCGAGAACTAAAGGATGAGCGGGCCGCTCGCCTTGAGGCTGCAACTGCCAGTCGGGAGGCTCTTCGCTCACAGATTAACCGAATCCGTGAGACGATAAACCGCTTCCTCAACGAAGATACTACCCTGGCTGAGCGACTTCGCACATTGTTCAGAGAGCAGGGGATAACCGTTGTTAGCATCCTCACTGCACTGGGCTTCATCGTGTCCACGCTAGTGCTTGCTTTGACGGGCGGGGGCACCCCGGCCCCAACACCGACTCCTTCCAAGGCAGTCGTTCCGATGAGCGGGACTGTAAAAGAGTGGGTCAAGAAACACCTACACGCCCTCGGCCGAATCCTCGCAAAGCTTGCCGGAAAAGCCGCGGCGTCGCTGCCCGGCATAATTGGGAGCATTGTTTCCTGGCTTAGCCTTATGTCGAAAACTGCTGGATGGCTTGCAGAGAATATGTGGTCCTTGGTTGTTGCGGCTGCGGGGCTGCTTTATGTGGTGACTCGCGACTGGCTAACGAAATAGCCAAATGGTCACCAGCCCAGCTACGATGACACCGACGATGATTGCGGTCTTTTCGTCGTCGTGTTGACTAGCTGGGACCGTGGAGGCAGCGACATCTCGCGAGGAGTGAACCGGCGCGGTGGGAACGTCATGATCCAGCGTCGCGGTCTTGCCGCTCGCCGTGGGAACCACTCCTTTTTCTCCCGTCCTGCCGCTCGCCGTGGAAACCACTCCTTTTTCTCCCGTATCTCCTTCTGTGTTTGGAGGAGCGACTGTTGCGTTAACGTCCGCGTTCTCGCCCAGTTTTTGATTTTCTGTTGCAACTACGATCTCATTGTTGTAACCGGCGATAGGGCCTATGCGGAGCAACATGTCACTGGGGGCCATGTACAGACCGATTCCGAACACATAGTTAACTTTGGAGCCTGCATACTGCAAGACGTCTTGGTAGCGTTTTATCGCTGATGAGAGGTCAACTGGAGAGGAGACCGCATCCTCGATGTTGGCGAGAAACTGCTTCTGCGCGTCAAATGCTGTGCCCTCTCCTAAGATCCGTGTGCGCGTCTGAGCCTGGGCGCCGAGGATGGCCCATACATACGTTCGAATGGAATCATTAACACGCTCGACGCCTGCATGTGTGAAGCCCTCCGATCTGTCCAGCATGAACGTTGTCCACGCCTTGTCAGCCTCCGATCCCTGCGCAATGTAGTCAATGGGAAAGTGTTTTTTCCGGAAAGTAAACGAATGCCAGGTTGGGTCGTACGGTTTTGGAAGTCGCCTGTAGCCTGCGTGTGTGGCATAGAAGTAAATCGTTCCTATGCCGCTGTTTTCGCTCTGCTGCTGTCTCCAATCGGCATGCGGCGACACCCCAAACTCTGCACAAATGCGCTCATATGCTCTGCGGTCAAATGGATTGTTAAATGCCGCCCAGGCGTCGTCTTGAGGGAGCGGGGCCTGGATCTCTTTTAGGATCCGGCTGATCTGAAAGTAGACATGAAAGGTGTAGAGGGCCCGGGTGTGGCTAGCAGTTCCTGCGCCAGCGGCTAGGTGGTCGCTCACAGACACGCCGCAGCCGGTCGTGGCGCACCACACGGCGAAATTCAGCTGATTCTGCCAAAACTGCAAGGGATTAGAGCGCCATGCCTGAACAAGCTGGTCGCTTTTCACTTTAGGCAGGCAGTATTTCACAAATACATCAGGAAACTGGGCCGCAAAGCCACCACCTGCTGTGTTCACCAGGATATCTTGGTGAGTGAATGTCGTCCCAGTAACACTCGTTCCAGCGGTGTACACCTCGCCCGCTTGGTAGGTGGCCTTTGTATTGAAGCTAAAGGCGCGTCTATCCATGCGCAATCCTTGCTGGTTTAGCACTTCCTGTGGCCGGCTATGTATGCAACACTGAGCAACATTCAAAATGGCGCAGCAGTCGACCTCACGCATGCGCTCAAGAACCAAAACGGACAATACAAAGTAGCACTCCTCGAGCTCACTTTCTACCCACTATGGGAGAACGTCCCAGCCGGAACTAGCTTCTCTGTTGGCGGAAAGCTTGTGGCTGTCCCTAGCGGTTATTACAATGTCTGTTCCCTTAATAAAGAGGTCTTCAAACCACACAGGGCGAGCCTGGAGATAAACCATGCCACCGGTCGACTGACGTTGACGACCGACAGTAGCATACAACTGTTTGGCCTTGCGCGGCTCCTGGGATTCTCAAATCCTGACAGTATCCTGACTGGGACAGTGCAGGGCGACAGCTTTCCCACACTAGCACCCCATAAAGAAGTGTTCGCTCACCTGGGTGAGGTGAGCACATCGCACAATCTAGTGGGGAAGGCAGTGGAGACGGCTGGCACAAGCACTGCACACCCTTGTGTGGCCTACCCTTCCACTCTTATCAGAGCTATAGCTGTGACCGGTGAGGGAATAAACTGCGGAAAAACCATTTCTTTCCCTAATCCACAGTATAAGCCACTAATATCTGGCCCTATCCAGCAGCTAACGTTCTCCCTGTTAGATAAATCAAATACACTTGTAAAGACTGCTTATATGAGTGTAACTCTTGATATTCATCCCTGACAACGATGGTTGAATCCGCAGGACCCAGATGCAGTGATTTAGCCTTAAGCGATCTCGCGGATACCGAAGGGTTTGGCGACGCGGGTCACAATGACCGCGTCTACGGCTTTCAGTTCAAAGACGGCGTATACCAATATTCCTAGCTGAAAGCGTCAGCTTAAAAACTCTCAAGGTGATTAACCGCCCCTTGGATACCCTTGAACTAGAGATAATTGACAATAGCATATAGATTTATCATGGGACTATATCCAACATTGGACGAGGCCGAATCCGCGCATGACTACAGGCTAAAGCACATCTGTGATATACAACATGAACTCTCCCAAGATCGTGATTCCCGGTCGAGCTTGTACAAAAAATACCGCGGTGAATAAGCGGTGAATGCTGTAGATGGCGTTGACGCTGCGCTTGCCACAGTGGCTTTGGGCCTCGGCGCGACTGGGGTCGGCCTCTTGTCGACTATAATTGCCGCACCCGTAGTTGTTGCACTTGAAGTCTCGGCTCTTTCGAGTGGTTTGGCTGGAATAGCTTGCAAGTTCATATCTCGACGCCTGACCATCAAAGCTAAAAAACACGATGAAATTCGCGTCCTAGCGTCATCAAAGTTGGATTTCATCGCAGATGTTATCTCGCAAGCACTTGTGGATAACAAGATCTCTGATAGCGAGTTCCGTCACATCCTAGCGGAGAAAAATAAATATGATGCCATGAAAGGCACCATCAGGGCTAAATCGTTGAAAGCATCCCATATCAGCCAGGAAGAAAAAAACGCACTTCTGAAGCAAGGCAGGGAGGAAGCAAGGAAACAGTTTGCCTGGGCAATCGAGATAGAATCACGATAAACTGCTTTCTACAGGCGGATTATTAAAGACGCCATGCGCAGCCCCTGCCACCCGGAACCGTGGAACCACTACGATGTCCGCATGAACACGTAGGCCTTTTTCGGCGCATTAGCATATCATGTTAAAGCCATGGCTGACACTGCAAAATAAGACATGTCGTCGATCGATGGTAAAATGCTAGCTAACATGGCCTACCATGCCGCTGTCGTTAGCGGCTTAGCGATAGGTTATGCTCGTCTGGGCAAAATTGTTTGGAAAGGCCCTGCCCCCAAGTTGGATTTCACCGGCTATGACGGAATGCTTATTGCCGACGTCGGCCTAGCCTTAGCCACAAAAGACTTGCTGATTAAGCAAGGAATCCTCCCTGCCGATATATTGAAGTAGGCGCTTTATATCGCCTCTTACCCACCATACTATAACACTGCGTGCGGCTATTGAATGTGTAAAAATTAAGCAAGGAATCCTCCTGCCGATATATTGAAGTAGGCGCTTTATATCGCCTCTTACCCACCATACTATAACACTGCGTGCGGCTATTGAATGTGTAAAAATTAAGCAAGGAATCCTCCTGCCGATATATTGAAGTAGGCGCTTTATATCGCCTCTTACCCACCATACTATAACACTGCGTGCGGCTATTGAATGTGTAAAAATTAAGCAAGGAATCCTCCTGCCGATATATTGAAGTAGGCGCTTTATATCGCCTCTTACCCACCATACTATAACACTGCGTGCGGCTATTGAATGTGTAAACGTGTAAATATACGCCGACCCAAATACTCAAGCCTGACTTCTCTCAGTAAGCTTTAGGTGTGTTTGTTCTCTACTAACACTGTATTTGCTCAAGCCTTCTGTTTGTGAATGAAGCCTCTGCCCTAGTTTTCTGTGTTGATCTTTCAGGCTTGAATATTTGGGTCGAGCAGTTACATGTACCTTCACACCTGGCGACCTACATATCGCTGTGACTCACAAACCATAGCTAAGGCTGGGATTGCACAACACGTCGTCCATTACGTTAAAACATGTTGAAGATCGCTATATGCGGAGATCTATTTAACCGATATACGGGGCTGATCAGTCCTATATTGGATCTTATCCACTCCACATCAAACTGGCTATCCACTCCACATCAACTGGCTCGAAAATCCGAAGGTAGGTTTAGTAGGTATAAATGTGTGATTTAGAGCCCTGATTACCGTCCGTGGAAGATAGCCTAGGTAAGGCCATGCGAAATGTTAATCGTGTCTTCCAGTCACGTCTCACAAAAGGGGGTTCGATCCCTACCTGACTGCTCTTGGAATGCTTGTTCCGAACTCTTCTCACAAATAATCTAGACTCATTTCGAATTGTCTAGGATGCCACGGAGGAGAGTTATTAAGAGCAATTGAGTCCCAAATACTTATTTAATATAAAACAAGCCGTCACATGGCCACGAAGCCATGTGTACAGGATGACGTCACAGGCCACGAAGCCAGTGACGGGACTCAGTGAGACGTGACACCCCGGTTTTGCATTTTGTGACCCCCGGCGTAGATTAACTCCCCCCTACGAAACGGTCGTGGTTTTTTTGTCCTGATAATCTCTGTCAAAAAATATGCTCTCTGAACAGATTCCACAAAAAAAGTCCGACACCCTAGAAGTCCTCTAGGCACCCCCACGCTTTCTGCTCTTCCCTCAGCCTGAACAAAAAAAGTCCATTCACTCCTGCTGCTCAGGCGTTTGGATTCGCCAACTAGGACAAGATACCATTATAAGATCGATAAGGGACTTTGATGTAGCAGTGACCCGAGTTGGCTCCGTGACTATTTGACGAATGGCGAACTTATTTTCTAGTTGCAATATTTGGACATGTTTCTGAACGAGACAGTCAGCATTGAAATCACCAAGTATGATACATTTTTTAGACATACGGTCTCTAGCAAGAGATACTGACTCGTTTATAAGATCCCAGTACGAAACTCTAGCAGACAGAGGTCTATAAAAGGTTCCTATTAAGAAATTTGCATTTTTCGTTTTTATATCGACCCATACTGCTTCCAGTCCATTAACGTCCATGTTGACTTCTTCCTCGAAGACAAGATTTTCGCGTATATACACAACAATACCTCCGCCACCTTGAACAGATCTATCTTTCCGTACCGATGGGAAATGAAAACCAGGTATTTTAATCTTTTCATGTTTAATAGTTGCGTCAAGTTTTGATTCGGTAATTGCAATAACATCGAAATGGCCAACTTCGGCTTCAGTCACGTCCACTTTACATCGCAGACCGTTCACGTTCACATGGACTATCGATAGGGGTTTACTGATAGCACTCAGATCTGGACCTGGATTTGGTTTCACGTCTCCGGACAACAATAGCAGGTACGAAAGATCAACCGCGACTACATGAGGTGAAATGAACATGGTAGGACTGTGATGAAATTGACCAGTTCGATGAAATGAACATACACCCGACCCCTGAAACTGACACGCTTGCGCTAATGATTTTGGCGATTGGTTGTCATGACCTCCTGTATGAGACAACATAACTATTAAGGAAGCTATTAAGATCAGTGAGTATTTGCACAGAACCGGGTTGAGTTTGTAAGTGGACGAGGATTTCGAGTTATTTGATATTGACGCGGAATAAATTTTAGTGGAAATATCTATATGGTGATAAGTATACTTGTTTCGTTTATTTTTTCGAATTTTCTGGCAACATATTTGTGTGTGAAAAGTCACTATCCTTGCCCTATAAGCCGCAATACAGATCATGTTATACCGTCGTTAATACCTCATTTATAGCTTGGCAGGGCATAGGGACCGGAATAATCAGAACAGTTGCACCATTCATGGCAATGTGATATCGTTTGGGTGTACATCATGTTTGATTTTGGGTATACATGTATATGAAAACATGTGGCCAGGGTACATATAGAAACAATGTGAATGCGTGTGATGAGGGTACATATACGGAAAATATTTTCAATAGGAATATGCATGTGCAAAGAGAACATCTTTGACAAAAGGGGTGGAAAAATATATACAGAAATATAGAAATACATACAAAATATACAGTATCACTGACCAGTATTCTTCAATCCGAGTGATTTCCAAGGTGTTTTCTCGACAATCATTCATAACAATCACGCTTGATATATCGTTTTCCAAGGAACTCACATCTGTATATATTCTTTATCGAAATGGGAATGTGCATGTATGGAAATGAGGTCTAGTTACGGACTCTCATAATCAGGTCTAGTTACGGGCTCTCATAATCAGGTCTAGTTACGGGTTCTCATAATCCGGTCTAGTTACGGGCTCTCATAATCAGGTCTAGTTACGGGCTCTCATAATCAGGTCTAGATACGGGCTTTCGTAATCAGGCTTAGTTACGGGCTCTCATAATCAGGTCTAGTTACGGGCTCTCATAATCAGGTCTTACGGGCTCTCATAATCAGGTCTAGATATACGGGCTCTCATAATCAAGTCTAGATATACGGGCTCTCATAATCAGGTCTAGTTACGGGCTCTCATAAAAGATTCTCAGGGGATTAACCAATTGGTTGCAATCAGTGAATAATCGTAAAACATATGTGTATGATAATACCTATTGCATCCACATACATACGGACCTAGCATTGAGTAAGCCCGAATACTCTCGACAGTTAACAGTTAACAGTCATTATTTTGATGGCATTTCCTTTTTTTATTTCAACCGCACCACGTATAGGCCAAAATCCCGCCTTATCGTACCATCTCCTCCACCAGAGCCAATATGCTAACGAGGTAATTTGCTTCAGTTCGAAGGAAGGTATCACTTATAAGCCGACAAAGACGATATGGTGTAAACTAGGAGAACTTTCAATCAATCCTCTCTCTCTCGTTTCCTCTCAAGCTGACAGTAAGTTGACAGTCATATAATCCTTCACTTCCGCGTTTTCCGGCAGAATAACTGATAATATCACATAAATCATATCAGGGTACGGTGTACATATTATGGGTTTGTGGTTGATGTAGGAATGTATCGTAGGATTGTAGAAGATCTTGTCACTTCGCATGTCTGCTATCATCTGTCGACGAATCAATGCCAGTATCCGCCAAATTCATTGGTTGGCAGGGAATAGTTGTTTTGAAGGGCATGCTAGAAGATTATTTCTCATTCAAAACATGTATATAATGCCCCTGAAATGTGTCCCGTAATTGAAAGAAGCAAAAACAGCAGCTGTTAACTGTGAATTCTGTCAAAACTTCAGTTTTAGGCCGAACTATTCATGAATCATGAATTCATGAAACAAAGATTCTGTAATTAACTAAATTTTACGAAAAGGAAGTTTTATGATCTGACGCATGTTTAATCTTGAGAGAAATACAACGGGGAAATAACAAAACATGCACGATCAAGGTGTTCTCCAGGTGGGTTTCAAATAAGCAAGCTTCAGAGATTTTCAGAACTTTATTTCAGTTGCATATGGTGGTGATAATATCAATTTTGATTTACCGAACTGTGAATTACAAGCGTCTGGTCCGTCATTCATTATTCAGCCGTCGTCCATTAAAGAATCTTCGCGTCCATAACCTAAAGACCTATTCCATATTCCATGGTTGACCATAGCCCGATTATATACGAAAACCTTAGGCAAGTGTTATTTCGGGCACTTGCCATACATTATGGTCAATCGACCATGTTCATGACAATAGTGTGTGCCTTCTAGAGAAACAAGAGATCGAACGATATTCACTGATTTAACCCTATTATATTATTAGTACAGACTCGGTAGTCGATCCAAAAACAATACACTTTTCAATTTCTCTCAGTGTGAGAATCTCTTGGGCTGTATTTCTAACTAGCAAACCTGACATCAATTATCTTGGAGAAAAAAAACATTCACTTTTGACGGACATCGTATATGTATAACAGGATGAGATACAAGAAGCGAAAGAACTGCCCGAATCGGTCCAAAAATTCATTATTTTGTAATGCTTTGGTTTGATTGGGCACTCCATCGTAGTACAATGCGCACCGGTCATATGGAGTATGCCGTGCAACCCGTTCCCCAACGCCACCGTACACATGTTCCCTCGTACCAATGACACATAGTCGCAGTAATTGATGGCTTTCCAGCATGCTTGCTACAACTAATGTAATTTGAACTGTGCATTGTTTTGTCGAATACACGTATGAAAGCACGACGAAACTGGAAACAGTGAAAGCTCAAATCCCCAGTCTTCTTAATTGTGACACCATTCTCGAAATGGTGCTAACGTTCGACAGATTGTTTGGTAACAAGAAGGGAAAATGGTTAAGTGTGCCGTTTTGGACCGGTGACTGTACCTTATATATGAAGATCCAGAAGTTCCGCTTGAGTACTACCTTATGAACATATCGTTCCTATATATCTGCCATTTTGCTGAACGCGACGTTAAAACCTCTCTGTATAATGAATATATCCAGAGCTCTGCTTCACTTTTATAAACTCTTTGTTTTAAGTTATTGTGTTCTTACCCTAGCAACATCCCTCGTGTTTCACTTTAACACATTAAATCTAACACAACTTTAAATAATCAAGAGTTTTAGTCTCTCACAAGAAAACTTGCTCCAATACTCTTATGCAGAGACGAAGATCGCAATAATATATTTCAGTCGCTTGTTAAATTTTGGAAACTCATCACTTATGGCAAAAATATGTCTGCAGTGGTGGAATTAGAGCCGAAGTAAGGATCCTGGGCAGTGTGATCATAAACGAGGAAACAGCAAAAAGAAATACGTGTGTGCGGTTAACAAAAATAGATCGCTTGAATACAAAATCTTCGTCTTTACGACAAATGTTGTTCGTGAACGCTGTGCCTTTATTTAGAACAACCCCAGGTTCCACTTATGGACTGCACATCGGGCGGAAAGCCCCTAATAGACTAATATAAAGGTAGACAATGTGTGTTCATAGAAGTTTCAGTACATCGGGTTTAGTGGGTATAATAACTCGCGTAATTGTTGAACTCGCGTTCTGTTGCTCGAAGCAAAATAGCTGCCGGAAATGTTCTAGGTTGGAGAGTAGTGCTCCCACTAGGTTTGTAATGGATAGATCATGCTGGATCGACAACGTTATCCCCATAGCCTGATGTATTTAGGTTTGATACTACTGCTTGGATATCAATATAAAACTATTATCGCCATGTATTAAATGCTTAGAGATAAAATATTGCGTGACTAAATTCCATTGAAAATACCTATTTAGTAGTGATAAACATGGATAATGAACTCTCCATTCATCATCATATTTAAGTCAATATATTATTTTTTTGATAGATCTTTTTTTATTCTATTAAAAAAACTCGCCTCTTGCTTTTTTCATTCTCATCTTCTAGACTTTTCTTCTGATCTGAAATATCAACAAAACCAAGCTCTGCAGAAATGTATATATAAAAAAAATAATTATCTTCATTGTAGTCGGAAAAACATTCTACTCCCTGTGAATTAATTGAGGGGAAAATATTCATGGTGATAATGTTTAGTATCATTCATGGAACCGAAATGCTTTACTCTCTATTTGGGCAAACAAACTAAATACAAATTCGCTATTTATACGTTCGGATTTCGTTAATATTATTCGCCTTCTTCTCTTCCATCATTCATGCTTTTGTGCTTCTTTCATACCGATATATCTATTTCAGCTTATTCCACCAAGCGCAAGTGTGCGAGGTTATCATCTCACCGAGCTAAGGGAATTTCAAATTTCATTAGAAGATACGTACAGAAGTGTCTACGTATGGTCGTACCCTGCGTCCGGATGATGAAGGTTATGGACTGATTATAATTAAAACCTGGTGGTCGACCAGCAGCAGGTAGCAGGTGAATGACACAGGCGGTTAGCTATCGGAAATCATGAATTCATCGAAGCAGTGATCTGTCTTTTCCAGTAGCTAACTCCTGTACAAGTGACAAACTCCTGTAAAAGTGACTATAGAACCCTCACACGCTCTCAAACGTTTCCTCGGCGTTTCCATCGGAACTGTTCAGAACTGTTTGTAAGAGATATCGAGCTTTCTCTGAATGAGTCCCGGCATCATGCACAGCGATTGATTTTGCGGTGGTTAACTCCGGTTAACTCGGGCGACATGTGTTCATCCCTGTAATAGTATTTCTTAGTATGGAGTGAACGTATCGAAGTAAGATGGACAGGAGGCAATACTACAATCTCAGTATGAGTTCAGCGCTATATAAATCCGGTGCAAATTTCAAGCTACATTTGTTAGCCAATAAGGTGGCTAGATTGGTGAAACAATTTCAAAATCACACCCACAGTAATTACACACGCTAGTATTTGGACCAATAGAGTAAACATTATCGTGAAACAGTATCCAAATATGGCATCATTTCCAGACCTTGTGCGTGAACATCAAAGGGTTTACTTCCGCCGAAAAGTCTGGCTTTGTTAAGCGGTGCGAAGGTGAGTGTGAGTGAATGTGATTTAATGTCGCTTTCAACACTATTTCAGTCATATCACGACGTTGGTTCCTATTCCTTTTCACACCCGGAAACCACACGGGTAGGGTCCTATTCCTTTTCACACCCGGGATACCCCACGGGTGCCCCAGTTAGTCGCCTCTTACGACAAACTCTCTTAGGAGCTGAGACCTATTCTTACCATGACCTGGAGTGTGCACAACGACACCCCAGGTCAATTCCCGGGAGCATCACGGGGCGCGGTGAGAAGGTATTAATATCCGTAAACGTCAAGTTGTGGTGATTGGCTTATTATGGGATCTCATAGAATGTCGGCGAACATTTCGCACGAAGTTTACATAGCGTTACGTCTAGGTGGTATTCCTCTGGTTTACCATCTCGGTTTACCTGGCTTGACAATACTGTAGATTGGGATATACTAGTAGTCCTCAGTTCCACAGTTAGTAAACAGCGAATGCAACACCTATACTTGTGTATTGTAATTAGGAGTACTGGGAAATAAAAAATGTGTTTTCGATCGGCGTATTCGTTAAGTGTAAGCCAAGGGCGTCGATAGGGGGTCTTTGGGTGAGAACGACCCTTTTCCAGTGCTGATTCGTATGTTATTTTCCTATGCTGGATAGCATAGTGCTGGGTTCTGTAATAAGTAAGCATAGGAAAAGATACCCTCTCAAGAAATCATGGCGACGCCCATGTTAGCGATGACGATTGGAAGGTACAGTGCTCGAATTCAGCTTCCTATATGTATACTTCATTTTTGAGTCTGCGATCACGTTCGAGACAGATTGCCTTTTGATTTTTGTCATCATAGCAGATCAACTTTGGGGATTCATAAATTCCAGCGTGACGGAATTACAAGGTACCCATGTTTTCAGTTCTTGTGAACCCTTGTTGTTACTCGTCCATGGTAACATCTGATTTGGAATATCATCTTCCTAGCCCTATTACTAAGAAGTGTAGGATGAGAGAAAAATGGGGAAATACAACTGTTTTGTAGCTGATCTCGTGACATCCGAATACCGCGTGACGGAATTACAGCGAAGTAACCACCTTATGAAGACGTGTTGGTTACATAAATATTCCATAAAAACTCGAATGTTTCTCATTTCAGGTGATGTTTTATTAGAACCCTGAGCATCTGGACTACATTATATCGGATTTCTGTCAAGTAAAGTTTCAAATTGATAAATGTGGTTAAGCAAAACTGCGCGACGGAATTACATTTTGGTCCATTTTTTAAGGCGTTGAGTTTTTTCCTATTTTACAAGTTTCAATTTTATCCGGTCTAAAATATTCTAAATTATTAATGAGACCCCAACTCATGAATTCTGTTGTAATTTGTCCGGCAATGCACGTATGATCGATTGAATGTGATAGAGCGAGAATGACTGGTCAACAACGTGAGTAGTAGTGTTACAGTAAATTGACTCACATTTCACCCGGATGTAACTATGACGTCACTTCCGGTTGGGGTGACTGAGGCGTGACCTTTGGACATGTCCAGACTTGTTTGTGATGTACTGGGGTTTTCCCCTGGCATGCCGCCATGTTGTAGCCGCCATGTTGTAGGCGCCATGTTGTAGCCGCCATGTTGTAGGCGCCATGTTGTAGCCGCCATGTTGTAGGCGCCATGTTGTAGCCGCCATGTTGTAGTCGCCATGTTGTAGCCGCCATGTTGTAGCCGCCATGTTGGAAAATTGTTGTAGAAAAACGTATCGGCATTCTGCGCATGCGCGGTGGCCAAAGGGTATGAAAATAGACGTTTTGGAGCTAGGGGAGCCCCTAATGGTCCAATGGGTCATATGAGGTATCAATGTGAAGCATTCGTGAAGGGGCATCTGATGGGCTGGGTGTGGGGTTGAAATATCGATATTCTGCGCATGCGCGGTGGCCAAAAGGTATGAAAATAGACGTTTTGGGAGCTAGGGAAGCCCCTAATGGGCCGATGGAGTTGTATGAGGTATCAAAGTAAAGCCTATGTGAACATGTACAATTTTTCCTGAAAAAAACCCCCCGGAACACGGACTTTATCGAAAAATCCGGGAAAATGCCTATATGGGGTATGGGGGGTATATAGGTCGCCGGGCTTAACGGGGCATGCCTATCAATAGAGTTATCTCCCCCTAGTTCCAGGGTGGGTGTATGTAAAAATTTTCCTGAAGAAAAAATACGGAACACGGACTTTATCCTAAATGACGGGAAAATGCCTATATGGGGTATGGGAGGGTATAGGACCATCTTGGGAAACCTACTTCTCGACATTTGCGGTATAGGTTGTGGGGTCTTGTTTTCTTAGTCTCGTCAAGACAAACATGATAGGAAGTGTCCCGGAGCGAAATACGGCGTCCGCCTTCTGGTTCAAGATGGCGGCACGTCCGGTGTCGAAAACTGGCCATTTTGTCGGAATGTGGTCATCTAGTGTCGAAAACTGGACCCTGTATGGACGTACCCGGAAAGACCCGAAGGTGAGCGACATTGTGGAAAAAACCCACAGACAGGTTAGTACATGCATTCCTATGATGTTCACAGGTTACGCCCACTCACGAAGGGCCGTCACAGGGCGTAGTAGAAAAAAGCGCATTTCTAACCTTATTGACCTTATGGCGCAAGCGAGTATAACAAGTGCCACGCACGGTGTATAAAACCCTACCCAACAGGTACACTATAAAGCCACCTCTCTAACCGTTCGCTTTTCATTCCCCACCATGGCAGCGAGCGAAACAGAGCTTGCGTTATTCCAACTGACGTCCGACGTCTACCTCATCGTCAATGACGATTACCTGGAGCTGGTCCAAGACGCACCGCAGAAGGTGAAGATTTTGTTATCGCTATCAGGCTGGACTCTATTGACACGATTGTTACAGGAAAAAGACCCCGAAAGGGATTTCATGCACGTGGAAGTCGGCGTGCACATACGCACTGCTGGAGAGGATTCCCTTTTTCCCCGGTTGGAACAGAGTGGAGGTACCTATATCACACTCTGTCCGCCCTTATGGATGGCCCTGAAAGATGTACTCCCCGAGGTGGATGACTTACTACACCCCCACGCGAACTCTGTGGCTACCCGGAGGCTTACACCTGGCTGCACCCTATTGTTGTACCCCAAACGAGTGGACCTCATCGATAGCGGACTTAGGTGTTGGTGTACGTCTGAACCCAAAGCGCGTGTCTCTTTGTCACCGGAAGGCTGGACTACCTTGAAACGGGTGTTGTTGGGTCAACTGGACGGTGATAGCATTCACCTGCGTGACGACGTCTACATTTTCTGCGGTCCCTATTTTGCTCGACTCCTCTGTCTGAAGCGAGGTGGTTTTACTCTGGACCCCGATCTATGGACGGCTTTGGAACAAGTAGTCCCCATTGTCGATGAAGTACTATCTCTATAGGAGCCACATAACCCATCAGAATAGTACGTATCACGGACTACACCCGACGTCTAGGCGCGCATGTGTGACATGGTCTATAAAACACGTCCCTCTGGATCCCACACCTTCATTTCTACGGTTGCAGAGCCATGACGGAGATCCAGCCCTATGCCACTCGCATTTTACAGCATGCCACCGTGGTTAATTCACTCACGGGTTACCGAGCAGTGGTCCGGTCCATGTTTGCAGATGGCGACGACAACGAGGGGCGACGCCAGATCCTGAACGAGTTCACAGAAGCGGTCCTCGACAGAGTGCACTCGATGGAGAGATGTGCCATCACTGACCACTACCATCCTTGATGCTCGGGCTATGGACCACGAGCGCTCACGCCGGAACCAGCGACGGCTGGTTGGCCTAGTCATGGTATGTGCCTTATTGACCCTGGCGCTGTGGCATTGACAGTGGGACCTCACCATAAATACGAGGGTCAGACAGAGTGTGTGTCATTCACTGTTCGTCATTGGATCAAGCATGTCACCAGTCCTACGAGCCATCCTTCCCCTTACACCCCGGGTGGGGTTACACGTCTATGAAGATAAAGTCACCCTCGTGGAAGACCGTGGAGATGTTTGCTGGTCGCCCGCTGAGACCGTATCGAATACGGTTACGCTACACCGTGAGGGCTGGACCAAATTTAAACGGGTGTTGAGCGGCGAGCTCGATGGACACCTCATCCACATAGACAATGCCATCTACGTATACCGTGGACCCTTCTTCCCACGCCTGGGCCGCTACCAAGACCCTACGCGAAGCTTCACCCTAGACCCCGATCTGTGGACAGCCTTCGAGAAAGTGGTGCCTATCGTGGACCAGCTGTTTACACCGGACGAGCGGTCATCAGACGAGTTGGAGTGGGCTCGTGCCCTGAGAGAAGCAGCGGCAGAACCCAATGAACAAATGTCTAGCCATGAACCAGACGACGATGCCATTGATTACCCGGCTAGACTTTGACCACCCGATCCTTTGATCTCACGGGGTTCTCCCTATAAATACGAGAGACAGTCAAATCTGGTACCATTCACGTACTGACCATGACGGAGCATATAATACTGGCGTATCTCAGCTTGACCCCCGAGGTTTTCCTGCACGTGTATGCGGATAAGGTCGATATCATGGAGGAGGTGGGAGACATCTGTGATGCGGACCCTACACAACCGTGCCCGGCCCACATTCGTCTGTCCCGGGAGGGCTGGACCAAATTCAAACGGGTGTTGTCTGGTGAACTGGACGGCGACCTCATCCACTTGTGTCACGATGTGTACATCCGACGCGGCCCTTTCTTTGCTCAATTGGCTCGGCTAGATGGAGGTACAGTGCATTTTACCCTTCACCCTGATCTATGGTCTGCATTGGAAGATGCCGTGGTAGATGTGGATCAAGTGCTTATCAAGCGGTCATCAGACGAGTTGGACTGGTCATTTACCATGGACACTGTGGAAGCCAACGAAGAAAATCAGAAAGAAACTCCGGCCCAAGATATACCCGTTATAAATAAACGATAGAGCCAGGGTCCATCATCATTTGTCACCATGAAGCGCTGGGAGAAGGTGTTGGATAACTTATACTACAGTCCCGACAGTCCGGCGGCCTATAGTGCATTGTCGGCTCTCTATCGAGCGGCCAAACCCCAGGGGATACAACGTGCCCAAGTCCGAGATTGGTTAAGAAAACAAGACACCTATACCTTACATCGATCTGTCCGTCGCCATTTTCTACGGAACCGGGTCATCGTGGGAGGAATAGATGCCCAGTGGCAAGCGGATTTGGTCGATATGAGCGCCTTTGCCAAACACAACGATGGGAATCGGTATATCTTGACGTGCATCGATATCCTATCCAAGTATGCGTGGGTGGTACCCATCCGGACGAAAACGGGGGCGAATCTCATAGCGGCGTTCAAAGATATCTTCAAGACCGGGCGCAAACCTTTGTATTTGCAAACCGACGAAGGCACGGAATTCCTCAACAGACCGTTCCAACAGTTTCTGAAAGCCCAGAAGGTGTTTTTCTTCCATACGTACAACGAGACCAAGGCTTCCGTGGTGGAAAGGTTCAACAGGACATTCAAAGGCCGCATGTATAAATATTTCACCTATAAGAATACAAGGCGATACATCGATGTTCTCCCGAAACTTGTGAGTGGTTACAATCGAGCCTATCATCGGAGTATAGAGAGAGCCCCCATTACCGTGACCCAACGCAATGAAGCCCAAGTCCGGCGTGTCTTGTACCCCAGGCAATCGCAGCGAACGCCGAAGGTGGTGTACACGGTCGGGGCCCCTGTACGGATCGGTAAAGTCAAAGGTCAATTTGAGAAAAGTTACTTGCCCAACTGGAGCGATGAGCACTTCCTGATTAAACGGCGCCTACCCCAACAGCAGCGAGTCTATGAACTGGAAGATCTTCAAGGAGAACCGTTGCTAGGGACGTTTTACGAGATGGAATTACAGCCTGTCGTAAAAACACAGCAAGACTACTACACGGTGGAGCAGATTTTGAAAACGGAACGTCGACGTGGCAAACTGTTTCATTTCGTCAAATGGCAAGGCTGGCCCAGTTCCTTCAATTCCTGGGTCGCTGCCAACCAGTTGAAACGACTATAAAGCCAGACACCACTACCGTCATCCTTCATTCCACGTTCGACCACAGTGCTATGGACAAACAGCAGCTGCCTCTGAACACAGCGTCTCCCAAAAAGCGCAAAGCGCAAGTGGGCTTTGTGGTGATAGTGCTAACCCTTCTGAGTGTGTTGTACGGAGGTGTGTTTTACGACGTAGCCTATGTCAGCACGCTACTTAACCAACTGAGAACACCAGCCATCAGTGAAACCAGTCTACAGATAGCACCAGTCAACCTCGTATCGAGCCCAGTCACCACCACACCTCGTGTACAAGCCACGTCGAGCTCCACACCAAGTATACAGTCAACATCTACACCAAGTACACCCACTACGTCTGAAAACCCACCGGATTTCATCCCTCACAGTGAACAGACAACGACGACCGACGTTGTACCCACCACCACCATCATCACTCGCCTTTCAAGATGCCACAACCCCTCAGCACGGGTATATGCTCTTCGACCTCAAGCAAGCCACCCCCGACCATCTTCGACTACGGACCGGCATCTTTCCCGGAGAGGCCCACCACGTGTACTTGCAAAAATAATGTAAACACATCCACAGTGGCGCCCCCAGCTGGAGTGTGTGTGTTTGATGATGGAGATAATAAAAAGAATGAATACCACAGCATGGTTGACTTTGTCTCTGTTCTCTGAGGTGGATAAAAGGGGCAGAGTTGTGGGTTCTGGCATTAGTTGTACATGATGTCTGCGCGAGTACGGAAGCACGCCCCGACGCTCCGTGTATTGAAGACGGCCCCACCCGAGTTGGTCCGAACCATTGTACGTGGTGCGGACCCTGACCTTGTACGCTGTCTGTGCGAAATCGGGTACAACCTGTTAAAAGGCAACGTACCACTGACTCCGGCTCAGAAGACCAAGTTGGCCGAGCATAAGACAGGTCTCCGAACCCTAGTCCAGAAGCGGGTCCCTCAAACACAAAAGAAAAAGGTGTTACAGAAAGGCGGCTTCAGATCTTACAGAGACCGGGGTTAAGCGACAGTGAGAAAGTACAACGGTACAATGAGACGCTTCAACGGTACATGACGTTCATGGACCAATACAAAACCCTCTCTGCCCCACCACCACCACCACCACCACCACCACGTGACACACCGCCGACTTCAGCACCGCTCCAACAGCCGACATTACCAGGGGTAGCACCCACAGCCCCACATTGGGTCGAAGACTAAGTCCTGAAGAGTGTACCTGCATCGTTCAAGAAACAAGCTGGCCTGGTATTACAACGGATGAAACAGAATCCTAACATGACTTGGAATGATAAAGGTGAACTACTGGTACAAAATCAGGTGGTCCCCGGTACCCACATGACGGATTTAGTGAATGACCTGATGCGTCAACGCAGGTCGCACACGGATCCTCGGGGATGGGAGGTCTTCGCTCAAGGCTTGAAAGACATGCATGTACCACAGGAATTGGTGGGGAACCCCCACCGCTGGGCCTTTATGCAGCAAACCCAGCAATCGCCGAACGGTCCACTACCTTCTTGGGAATCCGACTGGGAACCGGAGTCACCCCCCAAAACTCCACCACCACCACAACGGGCACCTTCTTTTCAAACCTTTAAAAAACCACCCTCGATCAGGACACCCCACATCTCCAGAGCCGTCACACGTAGCAAGTCAACGCGACGAACACGACGCCGGACACAACCGCCCAAGGCCTGGAACACCTATTAAAACCAACAGCAGCAGCAGGACAGCTCAGTCGCCATGTTTTACCTCACCTACCCAGTAACAGTTCGCTGGATGTGTTTCCTGACAACACCCTTAAGACGAGAGGTACTTCAAGAGTTACATCGAGCACTCGTGGTACAACGTGCGAGCCAATGAAGTGTGGTACGAGGTGACCTACGAAGGAAAAGACACCCGACTCACCCTCCCCGAAGGCCAATACGATACTCCCAAGGAGTTCATGGGTGGGCTGTCAAGACTGTTGCATTATAAGGCTCTACGGCAGGTCACGAATACTTCAAAACCCATCAAAGACTATCCCTTCAAGAATCACGTGGACTTCGATTACAACGCACACAACGACAAGGCACAGCTTATCGTCTCCGCCAACGCGAGTGTCGTACTGAGTCCTATCCTACAGCAAATGCTGGGTTTCGATCTACGGACGTTCGCTGGTCCCACCGCCCACCAAGGCGAGATCCCGATGGATATGAAGTCGGGTATGTACGGACTCTACGTCTACTCAGACGTGGTGGACAACCACATCGTGGGCGATATCAACACACCTCTGTTACGGGTGGTGCCCATTAAAAAGTTGTATGGATATCAAGTCACCCACAGTTTCACCCACATGCTCTACCTGCCCGTACAACAAACCCACATCAACACGATCACGGTGGATATAAGAGATGACACGGGACGACCGGGTGGCATTCGAACGCGGGAAAGTGGTGCTGACACTTCATTTTCGACAAGCACGTGCTCCCCACTTTGTATAATGAAGGTGCCTTACGAGTGCGATGCACGCAGCTATATGGACTATTATGCCCAACAGGTCGGGGGTGGCTTTCCGGTTTTTAGTGGTGCACGCATGCAACGTGGACATGGACTGGGGAACATATTCGGGAGCGTCGTCAAAACGTTCCTGTCCTTGGTGACGCGTGGGGTGAAAGCAATCGGCAAACAAGCGGTACGCGGTGGACTGCAAGTGGCCGGTGATGTCTTGGGGGGTACGGCACCCAAAGAAGCCTTGAAACGGCGGGCCAAAGAAGCGGGAGGCGTCTTGTTGGCCAAAGCACAACGCACCGTAGGGAATAAAAGACCTGCCCCACCGAGACCACGCACCAGTCGACGACCGACCCAACGACGACGCACATCGAAGACCCGGGATATCTTTTCTTAAACATGTCCTTGATCCACGCCGAGTCCTGCCCCTCCACCAACAGTGAATTTGATTTGTGGACCGTCCCGCCCACACAGACCAGTGCCGAACAAGGTTTATGGGTGGAGCATCTCCCGCTGTCTAGCATCAACGCAACAGGGCCCATCGAGTTCACCATCAGTAATGCGGATACGGCCTATGTGGATTTAGCCCATACATACTTGTATGTGAAAGCCAAGATCGTCAATGGAGATGGCACCAGAATCGCCGACCAAGCAACGGTGGGCCCGACGAATCTCTGGCTGCATTCGATGTTTCAACAGGTGAATATATTTCTCAGCGACAAACTCATCAGTGACTCGACCAACACGTACCCCTATCGAGCCTACATCGAGACGCTGTTGTCGCATGGACGAGAGGCTAAAAAAAATCTCAACTGACAGCCGCTTTATTCTACCAGGACAAAGCCGAGCACATGGGCGCAGAGAACGACAATACGGGATATAGCAAACGGAAGGCTTTGACCGCGAACGGCGTCGCGGTGGATCTCATGGGTCGATGTTCATGCAAGACCGATACCTCTTGAACAAGATCCCCATCAAAATCCGACTGATACGGGCGCCTCCGACCTTCGCCTTGATGGCCACTAACGTAGACGGGCATGCAGCTGACTATAAGATTGTCATCGAAGACGCAGTCCTGTATGTCCGAAAAGTGAAACCGAATCCAGCCGTTCAATTGGGACATATGAAAGCCTTGGAAACAAAACCAGCGCAGTACCCTATCCGACGTGTACAAACCAAAGTGTTCTCTGTGTCTGCTGGAAATATGAGCGCCAACAAAGAAAACCTGTTCCTGGGGGAACTACCCAAGCGATTGATCCTGGCCTGTGTGGAAAATACCAGTTTCAGTGGAGCCTACCCAGAGAATCCGTTTGACTTTAAACATTTCGGCATCAATTTTGTGGCCCTGCATGTGGATGGACAACAGGTGCCAGCCACGGCCTTAACCCCGAACTTTGGGCGCGCGAATTTCATTCGAGCCTATCAGAGCCTGTTTACAGCCACCGGTCAAATCAACCAGGACGAAGGGAATTTCATCAGTCGGGAAGACTACGGGAACGGATACACGTTGTTCTGTTTCGATTTGACCCCTACCTTAGAGAACGACCATCAGCTGGCCCTCGCCAAGCAAGGCAATTTACGGTTGGAAATCCACTTTCAACGAGCCCTCCGGAGCACCGTCAATGTGATCTGCTACGCCGAGTTTGACAACATCATTCAAGTGGACAAGGCGCGCAACATCCTGTGTGACTTCTCCACCTAACATGGATACAGACCAGATAACCACCGTGCTGGAGAATGACCCAGAGACACGTATGGCCTTTCAAGGGGTGTTCGCCCGAGATGTGTTCCCATTAGACCGTATGTATCCTGCTGCATACGTTCTCAACACGGGCCCGATGGATCGGCCCGGTGAACATTGGGTGGGCGTGTACTTGACAGAACAGCAGGGCGAATACTTTGACCCGTACGGCCTGCTACCCCTCCATCCCGATTTAACAGACTTCATGGATCAAGGCACAGAGACGTGGTGTTGGAACAGTCAAACGTTGCAAAGCCTGGCCAGTAGCGTGTGCGGACAATATTGCTTGTTTTACCTGTACCATCGATGCCGGGGAAGACCTTTATCTACCATCGTACAGATGTTTGACGAGTACCCCAAGGCCGAGGACCGCGATGTACTCGTATATGACTGGGCTGCCCATCATTTCAATGTACAAACCCCGTTCTGGGCTTAAGTTTACAAGCCCCTTGTTCTGGGCTTAAGTTTACAAGCCCCTTGTTCTGGGCTTCAGTTCTTTCAATGTACAAGCCCCCTGTTCTGGGCTTCAGTTCTTTCAATGTACAAGCCCCTTGTTCTGGGCTTCAGTTTTCACGTGGTTGTTCTGACGTTGTTGTTGTTCACTGAATAAAAAATGAGATCTCACCAAAAAACCCTGTCTTGTGTGTTTTATTCATAATACATAAATGCCCAATGTGGCGATTCAGTCAAACTGAAATCAGTGGTGTAGGATGGGGCCAAAATGTAACCCATCAATGTTAGAATGCAAACGCACTATAGTAAAATAGAGAGCCAATGAAATCAGCCCACAGACCAAGTACGTGTTTTGGTCTAGGTTTGGAGCGGGCATTTCATTGAGGTGCGTGTAAAGGAAGACGGTGAGTGAAGACTCGTCCAACACGTATAGATTAAGTTTATTACTATAAGTTCTATGTATTTTTAATGTCGCCGAACCATGCCGAAAGGGAGACCTTTTGACCTGGATGTCACCTTTGTCCCGCGCGCACACTTCCGGACAGCCCGCGCGCGTCCGGATAGCGCGCGCACGCGCGCTGCGGCCGGGCCGGGCCGGGCCGGGCCGGGCCGGGAAAGTTGGAGGTAGTGTTTGAGCATTCTGAAAGACCGGAAGTGACGTCACACACTTGCGCAGACCCACCAAACCACGTGAACGCCATTGTGGGGAAAACCCCAGTACATGACACGGAGAGACACAGACAAGTCGACATGTCCAAAGGTCACGCCCCATTCACCCAAACCGGAAGTGACGTCACACACTTGCGCAGACCCACCAAACCACGTGAATGTTAGTCCAGGTGGGTGCTCCCCCACCTAGGATTCACATGGATACCTCACTCGACACAATAGGCCCATGAGGGGCCCACCTAGACCCCAAGACATCTATTTCCATACCCTTTGGCTACCGCGCATGCGCAGAATGACCCTATTTCTACCCCACATCCACGCCATCAGATGCTCCATTACATAGGCTTCACATGGATACCTCACACGACCCATTCGAACCGTGAATAGCCCATCTCTAACCCAAACACACCCACACACACACCCCCCAAAATGCCTGCTTTCTATACTACGGCCAGGCTGCGCATGCGCAGACTATTGACAACGTACGAACCATTAGTGTAGTCAAGTGCTTCTGCATGAGAGCTTCACATGGATACCTCACTCGACCCCACCGGACCATTAGTGGCCCACCTAGATCCCAACACGTCCACCCCGTATGGACCTATACACCCATAGCCATGCAGTATAGGCCTATGGGCCTACCCAGGCCTCGGTGACTTTTTTCAAAAATTTCACCGTTTCGTGCTGGGACACTTCCTATCATGTTTGTCTTGACGAGACTAAGAAAACAAATCCAAACAACCATACCGCAAATGTCTAGAAGTAGGTTTCCCAGTGGGGCAAACATTGGTCCTATACCCCTAGTATGGGACTATATGGGTCTCCCTGACCTTTTTTCAAAAATTTCAACGATTCGCTCCGCGACACTTCCTATCATGTTTGTCTTGACGAGGCTAAGAAAACGAGACCCCACAACCTATACCGCAAATGTCGAGAAGTAGGTTTCCCAGGATGGTCCTATACCCTCCCATACCCCATATAGGCATTTTCCCGTAATTTATGATAAAGTCCGTGTTCCGTATTTTTTCAGGAAATTTTTTACATACACCCACCCTGGAACTAGGGGGAGATAAGTCTATTGATAGGCAAGCCCCGTTAAGCCCGGCGACCTATATACCCCCCATACCCCATATAGGCATTTTCCCGGATTTTTCGATAAAGTCCGTGTTCCGTTTTTTTTTTTTCAGGAAAAATTTTACATGCACCCACCCATGACTGGATGCCCCTTCACATAGGCTTTACTTTGATACCTCATACAACTCCATCGGCCCATTAGGGGCTTCCCTAGCTCCCAAAACGTCTATTTTCATACCCTTCGGCCACCGCGCATGCGCAGAATGCCGATATTTCAACGCCACACCCAGCCCATCAGATGCCCCTTCACGAATGCTTCACATTGATACCTCATATGATCCATTGGACCATTAAGGGCTCCCCTAGCTCCAAAACGTCTATTTTCATACCCTTTGGCCACCGCGCATGCGCAGAATGCCGATATTTCAATCCCACACCAAGCCCATCAGATGCCCCTTGACGAATGCTTCACTTTGATACCTCACTCGACCCCATCGGTCCACTAGTGGCCCACCTAGACCCATACGTTTTTCTACAACAATTTTCCAACATGGCGGCTACAACATGGCGGCTACAACATGGCGCCTACAACATGACGGCTACAACATGGCGACTTTAACATGGCGGCTACAACATGGCGCCTACAACATGGCGGCTACAACATGGCGGCATGCCAGGGAAAAACCCCAGTACATCACAAACAAGTCTGGACATGTCCAAAGGTCACGCCTCAGTCACCCCAACCGGAAGTGACATCATAGTTACATCCGGGTGAAATGTGAGTCAATTTACTGTAACACTACTACTACTGGGCAAAATTCTTCAGGAATGACATAACCGAAATTTTGAATTATGTGACGGAATTACATTTTGGTTACAAATTTCGTGGAATTCATGGATTACAAAATATTTCAAAAAACCCCCAAAAGGATTGTCTGATTAGGCGTAAAACTGGAAAAAAAACTTGGAAGTCTAAAGTCCCGTACCAAATCAGATCTCGTGGTAGTGGCTTAGTTGACAATCAGTTCGTGAGTGCGTTGACATACTGGCGTGCCCATCCGGCGATTGGCATGATATTTATGCAGCCACTACGTATACCCGATCGCGTAATATTCGTCGTTTTCTTCTGGAGTCGTCTTCGATGCAGGTCGATTAGTACCATTTTAGTTTGCTGAATTTTAAACAATTTCCCCAATAGATCTTTATCTTTCTTTATCTGTATTTTGCAGGAGCTCCTTCCATATTGTGTATAGTTTAGATGGGACGAAAGAGATACAGTTTAATGGTAAGATTTCTCCGTTGTAGTTGTGACACAAATCCAGGAACTAATTACACTGCACATGCATTCGGGCATACGCTTTTCAGCATTATCCAAAATACTCTGTACCTACAACCGCACTGACATCACTAACCCTTACGATTAAGTTTCCCGAAAGTTGCTCAATATTTGACGGTCGACAGATTTGCTAAAAAAAATTGCATTGTCTTGAAACTATTGTCTTAAGTCAGTAGAGCCGAGAAAACTTATGTACCTGGGTGTTTTGTCCCTTTTGGCCGATCGCCATGTTAGCGGCATTCATTTTTCAGGATTTGTCTCACAATATCTGTAAAATGGGGAGTTTACATGGCCTACAGCGTGGTGAGTTCCATGAATGACGAGAGAAATTTACGAAATAATATGTGACATCAAGATTTGTCGGCTCTCGACAGGCAATATTGCGAAGCACGAGTTCAATATTACCTGTCGAGGGCTGACAAATCCTGATGTCACATCCTACAGCGTGCAATAACTGTTATATTATACCTTTTGTTTCTTCATTACCTAAGATAACAAAAGAAAGGGTTTTGCGAACCTATAATCCATGTCCGATAACGGCAAAAATCATGAAATATGACATCGACCACTGCTCTTGGGACTACGGTACGTAGATCTATAACATGCGGTACCGTACAATTCGATGTTTCTGGACTGGTCTGTGCATGTCTTCATCTTCCATCGTAAAAAAGATTATGTAACGTACCAAATTTATTCCTGCAAAATGTTGGCGGTTTAAAGAAAATTTGGAGCACAAACTTCCCCGAAACTCACTCGGCTGTCAAATGTTGGAGCGCGAACTCTGTCCTCAACCACCTCGCTGGGGGTCTAATAATACCCCAGTCACCAATTAGTTTTTTGGACTGGATTCGGGGCCGCGCGCACATCGCCGGAAGTGATATCATATATAGAAAATAGATGTTTACCGAACATTTCAATTACTTTTCAAGTCTGCATAAAATCTCTAGTTAAAAAGAGTTAGCGTTAAAAAGAATTATCTGGAAATTATTTTCCCTGTTCATCTGGACAGAGCATATGAAAAGTAGTTCGCTCATGTGCAAAACTGAAGGAGTTGTTGGGCCGGATTCAAACTGAACCGTGCGTGCGTGGGTTTTTCCCTATACGTCATAGCAACGCAGTAAAGGTCAACTTCCGCTATTGGAGGCAGGGATGATAAATGAGCCTGTGAAATGGAGCATGCGTTGTGGGGAGGATGCTCTGTCCTTAGGAACGGTCTGTCGCCGCGCGCTGACGGGAGAAAACTGCGCTCGAGATCGTGCACTATTGCCTCGAGAGCGTTCGTTATCGCCTCGAGACCGTGCGCTATTGCCTCGAGATCATATGATATCGCCTTTACACAGTTGGTTGTAGCAGAAAATGTAATGGTTCGTGTGTTATATATTTCATATCAGGAATTACAGAAAATAATGTGACTGAGTTCTGACCAATCAGGATGAACAATTCTGGCATGAGGTATGATAATTGTAATGATCTTTTCCCCGTAGTCAAAGTAAAATAGGATGAAGATGTATTAGAGTAACAGCATCCTAAAGACAGAATATTGCTATTCTTTCTCAATCCTATGCTACTAATGGATAATTGTTGAGGTAGTAGACTGCTTGATATTGTTTGGTACAATCGAAGGTTATAGATTTCAAAGAATCCATATCAATATGGCTAGAAGATTGTCAGATCTGCAGATTGTGTTGGTGGTCCAAATGCTACTTGGTATTAAGAAGTTATTTCTTTGAAGAATTACGATGACAGGAGTGCATCTGGATAAAACAGATGGTTACTTGATATGAGGTACTCACAACGCGATAATGGCCAATTCTGAACGTTAATCGAAGGAAACAATGGTGTTTTCGCTCATGTTAATGGATTGACGTCTCCATCCCTCCCTTGATAGTGAGATTGTTTTATGACCGAGTCAACGAATGTCTAGGTTACCGAGCCTATGGTCATTCCAGTGAACCTTCGTTTGCGTGTCGTATAATTTGCTTTGGGAAAAGTAATATCTCCATATTACACACCTAATCTATATAGATATTATCGCCAATGGAAGATGGACCGATTGATGAACTCCGTGCATGTCATATTAGAAGATAGGAACCCCACCTTGGAGAATATACACTCATGGATAAATCCAAGCAACGTTTCGAAGAGTTTAACTGTTTGGGATGTTATCCAAGCTGAACTCCAATTAACAAGTAACATGTGGATTACGGGTTTTACTTAAACGAGCAACTTTCCTCTTCCACGCTAGCTGGTGTCATGGTGTCATGTAATGCTTATGTAATGTTTCTAGTAAATCAATTTATTCAGAATTAGTCGGGAGTGATTCCTTCCCCCCTAACCCTCCCCCCCCAAAAAAATAATAAAATAAAAAATAAAAAAAATGCCGCCAAAAATGTACTGTTTCAAAGGAAAATGATGACCAATTACTTCATGTGTTTTCACGTGGAATTAACTTGAACTTCGGAACTTGATCCGGAATTTCAACGTTTGAGGTAGGTCTTCAATCCGAAGAATTTCTCATTAACTGATAATTAAATACCTGGCGATATAATTACATTCAGTCCAGTGTCTTCAGAACAGATATATATATACATATTAAAAATTCCAAAATAGCAACAGTCATAGGTTGCTATGGTAACTGGCATTAACATGCTTGATAAATTACACCGGTCATCAGTCATTAGAAATACGAGTGTTCATTCACCCCCATGGCTCATTCACCCCATGGGTTCATTTACCCCCATGGGTTAGTTTATAGGGAGATCGCGTGGCATTTCTATAGCACTCATCGCGCACTACTCATCGCGCATGCGCAGTCGGCCCACTCTACTGTAGGGTGCAAGCCTGGCCCATGGAATCTCAGGTAGCGAAAACCCCAGGTCTAGGATTATGAATGACGGACTAGACGCTTGTAATCTCGCCCCACCCTATCCCGCGCCACACCTATAGGGATAGGAAGATCGCGTGCCCTTTCCATACTACTACTCATCGCGCATGCGCAGTCGATCCATTCTACTGTAGGGTGGAAGCCTGGCCCATGGAATCTCAGGTAGCGAAAACCCCAGGTCTCTCGCTCCGCCCTATCCCGCGCCACACCTATGCGACCCGCTGTGCAGTGAGTAAAGCGGAGGAGGAGGAGTAGGATAAAGCGGAGGAGGAGGAGTAGGACACGCCACGGATTATACTAGGGAGATGAATCTGACACAACTGAATTCAAACACGATTATTTCCTTTTATCACGGATGAAGACATATCGTGTATATAGTTGAAAAAGTCTCTGTCCGTACTGTCAAGGAAGTAAGCTATTCCTGTGAGGATGAAAGTGTTCATTTGCTATGCTTCATTGTATAAGCATGCCATACATTGGCGGTGGGAACCCTGAACCGCGTAATCGTACAAATTATTCTATACTAAAGGTTGATATTCTGACTGCAATTTAATCAAAATAATAGAGAATCACGAGTAGTTTTCCGATGTTATGGTGTCTGTATCTTAGCCACGTATTTTTGTATCTGTTTACATGTACCTGGACACCTTGAATTACGGGACCACACGGCCACATGCATGATTCCAAGAGCAGTGGTGTTATAATACCCCTGCAAATTTTGCCGAATATGTAAGATTGCGAACGTGAGATGTAACTGACAGCATATAATAGAAAAGCTAATAGTGAACTGCGGGTTTTTAGTCAGAAGCAGAATGTTTAAATTGGAGCGATATGCAAGAGGTGGAAAAGATTGACGACGTCTGGCGACTTAAAAGCAACCATATGACTCTACAGAGAAGCATCCCTCGGCACCTAACAATCAGATCTGAGAATACGGTGGATTCTCGGACGTAGTATCTCAACCGCTCTTTTATTGCTGCTGTTGATGTGGAAACTATGAAGTATTCACACGGCCCCTAGCACCGGCTTAAGCGGAATTAGATACGCTAGCTCGGGAGCTGTGATGACAGATTAGCTCAAACAAATAACTGATCTGATGTTGATGGACGAGGAACGTGGACAGCCGACATTGAAATCTGACCAACACCAGAGTTAGATAATCATGTTTGGGACCACATCTCACAGACAGACACTTCACACTTTAACCAAACCTCACTTGTATTATTTATATGAAGAAGATAGCAGATGGACAGTTTTGTCTGGGCATCAGACCTAACTTGTATTTATATTGTGCTCATCTCCCAACGATTGTTGAGAAGCTACTGTATCATTGTTATGTAGCATTTTAGACAACTTCAGGGGTTCATAGACGTCAAAATATTCAGGGTTTTTTCTCGATGAATTGAGATTTTGTCCAATCAATATTCAGTTTTTCTGAACGTTTACCCCCTTAATGTGCAATATTCTAATACTTTAACATTAGCATTTTTGCCAAAATTGAGTTTTATATAAGTTTACCGTGATTCTTGGCTTCTCTATTGAGTTTTTGAATTAATTTCACAGCCTAACGGCTGTAAAATGTGAGTTCTATGAACCCCTGAATTTATAATCTGTGACAGTACTATTTACAAAGTGACGCGATCGATATAAAGGATACGTTGAGGAATCTTTGTGTAGATTTTAACGCGCTCTCTGTACACTCAATTTGACAAACTGTTCATTAATAAGGAAGCGAAAATATGGGAAATGGTGCTACTGTGGGAATAAGGTAATCTGACCAAAAAATACACTGTTTTCAGTTATCCCTCTTCGTTCACCATGAATGTACTAACCAAACCCGGTGACAAGTTGAGAATTCGAGAAGATAACGGCAACCATGTGTTTTATAACTAGTCTAAAATTAATGTGTGCATTTTCACGAGCCGTGTAATATGATATATAGATTTAAGACTCAGGCAGTAGCTAATGCTAAGAAAACATAAAACAATTTATTATTTTTAACGGTCGTTGAACGCTTATGTTACATAAAGCAATAGACTGTTGTTGGTGATGCTAAGAGGGGAATTTGAACAACGCATCTAATGGATTAATAAATAATTAAAGTAGCAATTACTGATTAATTATTATATTCAGCACTAAGCTGCATAACTGCACATACTCACAATACCTGTATGTTCGATTAAATCCAGGTAAACTAGGCGGATACTTTGGGTTTAAGTGAAAAATAAAGCCATTTAGGAGGAACAATTCTTTTCGGCAGAGAACTCATTATAGTTTGTATTCCAGTTATGAAAATCTTAATTCCATTTCGCAAGTCGTTCCGTTGTATGTCCTCGAGAAATATAACCTCTTGCTTGGTCACCGGGGAAAGAGAAAGACAACTGATTCTCACAGAATTCCGATAACAGAAATACCCGCATTAGCCGTGTAACAACAAAGTCTCACACAGCACTAGAGTACATGATATTTTAAATCCCGTAAGGTATACTGTGTATGCTAGCAGGTCGTGAATTCACTCGAATTGGCGCTTCATTGCGCTCCAAATAGAACGACGACTCATGAAACTGTTTGTTGTTTCGTAAGGTGGTGATGACAAGAGTTTTGTAGGCAAATAGGAGACAGTCAGATTTATAGGAAAGCACGGATGGACGTCATACCTTATGTGGGATTGAGTTCTCGAGAGAGATCCGACCCGAAGATCTTTCCCACTCACGATTCTTTCTTATCATCTGTGGATCTTTTGATTTGTCGCTTCAGGAAGGAACTTCTCCAGTTTTGTAATCCGGCGTGGCTGGTGTCTCCTGTCTCGTCTAAACTCGTTGGAAGGTAGTTAAACTGGCGTTTCCTCATTGCTCCGCTCCCCAGCATGGCCTGCCAGTTGACAAACTTGTTCCTGGACGGATCCCAGTCACCAAATCCACCATCGTATCCCATCATTTGTCGCTTCTCGTAAAGATTACGCCATTTTTGAAAATTATCATTGTCAAAATTACCAATGGAACCAAGTTGTCCTCGTCCGGACTCAGGGAATCCATCATTTGCAAACACGAGTCCAAATTCGGCCACGAAGGCTATGGTAACAAGTATCGCTGAAATTATGTTAGTTGTGGTTGACATTGTTCTGACCTGATTATTCTATCCCGTCTGTATATTCAGATGCAAGATATGGAGTCCACAGTTCCGAACTTTGCTGTACTTCGATATGTTGTTGAGTATTTTAATGGAGCACCTGTTAGTCTGGCTTCCCTACATCCACTGTCCCATCATTGAAGATTCTTCCTTTTATGCCGATTGACAAACCTCTCACTTACAAAAGAATGAATAAACAATTTGCGTGGTACCATTTTCCATCAGGCCTGTGGGGCCCGATATATGTAGTAGAGTGACTCCATATATGGTTTCTTGACAAAAGAGCACCGGTGAAAGCTCTGCTGACTGGCTGAAAGTCCACAGTGAGATATACGTGACCGCCCATTTTCCACTGACGGTTATAATATGGCATGGATCGATGAGCCAGACGATGAAGGTGATCTGACCGCCTATAAAACCATTACCGTAAAGAGATAATCTAACCTTCCCCCAAGGACTGCCTTAATCAATTCCATCTCCCCGGATAAGATTGGTAGCAACACTACATGACAAGAGCACGCCTCGACAAATAACAGAGTAAAGCAGTCTGGCTCATTCATACAACGTATTTTATTGTCCTCGAGAGAGCTGTAGGATTAATATATCAAACCGCGACATACTCCAAAATGTCCTATCTAGGATACCGTTAACGATTAAGTTTCCCTGGTACACAGATAGGTGGCAGTCTCAGTTCATTTTATATGAACAAGATAGTCGTATGTGGAGGACAACACTCAGTAGATAGTCACCATACATGAATACCTCATTCATACCATCTTATTAGCACCACAGTTTAAGCAGGCATGAGCTAAAGATTAAAATACGTACAATTTCTCCACTCTCGAATACCAGCGTTAGATCCGACAGTCCGCAAGCAGTCGCCGTCCATGAGTAATATCCGCAGCATTCACACGAAACTATAGGAAAAACACGTGCTAGATTCTTGCAGTTTATATGCGTCATTGAGAACTGCCGACTTCCTCTGGTCAACAGTATCACCTTGGTCCACAGAACAGGTTTCACAGAGCTTTCGCACGCTGCGACGGAAATCCTGCTATAGGAGTGGTTTGCGAAGGGCCTTCGAATGTTCGTACCAGTGTTTCACAAAATCCCACCCAAATGGCCTGTTCGCACGCAAATTTGCGAACATTCGCAGAATATGTTTTGCTCCGAAATTTATATTTAGACATATTTTCAGACTTTCCTTTACATGTAGTTATATTCAAGATGTACCATATAAGTAACAATAGCATGAATTTTGAAAGATAATAATCGGATTTGTCCAAAACTCGACCCAAGAATTTTTGATTGGGAATACGCTCTTCTGTATTGGAGGCGCGATAGGAAATTACAACAACAACGAACGTGTTTTTGGGGACTTTAAAAAGCAAAAGTTTGTTTTTTTACTTCTCAAATAGAACTGTTTTATAAAACAATATTGATCAATAGAATTACACAATTCAAGTTGACTGGTTGAGAACGAGAAGAATTATTATCTGTTTTGTTTCGTTTCAGCGCGTTACCTGTACAATGGCAATATCTGATGGAATTTGAAGCAAATATGCGACATGTATGTATGCAGAGTACCCCAAAATCAATTGCTGAAACATTGAAAGACGTGGAGTTGTTTTCAACACGATACATGTATATGCCACAATATTGCTACAGTGGATGCAAGTTCGAGATTCATTTGTGAGAGGTATTATCATTCTGCCCAATATATACAGTTAAAATAAAAACAGTCAATCTTCTGGGTATTTTTCTTCAAAGTTGATTGATTGGAAAATAAATGAAAGAATTCCGGTATACATGTTCGTGCATAGGCCTACCACGTCTGTTTAGATTGAATATTAACGCTTTGACAGTATCACATGTAGGCCTATGTACTCTACCCTATCCAGTATTTATAATTATAGACCAGCGCTTTCCGATTGCGGATATCGCACTGACAAGTTTTACACGGCTCAATTTTGAATCGAGTCTGTTTTCGTTATATGACCTTATACGATAACTAGAATTTGACCTTGATAAAATAGGTCAAGGTCGGTCATTTTCAATCGGCTTGTGATCCTCCATGCATATGTGGAGTGAATCTACAATGCCCGGTTTAATCCTTTTTGAGATATCGTGTCTACAAGAAAGATGGACAGACGTCGGACAGACAGACAGACGACGACAATACCCTTCCGGCAAAATTTGCCCGAGGAGTGAAAACCCGCGGGAAAGAGCTTTTCGTGTGATCAATTCATTCGGCTCGTGAAAATATGTATCTATTCGACGAGTTATCATCCTGGTAAACCCACGCAATACACCAATACACTGCTATATGTATTTAACTAATATAACAGATACCAAATATCTAGCATCCCTAGAGAATAATTTATAACAATTTCAGCTGCTCTAGATAAAAATATACATCTCAAATTATACCCATGTGGTCTTACATCAATACTGTTATTACAGCATGAGTCCATGAATACAAATTAATAATTCATCGGCTCTGTAATCATAATGGAGTAGAAATGTGCCAAACGAGCAATTCGTTGTCCAGGTTACATTGTACAGGGTCCATCTAAAGCAACTTCAAGCCATTGTATGTATCTGAAACTAGAGACCAAAGCACTCGATAATTTTTTTAGATACCCTTTACACAATATTTTTGGCAGTATATTGTTAGCCACACACTGTAATTCCTAGATAGTTAACGCCTACTTCTAGCGCTGAAACTGCTGTCAAATGTGCACCAGCATACTATCTTACAGAGTTTTAGCATTATTGGCCGGGTGGTAATGGACCTGGGCTGAATGTTCATCATCGTGTAAGAGCAGGTGTTCGTGGCGTTCATATAACAGGAATCAGATCCGACATTCAACATTCAGCCGTCGTCCTCAAAAGACTTTCAGCGTCAATAATCGAAAATCTTTTTCGTACAGTTAGGAGGATTCCAAATATGCATTAAATGAAAATTTAACACACACACATACACACACACACTCCTACACACACACACACACACACACACACACACACACACAAGATGGTTTTCTGAAAGAGAGAAGCGGTCAGGACATTCAACGCTGGATTGAGATACATACGACTTGTAAAATTAATTTGGATGAAGGAGTTCTGGTAGAGCTATGGATTTGACGATACCAACATCGTGAAGCCCTGTCGGCCACTATGAAAATCGTTGAGCGCTTCTCTCTTACAGGAAAACATGTATTTTTTTATTTTAATTTAATGCATAATGGAAAGCATCCTAACTTTTGTACGGAAAAAGGTCTTTCGGTCATTGACATGGAAATTCTTTTGTGGGCGATTTCTAATAACTTCTGCCTTGCAGGGAACCATCTTTTTGTACGGTGGCCTGAACGTCGTCAATCGTTACACCGTGACTCCTACACTTATTTACATGCCGAAGTTGTTAAAATTTCACCGAATCAATTAAAGCACAGTGTTTTAACAAGCAAGTTTTCAGTATTTCTGGAGAAATATACTCCTCTAAAAAACTGTCATCGAATAATTGTAATTATTGCAAATACCTATTCAATACAATTCTGCGGTTGTTTTGCTTTACCAGAAGGACTGACCTCAGCTGCACATTATCTTATAAGTTTGGAGGCAGTTCCTTTCTCGCCGCAGTACGCAACATTTTCGGTGCACTGCTGCTCAGCACGGACTTCCATCGTGACTCGGAAGCGGGAATTATTCATGAAGGACGGCGCTGTGAGACACTGTGCGACAGACATCAGATGTCACTTTAGGTCTGTCGCCAGTCATTCCGCCAGTCATTTCGATTATTGAAACGATTTTTTTTTATGGACGACGGTTGAATATTGAATGTTGAATCTGACGCTCACAATCCCGACATCTCATTCCAGTATGACCTGTGTTATAACTATAATATATTCATGATTTCTCTCAATTTCTGTCGAGGATAATTAAGCAAGCGTGAAGAGGAGGCTGGGAAACAGAACTGGGGATATATGATTTCTCAAATTAATACACGAATATTTTGAGAGGGACATCCACCTCTACGTTATAGAGTATGATATTTAACAGACGTGTAGCATAGTTGTTGGCTTCTAGTAAATGTCATGTTAAGTGTTGTTTTTATTGCCCATGTGACAGACCAACTAATATTGAACTTTAATAGTTGTCATTGCATAGTGCTCAACATGAATACTATTAGCATGATAAAATTAAACGCGACATATAAAGCTGGTGGAAAGTAATGCCAGTCATAATAAGTCATTTGACCCCACAGTCCTATACTCTGACTTCATTTCTAAAACAAACACATGAACCAAAAATGATCCCTGTGATGATGATGATGTATATATGTGATGATGATGATGTATATATGTGATGATGATGATGTATATATGTGATGATGATGATGTATATATGTGATGATGATGATGTATATATGTGATGATGATGATGTATATATGTGATGATGATGATGTATATATGTGATGATGATGATGTATATATGTGATGTATGTCAACCACGCTTATTGTAGTTGTGCATGTGGACAGCTTGAATGATATTATTGCATGACCACTAGCACTGGCTTGAGCGATATTAGATAAAAATATTCAAGAACAATAGTGTAATAGCCCTATCGAGTCATCTCATGGAAAGTGATGAACCATGTGACCGTTAGGTAGAAGAAACTGCCCAAACGTGAAAATCTTAGTAAAATGCGAGCTCTTATTCAGAAGACGTCAGTGGGGCCCGACGTCAACTAAGCCATGTTCGGAATATAATATTATTTATAACTCATTCGTATATTCTGGACAGGCGGTTGCCAAGCCTCTAGGTATACTAATAGCAAGAGTCAGATCAGACACTGATTATCCAGTCGTCGTCCTTGAAAACATTTCCCCGTCAATAATCCAAGGACCTATTACGTATGACAGTTGGCATCAATTCACAATGTGGATGAAAAAAAAATAGCAAAATGACTAGGATTGTATGAGATAGTCACTCCGACATCCCTTAAAATTTGTGGAAAGAGCAAAATGATTGCTACGGGAAGATGGAAGATAGCAATCCGACAAGTTGAAGTTCTCCTAGATTAGTCTCCATCTCCTAGAATAGTCTTCCTCTCCTAGATTAGTCTTCATGTCCTAGATTAGTCTTCATGTCCTAGATTAGTCTTCCTCTCCTAGATTAGTCTTCATCTCCTAGAATAGTCTTCCTCTCCTAGATTAGTCTTCCTCTCCTAGATTAGTCTTCATGTCCTAGATTAGTCTTCATCTCCTAGATTAGTCTTCCTCTCCTAGATTAGTCTTCATGTCCTAGATTAGCCTTCATGTCCTAGATTAGTCTTCCTCTCCTAGATTAGTCTTCATCTCCTAGAATAGTCTTCCTCTCCTAGATTAGTCTTCATGTCCTAGATTAGTCTTCCTCTCCTAGATTAGTCTTCATGTCCTAGAATAGTCTTCCTCTCCTACATTAGTCTTCATGTCCTAGAATAGTCTTCCTCTCCTACATTAGTCTTCATCTCCTAGAATAGTCTTCCTCTCCTAGATTAGTCTTCATGTCCTAGATTAGTCTTCTTGTCCTAGATTAGTCTTCTTCTCCTAGATTAGTCTTCATGTCCTAGAATAGTCTTCCTCTCCTAGATTAGTCTTCCTCTCCTACATTAGTCTTCATGTCCTAGATTAGTCTTCCTCTCCTAGATTAGTCTTCATGTCCTAGAATAGTCTTCCTCTCCTACATTAGTCTTCATGTCCTAGAATAGTCTTCCTCTCCTACATTAGTCTTCATCTCCTAGAATAGTCTTCCTCTCCTAGATTAGTCTTCATGTCCTAGATTAGTCTTCTTGTCCTAGATTAGTCTTCTTCTCCTAGATTAGTCTTCATGTCCTAGAATAGTCTTCCTCTCCTAGATTAGTCTTCCTCTCCTACATTAGTCTTCTTCTCCTAGATTAGTCTTCATGTCCTAGAATAGTCTTCCTCTCCTAGATTAGTCTTCATGTTCTAGATTAGTCTTTAGTCTTCCTCTCCTACATTAGTCTTCTTCTCCTAGATTAGTCTTCATGTCCTAGAATAGTCTTCCTCTCCTAGATTAGTCTTCCTCTCCTACATTAGTCTTCTTCTCCTAGATTAGTCTTCATGTCCTAGAATAGTCTTCCTCTCCTAGATTAGTCTTCTTGTCCTAGATTAGTCTTCTTCTCCTAGATTAGTCTTCATGTCCTAGAATAGTCTTCCTCTCCTAGATTAGTCTTCTTCTCCTAGATTAGTCCCTGTTGCTCTGATTCGTATGAGTTGTTTTTCACAAGCTGGGTTGTATGTAGCCGGTATGTTTAGATTTACGCCATCGACTGAGCTGACAGTGATTGTTATCGACTGAGCTGACAGTGATTGTTATCTGCTGTGTTGGAACGAAAATTGTTATCGTTTTTTTGGACATGATCTATAAGTGACTGTATATGAATATTTATAGAGAGTTGCATAGAGGTGTTAATCCATAGAGGCGGTCATCAATTTCATCCATATTAATATTCTGTTCACCGACCATAATTAACTGCAAACAGACAACGCCCATTGGATGACAAAAGACCATCTACATACAACAAATCATTAGCGGATCAGAGGATTCACTTCCTCGCCGTCTCAGTTCATTATGTGGGTAGAGCTTCGTGAAGTCATCACTCGCCAGCACACGATAGTAATTACAAGTACCGTATCATCATTTTGTGCAAGGCCTAAGGGGATAAATAATGATTGTGGGATATGACAATTGACTCGCGAAAATTCTAATGGTATTGGCACAATACTTGGCTAACCAACAGCGGAATATTTCTTTTACGTTCCCCAATTAGAATATTATGTCTGCGGGATTTGTTAATTATTGTGTGGAATTCACATTGCCGACAATTTGATCTTGCACGTGGAATCTTGCGACATAAAATACTCTATACTGCCTTTGTTTGGTTGTCAACGAACAGAATTTTCAATGTGTGTGTCGTGAAAGGACAATAGAAGACCATGTTGATAATTAGTTGTCCACGTATGTATTAGGGTATATACATTGTGTCCATGTTTGACCAGAATTAATACATCCGCGAGAATAAATGATGCCACCACTCGTCACTTCAATTTTTTCATGTTGAACAGACAAACCTACCGAATAAATATAACAAAAATGTTTTAAGAAATCTTACCGAGAGACCGCGTCACGTGATTGGCACTTTATTAGGGTATCGATCAACTAGAATATACCCGCGCCTTCTGTGGATGTCCCGGAATATCTTGCCGCCTTCTGTGGATATCCCGGAATCTTGCCGCCTCCTGTGGATATTCCAAAATATCTCCCCGCCTTCTGAGGATATCCCGGAATATCTTGCCGCCTTCTGTGGATATTCCGGAATATCTTACCGCCTCCTGTGGATATTCCGGAATATCTCCTCGCCTCCTGTGGATATTCCAAAATATCTTCCCGCCTTCTGTGGATATCCCGGAATATCTCCGTACCTTTTTTGGATATCCCGGAATATCTCCGTGGCTTCTGTGGATGTCCCGGGATACTTTATTAGGGTATCGATCAACTAGAATATATCCGCGCCTTCTGTGGATATCCTGGAATATCTTGCCGCCTCCTGTGGATATCCCGGAATATCTTGCCGCCTTCTGTGGATGTCCCGGAATATCTTGCCGCCTTCTGTGGATATCCCGAAATATCTTGCCGCCTTCTGTGGATATCCCCAAATATCTTGCCGCCTTCTGTGGATATCCCGGAATCTTGCCGCCTCCTGTGGATATTCCAAAATATCTTCCCGCCTTCTGTGGATTTCCCGGACTATCTCCGTACCTTCTTTGGATATCCCGGAATACTTTATTAGGGTATCGATCAACTAGAATATATCCGCGCCTTCTGTGGATATCCCGGAATATCTCCGTAACTTCTTTGGATATTCCACAAAACACTGGAAAAGATGAATGTAATGAAAGCTCGTGTGAATCAGAAAAGGAACATTTCCCAGAATACATGTGTAAAACGTAATTGCCATATAGTCCGGGATATTAGGGCATAAAAGGGACTGTTTGGTTCAGATTCTTCCAAAAGCACCAAATTTGGCCCATATGTCGCCCATACAATACCGTTTCGATTGTTGACGGGCGCCAAGGTAGTCGCCCTCGGGGGCCGCCATATTGGCGAAATTCAATATGGCCACCGCCCGGGTTAGAGGTCAATCGTATTTAAAAAAACAAAATGGCTAGAATCATGAATAATACAACTTTTTAGTGGTTGTCGGTGTCGGGGAATCTGATTCTGATCTTATTTCAACGATTTGAGGTCAAGGTCACCCTGAAGGTCATTATGGGATCAAATTTCTCATTTTTAGTGGTTTTTAGTCGAGATATACAAACTACCTCATTTTATCGATTTTCGGGGTTGAGTAACCCGAATCTGGCCATATTTTGATGATTTGAGGCAATATTGCACGTGAGGTTCACGATAGAGTTCACCTGAACCAGAGATCAATCAGAGGTCAATTATAGGAAACACCAAAAGAGCTGGAACCACAAATAATACCATAGGGCTTTGTGGCATCGGAGAATTAGATTCTGACCTTATTTTGACGATTTGAGGTCACGGCCACCTCATTTGGGAATTAAAGATCAAAGATCAACAGTTGCTACTAAAAACAATCGAAACAAGATTATTCAGGAACAAATGTTATTAAAATACTTCGGAGATGACATCTGCTGACAAAATGCTATAACTATGCCGCTGCGTGCATTTAAATGTTCAAAATACAACACAAAGACCGCTTTAGCAACACTATACCAATGATTACTTTTACTACCTATGCCTTCTGGTTTGCGCTCTATGATGCCAGCAATAAGTAATACTTGTCATCACGGCCCTTGTTATTAACGCACCCGCCTTCGCATTTGCAGAGGGTCGTGTATCGGACATCGGCACAGTTGCATTTGCACCTTTCCGTGCATGCCTTGAGTCAGCCGCAGTGCATGAGAATGGCATATGCCATAGAAGTGTCGCTGAGAGTGGTCCATAGCGGTTGCCATGTACTGGTGCAATCTTTGTGCCAGCTCCACTCACTGAAATCAGGGATTTCCTGCTGGAGTGAAGTGACCTGACTCCAGTAGAAACTCGCTTGCAGTAGCGCTCGCTTCACATGCTGCAACAGCGCGGCTTGGGAGATGGGATGTTTTCCAGCGATCTGGTTGCAGTGGTGAAGAGGTGATGCTTGGCCTCATTGACACCGGCTGCACCACTTACCTTGCTGTACATTAGTACGATGAAGCGTTCTATAAGCTCTATATGCACGGAGAGTGTCAGGATCGTGGTGTGAGAGCCACTAGTGTGTTGGTGAGGTCCGATATGCTTGTACATACTGTCCAGGCGGTCTTTTTGCCACATCCAAGAAACTGTGAAGTCGTCTTGCACACCGTTAAGCTGTGAAAGAGGGGTAGTGCCAAGGACTTTGACGGACCAAGATCGGAACAGATGGTTTGGACTGGAATGCCACAATACTTTTTTCCGGTACCCCTAAAATCCCGATGTATGAATGGATCAGCGGCTTCTTAAAAAAGTGAGAACAAAAAGGAGCCGTTCTCATTCATCAGCACACAGATCTTCAAGACTGACATGGGCGGAAAGCTCCTCCTGTATACCCGTTTTGAGTCCGTGTTCTTCAACAAGCGTTGTGACCTCACAATACTTCAACCGTTAACCATTCAGAGGCGGACACCCCCCGTCCTCCTGCATCTAGTACATGCCACGGAGAAGGGTCATATATACAACAGCCTATTTTCGCACGATGGACAGCGATGTCCGGTCTTTGAAGACCCTCGGTTATCGGAACTCTTGGTGGGCTTCGGTACTGGGAAAAAATATTGTGACATTCCAGTCCATACCATTTGTTCCGATCTCGGTCCGTCAAAATCCTTGGCACTACCCCTCTTCCAAAGCCTTACTGGGTGCGACCCGACTTCACAGTTTCTTGAGAGCCAGAAGGTATAGGTATTAATAATCATTGGTATATTGTTGCTAAAGCGGTCTTTGTATTGTATTTCGAACATTTAAATACACACAGCCGCTTAGCGGCATAGTTATAGCATTTTGTCAGCAGATATCATCTCCGAAGTATTTTAATGAAAATTGTTCCTGAATAATCTTCGTTCGATTGTTCTGAGTGGTAACTCTTGATCTTTGACCGTTGACCCCAAAATGGGGTGACCTCAAATCTTCAAAATAAGATCAGAATCGGGTTCTCCGAATGCCACAAACCCCTATGGTATTATTTGTGATCTTTTGGTGTTTTACCTACAACTCACCTCAGGTTCGGATGACCTCTATCGCGACTCTCAAATGAAATATTGCCCTGAATCGCCAAAATAAGGCCCGTTCCGGGTTACTCAACCCCGGAAACCAGTAGAATGAGGCAGTTTATATATCCTGCCCCAAAACCACTGATAATGGCGAATTTGTCCCCAAAATGACCTTTATGCGACCTTGAAGGGTGACCTTGACCTCAAATCGTTGAAATAAGATCACAATCAGATTCCTCGACTTCCAAAACCACTAAAAAGTGCTATTATTCACATTTCTAGCCCTTTTAATTATTTAACTACGATTGCCCTCTAACTCGGGTGACGACCATATTGAATTTCGCCAATATGGCGGCCCCAGGGGGCGCCCGTCTTGGCGCCAATCAAAAATCGAAATATTATGGTATGGGCGACATATGAGCCAAATTTGGTGCTTTTGGAAGAATGTGAACCAAAAAATCCCTAACAGTCCTGACTAATATACGCAGGGCTTCAATCTCCCCCACTTTAGGCACACCCTACATTAGGCTTGGCAAAAGTTGTTTAGGGTGGGGTCCGAACCCAAATTAGAGAATTTTTTTTAGATACCCTGTACACAATATTTTTGGCAGTATATTGTTAGCCACACATCGTAATTCCTAGATAGTTAACGCCTACTTCTAGCGCTGACACTGCTGTCAAATGTGCACCAGCATACTATCTTACAGAGTTTTAGCATTATTGGCCGGGTGGTAATGAATCTGGGCTGAGTGTTCATCATCGTGTAAAAGCAGGTGTTCATGGTGTTCATATAACAGGAGTCAGATCCGACATTCAGCATTCAGCCGTTGCCCACAAAAGACTTTCAGCGTCAATAATCGAAAATCTTTTTCGTACAGTTAGGATGATTCCAAATATGCATTGAATGAAAATTTAAAACACACACACACACACCAACACACAAGATGGTTTTCTGAAAGAGAGAAGCGGTCAGGACATTCAACGCTGGATGGAGATACATACGACTTGTAAATTAATTTGGATAAAGGAGTTCTGGTAGAGCTATGGATTTGACGATACCAGCATCGTGATGCCCTGCCGGCAACACTGAAAATGGTTGAGCGCTTCTCTCGTGCAGGAAAACATGTATTTTTTTAATTATTTTTATTTAATGTATATTTGGAAAGCATCCTAACTTTCGTACGGAAAAAGGTCTTTCGGTCATTGACACGGAAATTCTTTTGTGGGCGATTTCTAATAATTTCTCCCTTGCAGGGAACCATCTTTTTGTACGGTGGCCTGAACGTCGTCAATCGTTACACCGTGACTCCTACACTTATTTACATGCCAAAGTTGTTAAAATTTTACCGAATTAATTAAAGCACAGTGTTTTAACAGGCAAATCTTCAGTATTTCTGCAGAAATATACTTCTCTTAAAAACTGTCATCGAATAATTGTAATTATTGCAAATACCTATTCAATACTATTCTGCGGGTGTTTTGCTTTACCAGAAGGACTGACCTCAGCTGCCCATTATCTTATCAGTTTGGAGGCTGTTCCTTTCTCGCGGCAGTACGCAACATTGTCGGTACACTGCTGCTCAGCACGGATTTCCATTGTGACTCCAAAGCGGAATTATCCATGAACGAAGTCGCTGTGGGACACTGTGCACCAGGGGGACACTGTGCACCAGGCATCAGATGCCACTTTAGATCTGTCGTCAGTCATTCCGTCAGAACTGTCATACGAAATAGGGCTTTCGATTATTGACACGATTTATTGATGGATGACGGCTGAATATTGAATGTTGCATCTGACGCTCACAATCCCGAGATCTCATTCCAGTATGACATGTGTTATAACTATAATATATTCACGACTTCTCTCAATTTCAGTCGAGGACAATTAAGCAGGCGTGAAGAGGAGGCTGGGAAACAGAACTGGGGATATATGATTTCTCAAATTAATACACGAATATTTTGAGAGGGACATCAACCTCTACGTTATATTTAACAGACGTGTAGCATAGTTGTCTGCTTCTAGTAAAAATGCCATGTTAAGTGTTGTTTTTATTGCCCATGTGACAGACCAACTAATATTGACCTTTGCATAGTTGTCATTGCATAGTGCACAACATGAATACTATTGGCATAAAATTAAACGCAACATATAACGCTAGTGGAAAGTAATGCCAGTCTGTTACTGACAAGAAGTCATTTGACCCCACAGGCCAATACTCTGACTTCATTTCTAAAACCAACACAAGAACCAAAAATGATCCCTGTGATGATGATGATGTATATATGTGATGTATGTCAACCACGCTTATTGTAGTTGTGCATGTGGACAGCTTGAATGATATTATTGCATGACCACTAGCACTGGCTTGAACGATATTAGATAAAAATATTGAAGAACAATAGTGTAATAGCCCTATCAAGTCATCTCATGGAAAGTGATGAACCATGTGACCGTTAGGTAGAAGAAACTGCCCAAACGTGAAAATCTTAGTAAAATGCGAGCTCTTATTCAGAAGACGTCAGTGAGGCCCGACGTCAACTAAGCCATGTTCGGAATATAATATTATTTATAACTCATTCGTATATTCTAATGCACATGGACAACTGGTTTATCTATGCTTCGTTACAATTTTCATCAACTCTCAAGTTATACCTCGACAGGCGGTTGCCAAGCCTCTATAGGTGTACTAATATCAGGAGTCAGATCAGACATTGATTATCCAGCCGTCGTCCTTGAAAACATTTCCCCGTCAATAATCAAAGGACCTATTACGTATGACAGTTGGCATCAATTCCACATGTGGATGAAATCAAAATAGCAAAATGACTAGGATTGTATGAGATAGTCACTCCGATATCCCTTAAAATTTGTGGAAAGAGCAAAATAATTGCTACGGGAAGATGGAAGATAGCAATCCGACAAGTTCATCTCCTAGATTAGTCTTCATCGCCTAGATTAGTCTCCATCTCCTAGAATAGTCTTCCTCTCCTAGATTAGTCTTCATGTCCTAGAATAGTCTTCCTCTCCTAGATTAGTCTTCATGTCCTAGATTAGTCTTCCTCTCCTAGATTAGTCTTCATGTCCTAGAATAGTCTTCCTCTCCTAGATTAGTCTTCCTCTCCTAGATTAGTCTTCCTCTCCTAGATTAGTCTTCATGTCCTAGAATAGTCTTCCTCTCCTAGATTAGTCTTCCTCTCCTAGATTAGTCTTCATGTCCTAGAATAGTCTTCCTCTCCTAGATTAGTCTTCCTCTCCTAGATTAGTCTTCATGTCCTAGAATAGTCTTCCTCTCCTAGATTAGTCTTCCTCTCCTAGATTAGTCTTCCTCTCCTAGATTAGTCTTCATGTCCTAGAATAGTCTTCCTCTCCTAGATTAGTCTTCATGTCCTAGATTAGTCTTCTTCTCCTAGATTAGTCTTCCTCTCCTAGATTAGTCTTCCTCTCCTAGATTAGTCTTCATGTCCTAGAATAGTCTTCCTCTCCTAGATTAGTCTTCCTCTCCTAGATTAGTCTTCATGTCCTAGATTAGTCTTCTTCTCCTAGATTAGTCTTCCTCTCCTAGAATAGTCTTCCTCTCCTAGATTAGTCTTCCTCTCCTAGATTAGTCTTCCTCTCCTAGATTAGTCTTCATGTCCTAGAATAGTCTTCCTCTCCTAGATTAGTCTTCTTCTCCTAGATTAGTCCCTGTTGCTCTGATTCGTATGAGTTGTTTTTCACAAGCTGGGTTGTATGTAGTCGGTATGTTTAGATTTGCGCCATCGACTGAGCTGACAGTGATTGTTATCGACTGAGCTGACAGTGATTGTTATCTGTTGTGTTGGAACGAAAATTGTTATCGTTTTTTTGGACATGATCTATAAGTGACTGTATATGAATATTTATAGAGAGTTGCATAGCGGTGTTAATCCATAGAGGCGGTTATCGAGCATATTAATATTGATGTCTCCCACCTCCTCCATGATATCGACCGTATCCGCATACACGTGCAGAAAAACCTCGGGGGTCAAGCTGAAATACGCCAGTACTATATGCTCCGTCATGGTCAGTACGTGAATGGTACCAGATTTCACTGTCTCCCGTATTTATAGGGAGAACCCCGTGAGATCAAAGGATCAGGTGGTCATGTCACTGGGCTGACTGAGTCTAGCCGGGTAATCAATGGCATCGTCGTCGTCGTCGGGTTCATGTAGTTGTTCATGGGGTTCAGCCAGCGCGTCCTCAATAGCACGAGCCCACCCCGACTGGTGTGATGATCGCTCGTCCGGTGTAAACAGCTGGTCCACAATAGGCACCACTTTCTCCAAGGCTGACCACAGATCGGGGTCTAGGGTGAAGCCTCGCGTAGGGTCTTTGTAGCGGCCCAGGCGTAGGAAGAAGGTTGCACGGTATACGTAGATGGCATTGTCTATGTGGATGAGGTTTCCGTCGAGCTCGCCGCTCAACACCCGTTTAAATTTGGTCCAGCCGTCACGAGGTAGCGTCACCGTATTCGATAAGGTCTCAGCGGGCGCCCAGCAAATATCTCCACGATCTTCCACCAGGGTGACTTTATCTTCATAGACGTGTAACCCCACCCGGGGTGTAAGGGGCAGAATGGCTCGTAGGTCGGATGACATGCTTGCTCTAAATGTCGAACGGTGAATTACAAGCGTCTAGTCCGTCATTCATAATCCAGCCGTCGTCCATTAGAGAATATCCGCGTCCATAATCCAAAGACCTATTCCATTTCCATATAACAGTATTAGCACCAAATTCAAAAAGACAAAGTATACATAAACATAGGCTTGTTTCCTGCAAGAGAGAAGCGGTCAACAATTTTCAATGATGCCGGCAAGACATCATGATGTTCCAAAATATCAAATCCGTATCGCTGATCAGTATTCTTAATCCATAATATTCGTTATAGAGTCGTCATCTAAAATGATGTACCTCAGTCACGCTTTGATTGTGACTGTTCATATGAGTACCATGAAGATCTTGAAGTACATGGGCTCATACGGCCCCTAGCCCCGGGTTAAGCGGAATTAGACACATGTTACGAAACGTAGCGCCATAGATCTTGCACGCTACGTTCGTATTTTGCTATCGGCATGCGATATGTATCGCCAAATTTGAGAAACTTTGAATGGAGGCGCTTGGTGGAATAGCCCTGTTTTATAAGTTTCTGCAACAATGTTTTGTGACGTTGATTAAAATCATCACATTTAACACAGGATCTAGCAAATGCTGACACACACTCTGTCTGTCTCTCGTATTTATGGGTAGGTGTCTCGGTGACACGGTTGACCCAATGACTAAGGGTAAATGACACACACTCTGTCTGACCCTGGTATTTATAGTGTCAATACCACAGCGCCAGGGTGAATAGGGCACAGACTAGTATGAGGCCAACCAGTCGGTGCTGGTTGCGGCGTGAGCGCTCGTGGTCCATAGCCCGAGCATCAAGGATGGCTGTCATAGTCCAGTAGTGGTGAGTGATGGCACGCCTCTCCATCGAGTGCACTCTGTGGAGGACCGCTTCTGTGAACTCGTTCAGGATCTGGCGTCGTCCCTCGTTGTCGTCGCCATCTGCAAACATGGACCGGACCACTGCTCGGTAACCCGTGAATGAATTCACCACGGTGGCATGCTGTAAAATGCGAGTCGCATGGGGCTGGATCTCCGCCATGGCTCTGCAACCGTAGAAATGAAGGTGTGGGATCCAGAGGGACGTGTTTTATAGACCAGATGTAGTTCTACGGGTGTAGTCCGTGATACGTACTATTCTGATGGGTTAGTCCAAAAAAGGGAGCAACAACAACAACACAGATTACATTTTTATTATGCGTGAACATCATAGGAATGCATGTACTGACCTGTCTGTCGGGGTTTTCCACAATGGCATATGCATCCGCGCGCTGCCGGTGATGCCGCGCACTGCCGGAGAACCCGCGTTCGCGCGCGCGCGCGCTGCGTGCTGGGGCGGGCCAGGCCGGTGGAAAACACCCCGGAGGTTGAACATTGGAACTCTTCTGGGTTTGGAGGATGAACATACGGACGTCTAAGGGGAAAAATTGGAACTCTTCTATTTTTGGAGGTAGTTTTTAGTGAAAACCCGGAAGTGATGTCACAAACCACGTGACCTGCGTATATACTCCTGTAAAATAGAGCCGATTTTATTTCTTTGGAGGGGCAAGGTCAATAGGACTTGCGCTTTTTATACTACTAAAATGTGAAGTAGATTACATCTTACAGGGAGAGAGAGAGAATTAGGGTTTAACGTCGCATTCAGATTACATCTTACATAGGCCTTAAGGCCGTGATATGCATATGAAGTATTCTGGGGCATGGTCAGTACTTCCCAATTTTCCCTTTGTCCACTACTCGCCGATTTTCCCTTTTCGCTGCGATGGTTTACACGAAAAACCGGGTCAGTTATAAAAATCCAACATTACCTATCAAAACAGCCCACCCCTCATTTTGCTGACTCCCTCCCCATACCCGAGATACATACCACTAAACAATATATCATGTAATATACAAGTACCATGGTTTATATTTTGTTTTGCTTACTGCTGGTGTCACTTGGGAAGCTAGACACTTTATGTAGGAACTCAGCTACAGCTAAACAAATCAGTGGACTCTCATTGCTAAGTATCCAGGTAAATTGAGTCGAGCAATAAAAAGAATTGAATTGACTTGTTTGTATTATTGAAATTACCTTGTATACGTAATATATAGTAATTGTTCACCTGAATAAAACATTGTTTCACGTTCCATCAGAATTCACGCATTATTTATTTGTAGCCGAAAAATAATGTTTTCATGAAACTGAAAAATCTTTCAGACTTTCAAGGCGGGCCCCTTGAAGACTGTCGAATTACCCACACCACCCCAAATTTATAAGCCGATATTCTATTCTGTGAAAGCTGGATGTGATGAAAACGCACTGAGTCACCCGTGCACTCGCAACAATTCGCAACAGTGTAATGAAATGTGTTCATTATTTAGGCGCTCATTTTCTACGACCTATACAGCCAACGTGGTTTATTAATATGCACACACATATCTTTTTCTTATAGTTCATTGGCTGAATGATGGTCACCTACCCCACGTGGGTGTATGGGGGGGAGAAATTGATCTACCGTCACACCCCAGAAACAGAAAACCGCTGGGGTGTCGACACCATGACACCAGGAAGAGCCAGGAAACATGTGTGTGTGTGCCGTTGGCCGAAATCATTAGCTTGATAGTTTAGTGTTTTCATTTCATTCATGTGGTAAACTGAAGACCGGATTTATACCGATGGAAATATCTGTGAATTTCGAAAAAATGCGTGACAAGCCAAGAAACAGAAAACCGCTGGGATGTCGACACCATACCAGGGAGCATGTGTGTGCCGCTGACCAAAATCATTAGCTTCATAGTTTAGTGCGTTCATTTCATCCATGTGGTATACTGAACACCGGATTTACCGATGGAAATATGTGTGAATTTCGAAAAAATATATATGGAATGAGATTCGTGGTGATACCCATATTTTTTTAGGATACGAATGCATCGTGATGAAGGCTTCATGGTGTGTTATACCCACCTAGGAAAAAAACAGCCCCCAGATATGCATCAAACGCCCGGGAGTATGGAATATAGGTATACATCTGGACTAAACTCTTTTATCAGGTAAGCTAGACTTTAGTACTATACTTGCGTTGAAACCCATGCAGACAACCTATTCAAATTTCAATGCATTGGCAACATAGCGTCGCACGAAATATACGCGCCCCTGTTGACCAGGATTTTTTTATACTCCCACAACAACAGACAATTTGAAGACAATTTTCTAGCGGGGTGTTTTCTTGAACATAATTGCTGTAATATACTCTTCTTTTTGTGGACGCTAAATATAGGGGAGAAAATGGCAACATTGTGACCAAACCATAACAGTTGACAGCTGTAAAAATAGATACCGTGGCATAAAATGAGAGAGAGAGAGAGAGACATTTCAATCTGCCAATTTTCGAGATGAAATTTTTTTCTTGACGAAATAGAAATGAACGCGAATCTATATTCTACAAAACATTTTTTCTTGACGAAATAGAAATGAACGCGAATCTATATTCTACAAAACACTAGAAAATATTAGCGTAGGTGAATTTTTTTAGACTCATTTTAGACTGTTTTGTGCTTTCATCGAAAGTGAAAACACATCTCGAAAAGTGTGTAGCAGTGTCGATATAAATCTTCAACCTAGATGTAAAAATAGATACCGTGGCATAAATTAGAGAGAGCATTTCAGTACACCTCAAAAAAATGAAATCTGGACGGGTATCCTTCATCTCGAGGGGTCGCAAGTTCGATTCTTGCTTTCATTATGTGAGTATGTGTTGGACATGTGATCTTTAAATTTTATTATCACCACACTAGCTTGAATGTTTTAGGCCGATATGTCAACCCCACACCCAGCCCATTAGATGCCCCTTCACATAAGCTTCACTTGGATACCTCACTCGACCCCATCGGACCATTTTATCTAGGGACTACTTTTTCTCCGCGGAAGGTTTTTTCCGCGACCGAATCACCGCCAGACATGACCGCATCACCGCGGATGAATACATCTTTCACAGCCGCCATCTTAAACCCACCACCCACCCACCACCACAGCCGCCATCTTAAACCCACCACCCACCCACTACCACAGCCGCCATCTTAAACCCACCACCCACCCACCACCACAGCCGCCATCTTAAACCCACCACCCACCACCACCACAGCCGCCATCTTAAACCCACCACCCACCACCACCACAGCCGCCATATTAAACCCACCACCCACCACCACCACAGCCGCCATCTTAAACCCACCACCCACCACCACCACAGCCGCCATGTTAAACCCACCACCCACCACCACCACAGCCGCCATCTTAAACCCACCACCCACCACCACCACAGCCGCCATCTTAAACCCACCACCCACCACCACACATGACCCCATGTGACACAATACTCGCTTCTGATTGGCTGTCGCGTGACGTCACAGAGGTCATATGCAAATTTCTGAGGTCAATTGGCCTCCATTTACGCTTTGTATACTACTTGGCTAACCAACAGCGGAATATTTCTTTAACGTTCCCCAATTAGAATATTATGTCTGCGACATTTGTTAATTATTGTGTGGAATTCACATTGCCGACAATTTGATCTTGCACGTGGAATCTTGCGACATAAAATACTATATACTGCCTTTGTTTGGTTGTCAACGAACAGAATTTCCAATGTGTGTGTCGTGAAAGGACAATAGAAGACCATGTTGATAATTAGTTGTCCACGTATGTATTAGGGTATATACATTGTGTCCATGTTTGACCAGAATTAATACATCCGCGAGAATAAACGATGCCACCACTCATCACTTCATTTTTTTCATGTTGAACAGACAAACCTACCGAAAAAAATATAACAAAAATGTTTTAAGAAATCTGACCGAGAGACCGCGTCACGTGATTGGCACTGTATTAGGGTATCGATCAAAAGTTTCCTAACAGAATATATCTGCGCCTTCTGTGGATATTCCGGAATACCTCCTCGCCTTCTGTAGATGTCCCGGAATATCTTGCCGCCTTCTGTGGATATTCCGGAATATCTTGCCACCTTCTGTGGACATCCCAAAATATCTTCGTGCCTTCTTTGGATATCGCGGACTATCTCCGTACCTTCTTTGGATATCCCGGACTATCTCCGTGCCTTCTTTGGATATCCCGGACTATCTCCGTAACTTCTTTGGATATCCCGGACTATATGCGTACCTTCTTTGGATATCCCGGACTATCTCCGTACCTTCTTTGGATATCCCGGACTATCTCCGTGCCTTCTTTGGATATCCCGGACTATCTCCGTGCCTTCTTTGGATATCCCGGACTATCTCCGTGCCTCCTTTGGATATCCCGGACTATATCCGTAACTTCTTTGGATATCCCGGACTATCTCCGTACCTTCTCTGGATATCCCGGACTATCTCCGTACCTTCTTTGGATATCCCGGACTATCTCCGTGACTTCTTTGGATATCCCGGACTATCTCCGTGCCTTCTTTGGATATCCCGGACTACCTCCGTACCTTCTTTGCATATCCCGGACTATCTCCGTGCCTTCTTTGGATATCCCGGACTATCCCCGTAACTTCTTTGGATATCCCACAAAACACTGGGGAAGATGAATGTAATGAAAGCTTGTGTGAATCAGAAAAAGAACATTTCCCCGAATGCATGTGTAAAACGTAATTTGCCGTATACGCAGGGCTTCAATCTCCCCCACTTTAGGCACACCCTACATTAGGCTTGGCAAAAGTTGTTCAGGGTGGGGTCCGAACCCAAATTAGAGAAATATTGAAAATTCCTGAATTTAGACAAATTATATAGACGTTCACCCATATAGTGACACTGATAAGTTGCTCTCTAATTTGGGAAAATCATCAATTTGCACATGACATTAGCGACTTGTGTCCTGTGAATGGCATGGCTCTTATACATTGATTTAAGTGATGGGGTGGTGCTTACAAGATAAAGCGTGGGACCCATAGCTTCATATGAATGTGTTATGATGCCAGAATTATCATAAATATATAGGCCTGTGTAGTGGGGCACTAAAGCATAGTTTGGGAGAGAGGGTGGGGCACATACCCCTGGGGGAGAAACGGGGGTAGAGACCCGTCCCTGGTAGTGATGCCTCTGAGAAAAAGGGGAGTGGTGGGGGAGCAGATGCTTTACTAAGGAGTGGCATATATCCTCTGGAGGAACAAGACAAGCTTTACAGCTTTACCCAGTGTGTGAGATTCATTTTCAAAATAAAGAGCATTTTGTTTCAGAAAAAGTTACAGAAATTGAGAATATCTGCTTCACATAATATAAGTACTGGGGAACAGATTCCTTGACAAAGCAAATCGTTTCAAGTATTTGTGAACAACAAAAAACAAACCTAACTTGATTTATTTATTACCATTCTGAATCTGCGAATTCAAGATTCGAAGAGGGCATAAATTAATTGTTTCAATTCTGATTTGGATTTGGATAATCACTATATAAATGACGCAGTGAAAGATATATGTCCACCTTCACTAGATTTGAAGCAAGCTACAAATCGTCCTACCGGCCTATAATATTTAGACCTATATCTTTACAAAATGAAGCGGGTCTTCTCTCTCATCGATTTTATGACAAAAGAGATGATCACAATTTCGACATAGTAAACTATCCCTTTCTGGACCTTCAACCCTCAGTAAGCAGATTTCTATTTAATGAAACTCTCGATTATTCCACCTCTTGGAATCCGTATGAAATCACACATTACAGCAGCTGGTATTAAAGTTAGTCAAATTTTACCAAACGAGCTCTTGCCAACTCCACCATGGCAGTTAGCCAAACCAGAAATACATATTTCACTGACGAAATATAAAAAAGCAGACACGAGCCAGCTCGTGTATACACACGAATTTGGTCTACTGAGAGAAAAATACAGATCACATCAGGCTATTTATACCGATGGTTCTAAAGATGGTGAGACAGTAGCATGTGCTACTATCTTTAGTTCCAAAACTAAACCCTGTCATCTACCAGGTAAAAGTTCCATATTTACTGCAGAAGCAAAAACTCTATTATCAGCTTTAGAAGGTATTGGATCCACTAGAAGGAAAAAAATATGTCATATTCTCGGATTCACTATCATGCCTTAAATCGATTAAAAGTGGAAATTCAACTCATCCCACCATCTTGAAAATTCTACAATTATATGAAAGTAAATTTGATCAACAGATAGATATTGTGTTTTGTTGAGTGCCTAGTCACGTTGAGATCAAAGGCAATACTGAAGCTGATAGATTGGCTAAGGCAGCTCTAGATGAATATGTTGATCCTGTTGGAATCCCATACAGCGATTTCAGACCATCTATCTGCGCTTATGTAAGAAAGCTGTTTCAATCTTTATGGGATACTATGGATAAAACTTGACGAGTTAAAAAAAACCTGTTGGTTATACGCATCTGAACAGTCAGAAACGTTTCGATCAGGCCATGATGTAGGATTGTATCTAATACCGCTTATGCCGGTGCTATAGGGGCCGTGTGGTCATATCATTCAAGTTGCCACATGAACAGGTACAATAAAAGCGTACCTGAGATGCAACACATATCTCGAATCGTTAGATTCTTGGTATGTGCTTTAGAATAGGTTTACCAGAAGACTATTATGTCAAGTCATATGACGCAGTCAGTATGTCGGCACCTCTTCCCACTTCCCTTATATGTGTTGTAATTTTTACCTGTATATGGCGAGATTCTGCTGGTGGACGTTTCGTCCCCGAGGCCCGCCCCCTGTACAGACCTTTTGGTCTTTGATATATGTTGGCATTTGTGGGAAGTTGATGCTGGGTCGACATCGGGCCTTACAGACTAGTCTTTTGTGTTAATTGCCGTCATTTACATCTGACGACGATACAGCTCACCAATCTCCAATGTACGAGTTGTCACAGCGAAACAGCTCACCAATTACCAGTATACGAGTTGTCAGAGCATTTCCATCATAGCTCTCTAGATTTGTATCTAATACCGCTTATGCCGGTGCTAGGGGCCGTGTGGTCATATCATTCAAGTTGCCACATGAACAGGTACAATAAAAGCGTACCTGAGATACAACACATATCTCGAATCGTTAGATTCTTGGTATGTGCTTTAGAATAGGTTTACCAGAAGACTATTATGTCAAGTCATATGACGCAGTCAGTATGTCGGCACCTCTTCCCACTTCCCTTATATGTGTTGTAATTTTTACCTGTATATGGCGAGATTCTGCTGGTGGACGTTTCGTCCCCGAGGCCCGCCCCCTGTACAGACCTTTTGGTCTTTGATATATGTTGGCATTTGTGGGAAGTTGATGCTGGGTCGACATCGGGCCTTACAGACTAGTCTTTTGTGTTAAATGCCGTCATTTACATCTGACGACGATACAGCTCACCAATCTCCAATGTACGAGTTGTCACAGCGAAACAGCTCACCAATTACCAGTATACGAGTTGTCAGAGCATTTCCATCATAGCTCTCTAGATTTGTATCTAATACCGCTTATGCCGGTGCTAGGGGCCGTGTGGTCATATCATTCAAGTTGCCACATGAACAGGTACAATAAAAGCGTACCTGAGATACAACACATATCTCGAATCGTTAGATTCTTGGTATGTGCTTTAGAATAGGTTTACCAGAAGACTATTATGTGAAGTCATATGACGCAGTCAGTATGTCGGCACCTCTTCCCACTTCCCTTATATGTGTTGTAATTTTTACCTGTATATGGCGAGATTCTGCTGGTGGACGTTTCGTCCCCGAGGCCCGCCCCCTGTACAGACCTTTTGGTCTTTGATATATGTTGGCATTTGTGGGAAGTTGATGCTGGGTCAACATCGGGCCTTACAGACTAGTCTTTTGTGTTAATTGCCGTCATTTACATCTGATGACGATACAGCTCACCAATCTCCAATGTACGAGCTGTCACAGCGAAACAGCTCACCAATTACCAGTATACGAGTTGTCAGAGTATTTCCATCATAGCTCTCTAGATTTGTACCTAATACCGCTTATGCCGGTGCTAGGGGCCGTGTGGTCATATCATTCAAGTTGCCACATGAACAGGTACAATAAAAGCGTACCTGAGATACAACACATATCTCGAATCGTTAGATTCTTGGTATGTGCTTTAGAATAGGTTTACCAGAAGACTATTATGTCAAGTTATATGACGCAGTCAGTATGTCGGCACCTCTTCCCACTTCCCTTATAGGTGTTGTAATTTTTACCTGTATATGGCGAGATTCTGCTGGTGGACGTTTCGTCCCCGAGGCCCGCCCCCTGTACAGACCTTTTGGTCTTTGATATATGTTGGCATTTGTGGGAAGTTGATGCTGGGTCGACATCGGGCCTTACAGACTAGTCTTTTGTGTTAATTGCCGTCATTTACATCTGATGACGATACAACTCACCAATCTCCAATGTACGAGTTGTCACAGCGAAACAGCTCACCAATTACCAGTATACAAGTTGTCAGAGCATTTCCATCATAGCTCTCTAGATTTGTATCTAATACCGCTTATGCCGGTGCTAGGGGCCGTGTGGTCATATCATTCAAGTTGCCACATGAACAGGTACAATAAAAGCGTACCTGAGATACAACACATATCTCGAATCGTTAGATTCTTGGTATGTGCTTTAGAATAGGTTTACCAGAAGACTATTATGCGAAGTCATATGACGCAGTCAGTATGTCGGCACCTCTTCCCACTTTCCTTATATGTGTTGTAATACACGATTAACCCACGAATATTTACTAAAACAGAAGCCGGTCCCAAGGTGTATTCACGGTGAAACATATTCTCATAGACTGCATAGATTTTAAGATTGTAAGAGATATTTTTTACGCTGGAAGATCTTTTTAGCCGAGTAAAAGAGGATTGTATTTTAGATTATTTGAGAGAGATTGGTTTGTTGTACAAATTTTAATGTTTGTACCTGTTTTAACGCATTAGTTTACTGAGTTGTTGAATTAAATACTTAGAATTTTGTTTGATCGTCGCTATATAGCTGAAATATTGCTGAATGCGACGTTAAACATTAATTCTCTCTCTCTCTCTCCTTTCTGGACCTATATCTCTATAAAAATGAAGCGGGCCTTCTCTCTCGTCGACTTATGACAAAAGAGATGACTACAATTTCGACATCGTAAACTATCGCTTTCTGCATAGTAACATTTCAGTAGAACCTGCACATGGCGTATACATATCTCGGCTAGTAGCATTTGCTAGACCCTGTGTTAAATGTGTCGATTTTAATCAACGTCACAAAATATTGTTGCAGAAACTAAGAAAACAGGGCTATACCACAAAGCGCATCCACTCAAAAGTTTCTCAAATTTGGCGATACATATCGCATGCTGATAGCAAAATACGAGCGTAGCGTGCAAGATCGATGGCGTTACGTTTCGTAACTTGTGTCTAATTCCGCTTAACCCGGGGCTAGGAACCGTATGAATCCATGTACTTGAAGATCCTCATGGTGCTCATATGAACAGTGAGAATCAAAGCGGGACTGAGATACATCATTCTAAAGATGACTTTACCTCGAATATTATGGAATAAGAATACTGATCAGCGATACGGCTTTAATATTTCTGGAAGATCATGATGTCTTGCCGGCATCATTGAAAACTGTTGACCGCTTCTCTCTTGCAGGAAACAAGCCTATGTTTATGTATACTATGATTGTCTTTTTAAATTTGGTGCTAATACTGTTATATGGAATATGGAATAGGTCTTTGGATTATGGACGCGGATATTCTTTAATGGACGACGACTGAATTATGAATGACGGACCAAACGCGTGTTTTTAGCTGTCCCCTTATTTGAATTTATCTGTCTCCATACAATGTTCATAATGTTATCCTGAACAGTTTTTGAAAGAAAGTAAATGAATTATTTCAATAGTATATGGTCAATAAAATAATATTATGCATAGGTGGAAAGGTTAATCAAAGCCTATGTGTATGTGATAAACTGTTGACATGACCAGACATGTTCTACAGTTAATCCAGAAACACCAAAACCTTTTCAGCACTTTGACAAAATCGTGTTATAAGGGGTTACCTATGCTCTGACTACAGCGCCACCCTGTTGTTGAACAGCGGCTATCATCACACAACCAGACAAATTTCCCAGGCCTGAGGAGAAACCACACAAAGTTTGACCCGACAATCATTAATGTATTCAGAAATATTCACGGAGCCGTTTCTCTTGAAAATAGAAGAGCATCTGCTTTGTGGAAATGCTCTAATAACCACAAAACATCAATATTAAGAAGCATGGCAAGACAAAACATCAGTTGACAAGGAAAGGTTGTTATCGTTGGAGCGGCGAGGTTCGCGAAAAAGACAGGATATGCATGTGAGTTTCCAACGATACATTTCCGTGTTTTTGTTGCGTTTCTTTGTTCATCAAACTTCACTTTTTTAAACCTACGTACATCATTATATATGGAAGGGCAAAACTGCTTAATGGTCCGTGCAACCTTACACACGGACCCGTGCAATCTTGCATAGTTCAATTTTCGTTTTTCGTTTTCGGTTTCTCAAAATCTAAAATTGAAATCTGACAGTCAATTTTCAATTTTTAGCTCATTTGGGCCGAAGGCCCGATGGGCTAATGTCATGGCCTGATTGTCTGTCGTCCGTCGTGTGTCGTCCGTCGTCCGTCGTGCGTAAATATCTTCTTCTCTGAAACCGCTTGGCCGATTAAACTGAAACTTGGCATGCATGTTCCCCCCAACGAGTACACCAGAATTTGTTCATGCGGTATCGATATGATTTTAAATATGGCTGCCAAGGCGGCCATCTTGAATTTACCAGTGAAATCTTGTCATCATTATTTTTCGGTAACTACTTCATGGATCTTTCTCAAATTTGGTACACCGGTTCTCCTTTGAGTCTAGTTGTACAACATGTGTACTTTAGTCCAATTTGAATATCCAATATAGCCACCAGGCGGCCATCTTGGATTTCCCGATGAAACGTTATCGCGATTTCTCAGGAACTACTGCATGGATCTTTCTCAAAATTTGATACACAGGTTTCCCTTGGGATCTAGCTGTGCAAGATACCTTTTCTGCTTCGATTCGCAAATCCTTGCCACCAGGTGGCCATCTTGGATATGAAACATTGTTATCGTGATTTCTCGGGAAGTACTGCATGGATCTTTCTCAAATGTGGCACACAGGTTCCCCTTGGGGTCTAGTTGTACACGATACCTTTTTCGGTCCGATTAGGAAATCCCATATGGCCACTAGGTGGCCATCTGGATTGCTCCATGAAACTTTATCGCGATTTCTCAGGAACTTGGGGTCTAGTTGTGCAAGATACCTTCACTGATTCGAAAATCCAATATGGCCACCAGACAGCCATCTTGAATTTCGCCATGAAATTTTGTCATCGTGAATTCTCAGAAAATTACTGCGTGGATCTTTGTCAAATTGGGTACACAGGTTCCCCTTGTGGTCCAGTTGTGCAAGATACCTGTTTTGGTCCATTTCGATAATCCAATATGGCCGCATCTTGAATTTCTCATGAAACTTTGTTATCATGAAATCTCAGGAAATTACTGCATGGATCATTTAGTGTTCAGTGGGGACAACACAAGTTAGAAACTCATCTATTGCAGTTCTTTAGTAAAAATTTCTTACAGCTACTTTCGTCAGTTACAGCCATATGAGCTACAGTGCCGTGGCACTACCTTTGTTTTAATCTCAAAATCAAAATTAGTCAGTTTTCAATTTTCGTTTTTCATTTTGGTTTCTCAAAATCAAAAATTGAAATTTGACGATCAATTTACAATTTTCGTGTTTGGTTTTCGATTTCTCAAAATTAAAATTGAGGTTTCTCGTTTTACTTCGCGCAAAAATGAAAACCAAATATTCAAACTTGCCTTGAGTTGTCCCGTTTTTAAGTGTTAAGTGCCCACGCGCAAGGGTTATATGACGTCACTTACGGTACGAGGAGTAGAATAGAAAACGCAAATCGGGTCGTATAGTTGGTGCTGAGCGTGAGAGCCATGCGAGTTTCACTAAACGAGATGCTCGTAGCCTGGAATTCTCACTAGGGTAGTATAGGCGGACTGTGCATGCGCACGAAGATGCCGGCCCACCAGACAGGTTTGGACAGGCGGCATCCCCCTGTTCTCATCGCCAGATCGCTATCAAGCGAACAGCATTCGTGCCCATAACCTCTGCTGATTATTGTTTTCAAATATAGTACTTATAAAGATACAAAAAAAAATGTAATACCAATAAGAAGAAAGCGCTGATGGTCCGCGGAAGAAGCGCGCAACCGCCAGGATCGACGACGGTCGTCAACACTTCAACACTTCAGGTTCATTCATCCTCCGCTATTTTTTATTTTTTATTGTTGTCCATACATAGTGGAAACATATACTGCTAAGAAGGCGGCAATACATAATGTATACATCAAAGGTGAAGGCATGTAACATGAAATAGTACTGAGATATCCCTTTAAATATTATGAGCAGAGATAGTACATGTACAATATATTCCTCTGCTATTTTTTGAACAGGAAGCGTTGGAGCGTTCAGACGCGTTCAGTCCAAAACGCTTCAACGCTTCCAGTGCGGGTGTCCAACACTTCAACGCATCGACGTCGGGCGTCAAAAATCTGCAACCATCTAAGTGTGGGAATCATCTCGTTTAAACGCATTAACTTCTCACACACGTACACACTCACACATACACACAACCAAGGGGAAGTTCCTTTGGGATTATTATCAGGGTACCCACGTATTTATTATACTACCCTAGTGGGAATGCCAGGCTCCACATATCTCGTTTAATGAAACTCCCATGTGCCCCAACATCGTCGTTCTCTGTATCATGCTTCATACCTGGTGCGCATGCCTACTCACTCCTACGCATGCGTAGTTGGCCTATCTTACTCTAGTAGGAATGCCTTGATCAAGGAATCTCCTATAGTGTAGTGAAACTCACATGTTTTTCCCCGCACGGGTTTTCCGTACTATGCTCCACACCTGAATACACGATCCGATTTGCGCTTTCGTTCCCACCCCTTGCGTGTACCCACCCGTAACTTGTTACATCAAGTCGAGGTAATTTTCGATATTTGATTTTCATTTTTGAGCGAAGTAAAACGAAACTCGAAAATTGAAAATTGACTGTCAAATTCCAAGTTTTGATTCAGAGATCAACTATGCAAGGTTACGCGGACCCTTAATGTATATAGATTGAGAAGTCTAAGAGTATGTCTATGAACGGTAATCTGCAGCGCACGATGTAAACCTCTTTACGTATGTTAGTTTCCCAATGCTTGTCCGCCCACTCAAGTGTAGTTTACATTTACAAATTCAATACAAACGTGAGTTATATGATGTCAAGATCCCGCTACAAAAAGATCCTCCTTATTCAATAAATCATTAAAACTGGACAATTAGAGCATAAAACGTTCTGCGTTTCTCTATTGTATCAGTAGACTTGACGTTCCTCATAGTCTTCTCGCAGGCATACGATATGAACTTGATTTTTCTTTCTTTTGTAGCCGAGTTCCTCTTCAGCTAGTACTCCGTATCGATCTCGGTTAACCAGTCATGAAAAATGTATCCTGTCTGAAAAACACGTTTGTTGATATCATCAGCGGAATGGTAGATAATGAGGAATATGTTTGCTCAACATGTCGGGTTCTATTGACTTCATGGTTCACAAAAATATACTTCTGACAATTATGCAAGTTTATGCAAAACTTGTCATTATTGTTATTGTTATATGAATGACCCTCCGAGGCAGATACCATACTAACGATGTTTGAACACCCGAAACAACCCCTCATTATTGTAAAGATCATTATCCTCTACGTACTGTGATAAGAGAGGTGATACTACGTTTTCTGGGAAACTGTTATACCACTGCGAGCGCAGTCTGTATCAAGAGCTACTGTCCGTGATATGGCCGATCCAGGTTAATTAGGTGTGAGTGGCATATCAGGGATCCTGCCGCTGATACAGAAACGGCCGCCATGTTAGTTTTGCTTCACTTCGATTGGAAAGGGTTGAATGAAATCAGCAATATCCGATATTTTCAGTCAATGAGACTAGCTTAATTGAAGGTTCACTCTCTGTAGATGATTTCAACATGTCGTGTAGTGGAAAAAGTATAAAAAAATATTGAGAGAATATTACAACTTTGTCTAAATAGAATTCAGAAATGGTGTCTAGAAAATGACTTCAAATTCTCCAGAGCTAAGACAAATTGTATGCACTTTTGCAGAAATTTTTTCCCGCACAATTATCCAGTACTTACATTAGATGGAGCTGAGATCAAAGCAGTAAAAGAGGTCAAATTCTTAGGAATATTGTTTGACCACCGACCAACATATAAATTGCTTGAAAGCCAAGTGCACGAAAGCTCTTGATTTGTTGAAGGTAGTTGCCAGCTATATGTGGGGAGGAGATCAGCAAACGCTTCTCCATTGATATCGATCAATTGTTCGTTCCAAACTTGATTATGTTTCTATTGTTTACAACGGTGCAAGCAAGTCAAACTTGGCAAAGCTAGATCCTATCCTCCATCAGGGAATAATACTTTGTCTCGGAGCGTTCAGAACATCCCCTAAAGAAAGCTTATTTGTCGAAGCGGATGAATTTCCTTTAGAACTTCGAAGAATTAAACTATCACTGCAATATATCACAAAATTGCGATCAAATCACTCAAATCCTGCATATAGCTGTGTTTTCAACCCTCAGTACGTGGATTTCTATTTGAAGAAACCCTCCATTATTCCACCTCTTCGAATTCGTATGAAGCCACATATTGTAGCAGCTGTTATTAAGCTTAGTCAAATTTTACCTGATAAGCTCTTGCCAATTCCACCATGGCAGTTAGCCACACCAGAAGTAGGTATTACACTGACGAAATATAAAAAGGCAGACACGAGCCAGCTCGTGTATACACACGAATTTGGTATACTGAAAGAGAAATACAGATCGCATCAGGCTATTTATACAGATGGTTCTAAAGATCGCGAGAGACTAGCATGTATTACTATCTTTAGTTCAAAAGCTAAAACATATCGACTGCCAGAAGTAAAGTATCATTATCGGCTTTGGAGGTATTGGGTCCACTAAAAGGAAAAAATATGTCATATTCTCAGATTCACTGTCATGCCTTCAAGCGATTAAAAGTGGAAATACAACTCATCCCACCAGCTTGAATATTCTGCAATTATATGACTGTAGATTTGATCAACAGGTAATACTGAAGCTGATAAAATGGCTAAGGCTGCCCTAGATAATGCGGTTGATCCTGTTGGAATCCCATACAGCGATTTCAGACCATCTATCTGTGCTTAGGTGAGAAAGTTGTTTCAATCTGTATGGGATGCAATGGATAATAACAAACTTCAGGAGTTCAAGAAAACGGTAGGCTATACTCACGCGAGTAGCCAGAAACGTTTCGATCAAGCCATGATTAGACGACGTAGAATCGGTCATTGAAAACTGACCGCTTCTCTCTTGCAGGAAACAAGCCTATGTTTATGTATACTATGATTGTCTTTTTGAATTTGGTGCTAATACTGTTATGTGGAATATGGAATAGGTCTTTGGATTATGGACGCGGATATTCTCTAATGGACGACGGCTGAATTATGGATGACGGATTAGACGCTTGTAATACACAATTAACTCAAGAACATTTACTAAACATTTACGAAGAGCCAGTTCCAAGGTGTATTCTATGCCATGAAGATCTCACAGTGAAACATATTCTTATCGACTGTATATATTTTAAGATTGTAAGAGATACTTTTTGTTGAGCAGCTACGTTGCAAGATCGTTTTAGTCGACTAAAAGAAGATTGTATTTCAGATTATTTGAGAGAAATCGGTTTGCTGGATAAATTTTAATGTACCTGTTTTTAATGCCTTAGTTTACTGAGTTATTAACTTGAATACTTAGAATTTTGTTTGATCGCCGCTGTATACCTGAAATATTGCTGAACGCGACGTTAAACCTTAATTTTCTCTCTCTCTCTCTCTCTCTCTCTCTCTCTCTCTCCTTGAGTTGAGACTGGCACTTTATAACTGTTATCGGTGGTTATCCGTCAACAGATCCAACATTTTGATTTTTTCGTTGACAATCTACGACGCGCTGGGAAGGAAGGGGGGAGAGGGGCGAGGGGGTAGTTTTGAGACGAGTTGACGACGGCGATACGCGGTGATCGTTCACCTGTTCCCAACGAAAACGCCAGCATCTGACTCCGATTTTACATGACTGAGGTAATGACATGATTCGGTTAAAGTCATCTCTCCAAATTATAACGATACTGTTATATTAACGGAGCATGCGACTAATGTATACACTGAATGAAACATCGATCTCCCCCATATCCAAAACTGTAAGCAAATATTTTTTGCGATTTTTTCTACTCGATTAAATCGGCGTTTAATCTGAGCATCATTGTCTCTCAAGCATGCCGCCATTTTGGCTCGGGTCATCTAAGCATGTGACGTCACCCGGGCCTCGTCGCTCTGTAGCGGGGAAGGTGAAAATATAATACAATTCCTCTCTTAGCTGTGCTTGTTGCTCCCGCTTCTCCAGTCTGGCAAGTGTGGACAGTCGTTTCGGTTCGGGAGCCTGAAGATGTACAAACTCGGTAGGCACAGCATCATCTTTCAGCAACGCCACACACTGCGGCATGATGCTCATGTATGCAGAATATTGGTACACTACCACTATCAAATTATAACAGTAAACAAAATATAAACCTGGAGTCCTGAAAACTTCTGATACTTTAACGTACAGGGCGGAAGTGAGTATGAGCCCAGCTGACATCACGCAGCGTTGCGCACATATGTTTTCGGCATTTCTGATTGGTTAAAATAGACGCAAGCCTTTGTAATGGCGGCACCTATGCATCTGTCCACTTGCTCCAGTTTTTTTGTGTTTCGATATGAATAGATCGGTGGTAAAAGAAATCGCAAAAAAATATTTGCTTACATTTTGGATACGGGAGAGATAGATCTTTCATTCAGTGTATACATTAGTCACATGTTTTCTTCTCCTTTAAACTTCAAGAAATGAACGAACGTTTGGACGGAATAATAGAATGAAAAATTGTACGCTCGTCTGGCCGAGGGTTCAATCTTCGATGTTCCAGGGAAGTATACTCTCCAGTATAGTCGCATTTTGACTTGAAACAGGGGGAAATTCCAGATAACTGGAATATGGCAAGCCAAAGTGCTTTTTATTCGAGAATTTCCGATATCGGAATTAAAATTTCCGATATCGAAAATTCATGTCTTTCGATTTTCGATATCGGAAATTGATTTCTCGATATCGGAAATTGAATTCTCGATATCGGAAATTCAATTTCCGATATCGGAAACTGCAATTCCCGATATCGGAAATTAGAATTGAATTTCCGATATCGAGAATTGCAATTTCCGATATCGGAAATTCGGAGACAATTTCCGATATCGGAAATTCAATTCCCGATATCTGAAATTCAATTTATTTCCGATATCGGAAATTGTCGCTGAATTTCCGATATCGGAAATTGCAATTCTAGTTCAAGTAACGCTTCCAGAGCTTTCGTTTTCGATATCGGAAATTCAGTGACGATTTCCGATATGGGGAATTCTATTTCCGATATCGGGAATTGCAATTTCCGATATCGGAAATTAGAATTTCCGTATTGCACATTTTCACTTGTACCAAATTGATATATGTCATAAGTAAACTTGATACTAAACATTCCAAACTAACGTAATTTTAATCATAACATCAATCTATTTTCATGAAATCATAGCATAAGGGCTTGATATCCCAGTACACAGATACACATCAAAATGGGTTGTTGAATTCATATCAAGGCTCGTATCAGGTCCTAGACCATATCAGGGCTTGCCCCTGTGGAATTCGCCCTGATTTGGTCTTTAGGATCTGGTACTCGCCTTGATATGAATTCATCAACCTATTATTATATACATAACTGGCATCCACTGGTGACATAAACGAAGTAATAATCAAGGCGTCAGATCCGATATTCACTATCTAACCATCGTCCACAAAACACAATTCCGCGTCAACAATCGAAAGACATATTTCGTACGACATATCATACTTACCCAAAGTAAACTTACATTTTACATGTTCAGTATATTAAGCAAGGAATAACCTTAATAACTTCCATTCATCAGCTTATGAACCATATTTGGCCTGGGCTTTTTGAGACCTGTCCAGGTCTGGCCCTAAGTATTTTTCCTGCCACTTGATCTAGTGAGCTGAAACTTGAAAAAAAAGTGTAAATCCAATACGGCGGCTTTGAAGCGATCACAGTGACCTTTTCAAAAAAGGCATATGTTGGTCGATTTTTCCGTCAGAGTTTTTCGCATTTTTTTTATGTTTTCTTCGCAAAAATTAGATGAAAAATTTATAAATAATAATTTGATGTGCATTAAAACAGATTTTGGCAACTTTTCTTCAGAGAAGAAAAATGACGAAAACATCACTTTTCTGGTGCCCTATGGGTTATACAAATAGGCTCAAATTCACGGAGTGTCAGCTCTCATTTTGTTCTCGTTCCGGAGATAGAGTAGAACGTTTGGTATAGGCCATAATGCCCCCCGCGGCCCTACCCTCAGGGTTGGTAGTGTTAAGAACGGAGACAAGAGAGAGGTGCTTATTTCATCGAACTTCCACTCTATTCTTGTTCCAGTGTATATTCGAGCTGTCTCAACACTGCATCTCTCTCAAAATATTAGAAGACAAAATAAGATTACAATTACTTCATCCAAATATATATCAGGGATGCCAACTATCTGTGCCTGAACGAAGTTAAAGTGACGGTATGTCCTTCAGAATTTGTAACGATACCCATGCATATTTTGTAGACACTCGAAGCGAACACCCGTTCGAATATTATTCCCTGTTGATAAGCGGGACTAAAAACAGCGACATATTTGTGCAAACATGGTCTTGGCGGGTGATTTTTGTCTAGTATGTAGCAAATCTTGTTTTCCCTGCATGGCGTCCAGAATTTACTCTGTTCTTTTCCAACTTGCTTGGATCGATCTTGGAATAAGGTATTTGTGTGTGTATATGTATTGGACAGTAGCCGTACCCAAACTAAAGATAGGTTGGATGAAATGATTTCGACCTAATCAAGGATGATAAATAATTCACCAGTTATTCACAGTATGGCATGCACTAACTGAAAGAGAACTTCGAAAATATGTCCCCTGCTTATCTGGAAACTCGATAACCATAAGAGATCTTTTGAAATGAGCTTCCTATAAGGCGTGAGGGCAGATAATGAATGGAGTTCCAGTCTACGTGTTAATCCTAAGCAGGAAATACTGTCAAAGTAGCAGATTTGTAGAGGAAACTTGAAGGATATCATTCCGTCTATTTAACAAATTGATTATAATGTTTTGAGACCGCACTGTCAATTAGATTCTACAAGCATTCATGATTTGATATACTACCAAGGACATTTCGATATAACTGGTTTCTATTTCGCGATATAAATAACGAGTTCGAGGAGAGATACATTCAGTTCCCGCTGCCATGTCCAAAGGATATGTGACGACAATACGGGGAAAACTCCCTGTGTGTGTTTGTAATGAGACTGATTTTTTTTTTTCAATCCAAAACCTGCCAAATGAGATTTTTCTAGAAGTTTACATACTGAAATATCAGCCTCGAAAAAATTGCGATGCTCCATTGGATAAAAATTTAGATATAATTGATCCCGGCCTGATTTGGTATTTTTGAGACTTTTACGGTGTGGATTTTCTCTATATAGCAAAAATATGACACCTCAAACCAAAATGATGTTTTCACACAATATATTAGGAAGTTTGTTTATTGGAAAGAGGCACGAATGGTTTTGGTTTGAGGTGTCATATTTTTGCTATAGGAGAAAATCCTTCATGAAAATGCCCAGAAATACCAAACTAAGCACGGGAGCACATTTTGATCAATCATATCTCCATTTTTATGCAAGTGAACATCTCAGTTTTTCGAAGGGGATATTTCAGTATGTAGACTTCAAGGGAAATCTTATTTGGTATGTTCTGTAGTTGAAAAAAAAATGGCTTAATAACGTCACAAACTAAGCAGTTTTTCGTATGTAGACGTCACATATCCTTTAAACAAGATAAGAAATTTCGTCCTGTTACGTTAAAATTTCTATATACGAAATAGTAATTGAAAAATATCACTGAATGGTCCCAGCGAGAGTTCCTCCATGTTTACTAACATTCGACATATAATACATGGGTCACCGTGAATTTTTGCGTGATCGCATTTTCGATTGATGAGGTCAACCGGACTCCATATTATATCACTTCAAACTGATTTCTTTTCCGGAGTTTTAAGTAACTGACTTCTGTGAATATGTTTATCTGGAGCTCCAACCCAAAACAAAACAAGACTTGTGAGTGTGGACCAACATAACATGGGCGAATGTTACCTTAGGACTGCAGGGCATAGCTTCATCCTGGGTGTGATTGAGTTACATGAAGAAATGGGTCTTCAAACTTCATTTCCTTATTATACGATTCGGTGGAAATTGATAGTACTACAGGCACTCACACACTCCGATCCATTCAATTCAATTCAATTCAACTTTATTGCGATCTCTGCACTGGTGGCATGGACCAAGGGGAGACACCTCCCAAAGAACATTGCTAGAAATCATGGGAGACAACTCCTAAATCCAATGAGTACGTCCTAATCCTTGGCGGCGTTACGGTGGTTAATTACATATATTGACGATTTATTCGACGCTTCTTTCGATGGATCAGATTTCCAATAGAGCCACAAGGCTATCATCTCTGAATTAGTCAAGATATAATATAAGCTCAAACTGAGAGAGTACCCAGATTGTCAGACCGGAGTTGACCGCGTGAATCACATGGGTACATTACCAAAAGACCTCTGTTGATGATACACTCTGGGTCGAATTTCCCGTCCAGTCGCAGTTCCTTCACGTTCTTCAATAATATGGAAATCCGTCTCTCCATGTCGTCTGGAAAACGTTAGGCAGTCACGTCTTGCATCTCAGCTCAAGCTCGTTTCTCAACAAAACTCATCAAATCAACCGCTCGTATCTCGAACCTGGGAGCCTTGACGTCTTCTCGGCGAATTGCGGTATTGCAACCAAGAGTTATTGACCTCGACGATGAAGGAACCAGAATTTATCAGAGAGAAACAGATTTTGGCGGAACGGTTGAGGATTTCTTCCTTCATGTGAGTACTCAATGGACTCAGAATAGAGATAATCGGACATGGCCTCACGTTGAAGGGCTAGTTGGACGGTAAGTTTTTTTCTGCTTCGTTGTGAATAAATTATAGTTGCTTGTAATGCATGGGTTAACCTGTCGCCGGGTCAGCGTCGTACACAGAAACGAACTCCAACGAGACAACATCTAATTCTTCTCGAGGTGGACCAGAGAGTGAGCTGCTTGAATGTGCTGAAGTTGTAGAAAGTTGCTGGTAAAAGCTGGTTATACTGCGAGAAATCCTGTTGGATAATATACCGAAGGATTGGCACGATTCACTGTAAAACCGGCCAATTTCAGGGAGTAAATGTTCAACCTGTTATCAGTTCAACGTTGAACCAATTTTTAATGACAGTAAACGTTTACCCGGAATCTGGTTGAACGTTTTCAGTTCGAATTCAAGCATATATTGACACTTGCATGGAGGTAAACGTTGAACCTGTTATTGGTTCTTCTTTCAACCTATAACTGGTTCTACGTATAACCACATGCTACTAGCTTGGGCGTAAACGTTGAACCAATTATTGGTTCTACGTTCAACCTATAACTGGTTATACGTTCAACCACATGAAACTCCGTGCATGGTAAAACGACACCAACATGACCGAAACAATGGGATATGAATGTCTGAGAACAGGGAGTAATTTTCTTATTAATATTAAGTTAAATTCTGCAGACTTTTCCAAATAAACCATGTGGTTATGCTTAAAACTGAATGTCCAAGTCGTTAATAACGCGTGTCGATTTGGGAAACTTCGCTGTTATGCACGTATTTTGATGGCATATTACTATTTTCGCTCATAAAATAGCCTATCAACAGTCAGAAACAATCATAGAAGTTATCAAAAATGAAAGACGTAATATTGTTGTGTGGGTCAAAATTATTCCCGACCGAGTATACGTTCAACTGTTTTTCGGTTCAACGTATTTCCCGCCCTCGTTATTGTTTTTCCCGCGGTGGTCGTCAAAAGAACCACTTTTTGGTTCAACGTTCAACTGGACTATGGTTCAACTGGCCATCGGTTATCGTCCTTCGTTTTATGAAGCGCCACCTGCTGGATTGCAGTGTGAGGAGGAGAACGTGTGGTGTTGTTGGCAGCTTAACAATGAACATTACTCGTCCCGTTACATCTGTTTTCTGGTAAGTAATATGGACAAACAATTGTTTGAACTGCGCTTCAACACTGAATACGTTACGCACAGAAATCTCGTCCCCGTTGCTTTCGCTTTATGTTTTGAAATCGAAGCTGTGTCGAAAACTGGACTATGCTTCATTGTTCATTCTCCGTTCATTTATTCATTGCGTGAAAGAATTTTGCTGTCTGTTGTCTGTTTTAATATGTCATTGATATAATTTACTGTTACCACTTCGTGGTATTTTGCAATTTCCAATCACTTATTACATTTAGCATGTCGTTTTTCCATACCAGTTGTGGATGAGTGCAATCTAAGGCCCTTACAGGCTATATAATTTCCTATGTATTTCCAAAATAGAATTAATTAAACTGTCACTATAGGGCCTATCTGCATAGGTCAACAGCTATATACATATGGATACCAGTAATTATCAGCCGCGTTGTCCACAAAAATACTTGCAATACGCTTTGTGGATTGTTAAACTCTAAGGTCCTTGCAAACTAATATGCATTAATCTCCTATTCCAAAAAAAAAAAAAATACATTAAGACATTATATAGTATTGTTCACTGGGCATATTCCTATGCATATTATGATCCTATAATAATTCAAAACATCTATTAACATTCAGTCACCCCTCCATTTTGCCTGAAATTCTAATCAGTCCAATGAATTTATAATAGTTACATAATGTCGTAAGACTATATCAACTGTTGGCAACATTTTGTGTCCAATGGGGTAATATCATGTCAATATTGTGTAACTGTTTATCCAGTGATCAAGTGAGAAGTGTGAGAAGTCCAGCTGCCCTAGTGCCTGATCGATGAAGAAGTCATTTTGGATGACAAGTATAGTAAGTGAATACATTACAAGGATATAATCAAAGGAAATTTGAGAAGTCATTGATAAGACTTGATAAATGATACATCATAGCTGTACCATGTATTACCCCATAACCCCCCCCCCCCACCATGCCCACTACACACACATCCAGTTAGGGGGGAGGGGGGGGGCGGGGTCAAGAGGCAAATGGATGAGATTTACAAACATGCAACATAGGGTGGTAGCTACCAAATTAGTATACTAAATTAATATCCATGTTAGTAATTATGATTTTTTTTTCCAATCCAGATAAGGGGGCATGGTGGTAAAGTGTGTGTGTGGGGGAGGAGGGGGGGGGGGTGGTGAAAATATATACTATTTTTATGTGGCAAGACCATGTGGGATTGATTTCATGAGATATTCCCGAGGCAGGGTGGTGGCATGAGAAATTGCCAGGGGTTGCGAGGGGCCGAGTGAGTGAGTGCTTGTCATGAAAATCGGGATATTTCCCCCAACCTTTATGAATAAATTAGTTATATTAGATCTTACTCAATTTAATATTTTCTCCTACAGAAAGTGTAACAGGGAGAAGGTCAGAAAGAAGCCATTTGTTTGAGTCTGACTGTTGGAGGAAGATGAAGGAGGCGACAGTGTATATATGGCTCCCACAGAGTGAACATCATCATCTTGTAATGGATTTTATCGCGATTGAAGATGTAAGGAATAATCTGTCATTTTCAATGCTAATAATCAGATATATGATGCTCATAGACCATACTAAAACCAGCAACAAGAATGAATAATTTTGCCACTCTGTTGGTGAGTGGGGGGGGGTCATCAAGGCTTCATCTGCAGATGGCTCAATGTACAGTTGATGAGTTCAGATTTTATAGAATGGTATTTACAAATGTAAGCTTATATTGACAGGATAGTGAAGACAAATTATATTGCACAATTCTTTATTTGTTTAATAGGACCAACTGCTTGCAAGAAAGATCAGAGACACGTCACAGTGCGGATCATTACATTACAGGGTTTCGGATGATACATTACAGGGTTTCGGATGATGGTGGAAGTGTGTGCATTATTTCATAACTTGGACTGTGAAATAATTGGTCTCTGACATGCCTGCATCACAAGATAATGTCTACCGGTATCATTGGATGTGACAGAAAAGATGAAATGGTAATGTGATACAACAAATATTCAGGCTAAAGCTGTGGTACCATATTACACAAAGAAGAGGAACAAAACGGAACTGTGTTGAATCTTCACCATTCCTGAACACCCTTACAAAAAATCAACCACAATGGCCAGCATACTACTGGTGATAGAAAAGTGACACCATCGTATGCAAACAAAGTCTCATTACTGTGATAGAATGATGAACAATGTGCATATACCTGTAGCCCTCTCATCTGTTGAAGCAGATGGCCCAACATAACACTCTGCAGCTACATGTAGATGAGAAGACAAGGGTGTTGTTTACTATGAATTAACTGTGATGTTGAATACAAGAAAACAATGCAACACTCGATATATCCCAAATCATCGATACGTGACGAATAATTGACTTCAGATACAAAAGTCAATGTGTGAAGCCTGACCACCTTTACATGTACTCTGTACAGGAAGGTGGATATAAATTTTTATTTACCATATTATGACTCGGTATGTCCCAGATCATTAATACATTGTGTAATATAATTTGACTCGGGTACATAAGTCACTGTGTGAATTCTGACCACTTATACTCTTTGTAGGAAGGTCTTACACACTTCAACTGTGTATTTAGGTCCCATAACTAAACTTTGATAAAATGCAATTAGCTAGCTCACTCAAATGTTCCTGATGATATTGCAATACATGTACTCTGAATACTCTGTGTATTAAAGAAGGTTGGACACACATAAACTATGTATGTAGGTCCTATAACTAAACTGTGATAAAGTGCAATTAACTGGCTCTCTCAAATATCCCTGATCAGTGATAGGTTGGACACACATAAACTATGTATGTATGCCCCATTACTAAACTGTGATAAAATGCAATTAAATAATTCTCTCAATTATCCCAGATCAGTGATGTTAAATACATGTACTCGGAATACATAGGTCGCTGTGTGAAGTCCGATCACCTATACTCTGTGTAGGAAGGTTGGACACACATAAACTATGTATATAGGTCCCAACTAATATGTGATAAAATGCAATTAGCTAGCTCACTCAAATCATTGATATTACATGTACTCAGAATACATAGGTCGCTGTGTGAAGTCCGATCACCTATACTATGTGTAGGAAGGTTGGACACACATAAACTATGTATGTAGGTCCCATAACTAATCTGTGATAAAATGCAATTAACTAGCTCACTCAAATCAGTGATATAACATGTACTCAGAATACATAGGTCGCTGTGTGAAGTCCGATCACCTATACTATGTGTAGGAAGGTTGGACACACATAAACTATGTATGTAGGTCCCATAACTAATCTGTGATAAAATGCAATTAACTAGCTCACTCAAATCAGTGATATTACATGTACTCAGAATACATAGGTCGCTGTGTGAAGTCCGATCACCTATACTATGTGTAGGAAGGTTGGACACACATAAACTATGTATGTAGGTCCCATAACTAATCTGTGATAAAATGCAATTAACTAGCTCACTCAAATCAGTGATATAACATGTACTCAGAATACATAGGTCGCTGTGTGAAGTCCGATCACCTATACTATGTGTAGGAAGGTTGGACACACATAAACTATGTATGTAGGTCCCATAACTAATCTGATAAAATGCAGTTAACTATCTCACTCAAATATCCCAGATCAGTGATATTACAATACATGTACTCGGAATACATAGGTCGCTGTGTGAAGTCCGATCACCTGTACTCTGTGTAGGAAGGTTGGACACACATAAACTATGTATGTAGGTCCATAATTCTCTCAATTATCCCAGATCAGTGATGTTCAATACATGTACTCGGAATACATAGGTCGCTGTTTGAAGTCCGATCACCTATACTCTGTGTAGGAAGGTTGGACACACATAAACTATGTATATAGGTCCCAACTAATATGTGATAAAATGCAATTAACTAGCTCACTCAAATCATTGATATTACATGTACTCAGAATACATAGGTCGCTGTGTGAAGTCCGATCTCCTATACTATGTGTAGGAAGGTTGGACACACATAAACTATGTATGTAGGTCCCATAATGCAATTAACTAGCTCACTCAAATCAGTGATATAACATGTACTCAGAATACATAGGTCGCTGTGTGAAGTCCGATCACCTATACTATGTGTAGGAAGGTTGGACACATAAACTATGTATGTAGGTCCCAAAACTAAACTGTGATAAAATGCAATTAATTTGCTCACTCAAATATTTCAGATCAGTGATATTAACAGACAATTATGCCATATGTATACAGTAATATTTCATCATACAGCAGTAAGCTAAAAAAAAGTTAATAATAATCATGATAATCATTTTGCATCTTGAAGTTTTCATTCCTTGGATGAGGAGTGTTATGAGTCTAACATCAGTTGAAAGGGATGCATCAAACTTATTGTAGGTGGTACCATCTTGGATGTTACTAAACCTCCCCAGACTCCCTTCCCCATTATTGTAACCCCTGTTACTTGTGGTTTCTGTGATTCATGAATTGGTAGAATTCAATGTTTACATTTTAGCTTTTCATATCTTTAGTTGTTCATTTGATTGCAAATAGTCTAGTGTTTAATTAGAGCATTCATAAAGTTAGACCGCGGTTCACAGTTCCTTATTCGTCATCCAGCGACTCATAGCCGCACCCCAAGCAGCGCCCCCTGGCGTCAGATTTGGGATACAAATATGCAAAGATATCGATTCCACATGAACTCTTGTATAGGTTAAAACGAACTAAATGACGTCACTTCCGCCAAAGGTGGATGTTCGTGGTAAGCATATCCCGCATTAAATGCTCAGTTGTGTTATTACTGGATAATATCATAACTAACTTTTATTGTGTTTCGCTAACTTAGTAAGTGTCGATTAATTTCTGAAAAAATTGTGACAGTCCCGAGCCTGTGTTCTTTTCAGGGCACAATCAAACGACGACACCCATGTGACCAGCTCAGACGGTTGAAAACGGCTCGTCTCAGAAGGCAGTTTACGTTATCAAAAATCAATTGGACATGAGTGTGGTTTGGAACAAACCACGTGAAGTGGGAGGAGTGGTAATCAAAAACATCAGTGTGTAGTTCCGGGCTAAAGTTCAAGAAGGTCAGTTTTTCAGCGGCGAACTGAACCTGTTTAACCTGGAACGTAATGGGACAAAACTTTAGTTCATTGTTACCTATAGATGTGACATAAAGACGGAGCTTGCTGATTCATATTTCATTCAGTCATCAATGTTTGGCAATATTATCTAATTGGAATAATCAGTATCGATGAAAATGCTGAGCAACTCGTGAGTTTCATACACATGGGGCCCTTTAGGGGAATCCTAGACGATAGACCCGAAATAGGTGTTTTTTTTATCAAAGTTTGTGTATTTCACCCGAGATATGGTGTTCTATATCCACGGCGATCGTAATTTTGCAGTTAATTTTTATCTCGTCCCGTTAGAGGATGCTGAGAAGGGAAGTGCTAGATATCACAGTGGTATAATTACTAAAAATAACTCGAAAAACACCCCCCCCCCCCTCCCCTCCACAAGCTCGCAATTCCGGGCGGGCGGGCGGGAGGGTCATTAGGTTCCGCAGTTTGCTCTAATTATATGAAACAGATGAATATGGACAAAGATTTCAGTCGGAGACAATTTTACGTGAAATTTGCAACTGATCTCCCGACCAGTCAGCAAATTTACTCCAATTCCCAGGCTGAAATTTCACAAATTCGCTTCTATTTTAGCTCTCCGCGATCTACAAATCACATTTGACTGATGGAGTTATTTCCCTTGATATGCCTGCGATTACATCACTTTCTTTCTTAACTGTCATATAGGACGTGGTACACATATATGGGGAATTGTGCCCAGATTACTCCGTAACTTAACCAGAAAGATGTTTTAGCGCATTAGGACTTATATAGTGTAGATGTCAAATTTCACTGATTGCAAAGATGGGGGGTGGGTTACAGAATTAGCTGCAAAATATTTATTCTTTGGAGCTTGGCTAAAATATTACCCTCAGTACTTCTTCAGATATTAACCTATCTGTGGTGTCAAGAGTTTCAAAATTTTCATTCCTTTAGGTTAAAACGAACTAAATGACGTCACTTCCGCCAAAGGTGGATGTTCGTGGTAAGCATATCCCGCATTAAATGCTCAGTTGTGTTATTACTGGATAATATCATAACTAACTGTTATTGTGTTTCGCTAACTTAGTAAGTGTCGATTAATTTCTGAAAAAATTGTGACAGTCCCGAGCCTGTGTTCTTTTCAGGGCACAATCAAACGACGATACCCACGTGACCAGCTCAGACGGTTGAAAACGGCTCGTCTCAGAAGGCAGTTTACGTTATCAAAAATCAATTGGACATGAGTGTGGTTTGGTACATACCACGTGAAGTGGGAGGAGTGGTAATCAAAAACATCAGTGTGTAGTTCCGGGCTAAAGTTCAAGAAGGTCAGTTTTTCAGCGGCAAACTGAACCTGTTTAACCTGGAACGTATTTGGGACAAAACTTTAGTTCATTGTTACCTATATAGATGAAGCTAGGTATTCGTACTGTTAGAAATCAGATCTGTTATTAGATTATATCCGAATATGATTTAAATATATGAATTTTATTTCAATTAGTGTGTATTTGTTGATGTATGTTCTGAAATATCCTTCACTTTCTTACAGGTTGATATACTTTTCACTGATAACTGCAAGAAATAACACTGGGATGTAACTTGGTTGCTGATATGGTTCCGATGTATTTGCAAGAATTTAGAATTTAACTAAATCTGCAAATACATGTACAATTTGCACCACAACAATCCGGTGCAGATTTCATTTAAATCTGCATCGGATGTGGTTGTACGTTTAACCTTGATGTGGTTGTACGTTGAACCTACTTCTGAGAAAACATTGAACCTGAATCTGGTTATACGTTGAACCAGTAATTGGTTATAGGTAACACCAAATTTTGGTTCAGGGTTTTCCATGGTTAAACGTTGAACCAGAAACTGGTTCAACGTTTATCTTTCAGTTCAACGTTACACCTTTTCGTGGTTGAACGTTTAACCTCATTTCAGTTCAACGTTGAACTTTGCTTGGTGCTACGTTGAACCAGTTTATGGTTGCAACCGAGTTACATCCACTTTATGGTTGAACGTTTACTCAGTGTTTTTACAGTGTTGTAGTTTTCGAGCCGCTTACCATACGGATTTTTCGGGCCATCAACACAAGGCTTTTTTCATTCCTAGATTTACATCCACTATAGTCCAATAAAAGATAGAGAAGTAAACTTTAACCAAGAACATTCCTACAAAACATGTATGAAAAAGAGCGATTCTTTTCTCTTAGAAAAATGAATACCCTGTGAAATTAAGATTTTAAGATTTCGTGACATTTAAATTTCGAAAGATTCAGTTGAGACAAAACACACTAGCTACATGGTGCATCACTTTGTAGAGTCGTGTATGTGAACATAATTTTATTGCAGTGAATATATTAAATATATGATACCACGTATGCTAACTGATCAGGTCGACATATTTCTACTTCGCATCGATCAGCGTAAAGATTATTGGTAACCCAGTGGCGGAGGATGTTCCCAGGTGTAAAACAGAAAGGAAATCTCTGATTCTATTTCTTCTCAGTCACACCAATATTGTGACATCACTTTTTTGGATACAACACGGTAATGTACTCCATTCTACGAACATTGAATTGCGATACGGGTTTGATGAACAGAATTTCAATTGAACTTTTCGGCATCATTGAAAACTGTTGACCGCTTCTATCTTTCAAGTAATTCCAATTTACTTTTCATCTTTCAGTTAATGTTATTAATGGAACAGGTCTTCAGATTATGGACGTTTGGAAACTCTTAATAGACGACGGTTGCCCAATGAATGACGAATCTGATGCACTTATATTTATTTCAGTTTATCGCTAGGAAACGAGGGGAGTAGTTTCTAACAAGACAGATTTTAGCGGATTTAACGTAAAAGTTATCACATCTCATCGTTAACCATTCCACTAATCCAGTTATTTTACGGTGAAGATATTTTTTATCCATAACACCCGTGCTTTGAAGCACGACAATCAGACAACACGGTAAAACTAGACTGTAGCTCCACATGTAAACCTCACTTGATTTGCCGGATATGTAGTTTCACAGAGCATTCGCGACTGCTCGGCCTATTCCGTCAAAGTTATATTGCCGGAATCTACGTGGCAACGGAATTCATACAGCTGACATGCGCTGTTCGAAGTTTCGTCGTGAACTGTGGTTTTAACATGGATGCCAATATGGATTTCTAGCAGTGCGTTACGAGGTACTAATGTCCTACATTATCCGTGTCGAATGATTCACAGAGGTCAGCTTTAGCTTGGACGAGATGCTATTTTTGTCAAACCGTGGTGGCAGGTTAATTGCGCTTCCTCACACCGCTAAAATTTGCTAACACATGAGATCTTGGTTTTGGGGTTCTGCTAGATTACTGTGTCATCCGAATTCGAAATTTATCTAAAAAAACCAAAGAGCATTTACAATCCTATAAAATCACTAGGTTTTCCAGCAAAGATCCTTTTATTTTACTCTCAGTATTCCCTAATTTCCGAATATTTGACCAATCCGAAGACAGTAATTCGTTGTTGATTATTGATAATTGGTCCCTTGAACAGTTTCCCCCTGCTAACGTGCACCTCCATATACGTTTACACTAACACAAATACACATGCAGTCAGTGCTTAGTATTTACCTCTCTTAATGTTGAAAGCTGGGAACTCTGAGACGATTTCTTGAAATGGCCAGCATCACTGTTACATTACGCACACACGCACACATAAAATAAATGGTAAATATAAAATAACATAATAGATACATAAATATATAAATAATTAAACCGCTAAAAATCGAGTCGGCAAGTCGATAATTTCTTCTCGGGTGAGTGAGGAATAATCTCTCGGGTAGTTCAGGTGGTGTGCCGGGATATTTGTGTAAGATTTTAGAAATGTTGGAACATAACCACCCTCAATATCAAGGTAACTCCGCTGCCTCAAAGACTTCAGTTTTCCGAAACTTACAAGTCTTTATTTGGTCATACTTATTGGTAAATCTATGGAACGGTCGGTCCTCAATATCAAGGTAACTATGCTATTGTTTAGAATCCACGAACTTTTCACAGTCTCAGAATGTGATTTTGTGGATTATGCATTGTTTTCCTGTGGCAATTTAAAGCGGAACATGAGTCAAAGAGTTAGCATGGGGTTTTCTCTCACTGTTTATTAATTTTCTCGATCATAATGGGGCGAAACTTTCATATTGAATGTTCAAAACCGTGAGTTGTTGTCCACACCTGGAAGTCTCTGTATAAGGCGCTAGAAAACCTTATGAGGGGAATACCTACTTTTACTTTCGTGCCTGCTCCCCATGGAGTGCACAGTCCTTTATTTACCAATTAAGCTATCGCGTGTATCTAAATGAATGATGCGGTACGACTCTTTGATATTGACTTTTCGTTGCGATAATACAATTACATGGGCGTACTTGTTCAGTTTCCTTTGAATAGGCAGTCTCCCACCAAGACTTCTATGTCTTACAAGTAATGGGGGAAGACGAAAACAAAATATCCATGAATGTGAGCGGTACAGCTCAACAGTTTTCTAAGGCGAATAATTCCCGACCTTCTGTGGATACCCCACAACATATGGTTGGAGAAGTTCACCGCTGAATGTGAAATAACTGCAAAATATCAAAATTAAGAGGCATGGCAAGAAAATGCAGCAATCGGTCGTTTATTGGTGAATGGAATAAAATATATTTATTTACCAATCAAGTGCCTCTTGAGAGTACATGTATACTATCACGACTTTCAACCCTAGATGAAAAACATAATTATCTGATTGTATAATGTACACATCGAGATCCAGAACCTTCAACAACCAGTTCCCAACTACAGATACTGAAAGTTATCTCACTTTCAATAAATTTGAACGATGGTAAAATGTAATCGTTTTATCGCTAAAGCTCAATACAGGACGCGGCTTGAGACTGGGGCCAACCTCAACTCGCGAGGATAGCAGGATGATGGGAACATGGCTAAACCCAAGTCCACCTCGTGGTCTCCTTGGGAGATGATATAGACTTCAGTGGGCGCCAACTTAACCTGGAAGTGATCTCCATGTAATTGTAAAAAACTTACCAATTTTTCCACTATTAAGAGCACCATATACAGGTGGTAGAAAAGAAGCCGGCGTACTGACAAGGGTCATATGTCCCCACTGACCGATATTCTGATTGCATATCTAAAACACAAGAAACAAAAATGATCCCTGTAGTGATTTGTATCTCAGCTACGCTTTGATTGTAGATGTTCATGTAGACATCTTGAATGATATGTCCACACGGCCCTCAGCATCAGGTTGATCGGTATCATATACAAATTTCAGAGAGCGAAGATGTAATAACTCTTTTAAGTCATCTGTTGGAAAACGATAAGCTATGTGATTGTTAGACGGAAGAGACGGTCCGTGTGGGGACAATATCAGTAGAGTACAAGTTCTTATCCAGAACACAAGTCTGTGAGGTCGGACGCCAACCAAGCGCTTCATTCTCCACCATGTTAATCACCGACGCCGACCATTGGTTGGATAATGGACTGTGCACTCCATGGGGAGCAGGCACGTAAGTAAACGTAGGTATTCTCCTCATGAAAGTTTCTAGCGCCTTATACAGAGACTTCCAGATGTGGACAATAACTCACGGTTTTGAACAGCCAATATGAAAGTTTCGCCACATTATGATTGAAAAAATTAATAAACAGTGAGAGAAAGACCCATTCTAAATCTTTGACTTATGTTCCTTTCTAAATTGCGACAGGAAAACAATGCATAATCCACTAAATTACATCCTGAGACTGAAAAGTTCATGGAGACATTTTTGACCTCTAATGAACTAAACAATTGTATAGTTACTTTGATATTGAGAGCCGACCGTTCCATAGATTCATCAATATGTATGACCAAACAAAGACTTGTAAGTTTCGGAAAACTGAGGCCCAAGCTAAAATCACAAAGATTTACACAGAGGGCGGGCCTCTGGGAGGAAACGTCTACGAGCAGAATCTCACCATGTACAGACAACAATCAAACTTAAACTATGAAGGTGGTGGAAAAAGATGTCGGCGAACTGGCAAGAAGACAAATGACCCCACAGGGCAATATTCTGATTGCGTATTGAAAATACCACATGAAACAAAAATGGCTCCTGTGATGATCATTATAACTCTACATTCTCTGTATAACGTTCTAACTCATTATAAGTCATTATAACTCTGTATTCTATAACTGAAAATATCACAAATACAATGGGCTGGTTATCAAGCAAAGATATTAATTCTCAGATCTTTTTTAAAGAAGTCTTCAACCGATTCACCATTTAATGAATATGGTTAATATATTGGATTTCCTGGATAGATAATTAGCTTCACTTATCATCTGGGATATTAAGTTTCATATTTGGGACACTCCAATAAGATTTCATTCTCTATCGTATTCAGGACTGAAATGGCATGTTCAGTCCTGGATTGGTATACCTGTATACCTCTACTCTTCTACCGTAAGCTTATGATCAATTATTCTGGACTTAACCATAGCACGCCTATATCTGAAATTGTTCACACCTAAATAAAATTCATATTAGAAGTTTACTTTACATATATAATATATGTTCTTAGTCTTGTACTGTCAAATTAGTTATGAAAGTCCAATTATGTAGTTGCATCATGTGTTGCCACTGATTATTGTGAGGTTCTAACCAGTATATTTGGATCAAGAAATAAGATATCTTTGTCATATGACAACTATGGGTAGCTGTGTCCAATTTTCTCGACCAATTTTCAGCACTAGAATCTGGCTTGTACTAAGATATTTTAATCCCAAAATAACGAAAAATACTTTATACGATCACTTTCTAAATGACACAAAATATCGTCCTGTTCATATCCTATATGGTATAAGGGCATATGCTCGTCAATGTTAACGTCCTGAACATCAAACGATTTCTTCGAAAGGAGAAATATTATTTATGTCCAAGATAAAATGGCGGGATGTTATTTCTGAAGGACAAACCTTTGTCTGAAGAAGTGGCTACCTACCAGATACCAGGAGTTGTTCACGTGTAATCGATTGGCTGACTCCATCTTTATAATTATATCCCGAAGGTAAAAATCGGCCATTACAAGTATTACTCACAAAGCCTCCAACTCTCAATATCAACGACGACCGCCTTTAGCAGCACGGGTCAGCGCAATTCTGCTCAATGGCCCGCATTAATCAGATTAGAGAATTATATTCTCGTCGAGCCTTGGGGTTGTCAAGCTTTTATCATTGTGTTCACCACGATTATAAAGTATACCCATGTATGACCCGCGTGGCATTTGGCTTACTTCTATTTGTTCATATACAAGGACAAAGAAAATATTGCATCTTTACATATTTGTCTTCCATATCTCTGATTGAAATAAAGTATAAACGTATATATTTTATACATCAAATGTCGCTCATCACCTAATTAGACAGATATCTACATGCAGAATTAAATTAAACAACCCACATCATACAATACAAATTACAACAAATGTAAAAGATTCAAACTACTTGGGAAGAGTATGTCATATTTGGAATTACAAGCGTCTGGTCCGTCATTCATAATTCAGCCGTCGTCCATTAGAGAATATCCGCGTCCATAATCCAAAGACCTATTCCATATTCCATATAATAGTTTTAGCACCAAATTCAAGAAGACAACCATAACATAGGCTTGTTTCCTGCAAGAGAGAAGCGGTCAACAGTTTTCAATGATGCCGGCAAGACATCATGATGTTCCAAAAATATCAAATCCGTATCGCTGATCAGTATTCTTAATCCATAATATTCGTTGTAAAGTCGTCATCTAAAGAATGATTTATCTCAGTCACGCTTTGATTGTGACTGTTCATATGAGTACCATGAGGATCTTGAAGTACATAGGCTCATACGAAGCAAAAAGTGATATGGGCATGGGCGGGGAAATTCCCATTTTTTCTGCGGGGACTCGCTTATTTATCAACTTTATGAGAGCAAACTCTAACGTAAATCTAAATATGAAGCTCAGCCTAGCCCCGCTACTATAGCTTCAGCCGGTATACAGAGGGATTTAATTATCCTCCATTTCTCAATGTCTTGTATGGATTAACGTACATTCGTTCATGTTCGGACGAACTCCGGAACACGAGATAATAAAAGCTTCTCGTCCTTCGCTCAAAACTCAGCCATCGTTCTTCAAAGAATTTCCACGACCTTCCTTGTAAACGATGCTAGTATACACAAACATATAGGCCAGTTTTTTACCTCCGTCGATCAGACGGAGGTCTAGGAGCGCAACGTGAAATCTCCCGCCAAATAATTGTCATATGGGGAACCCACGACTTGTGTGATTTCCAATAGGGATCGCCATGGTTCCCGACGAAATTTTGAACACAAATTTTGGACACAAATGAATGCTTACGTCACAAAAGGTGTGTATCCTTTGCAGCGCTTCCACCGGGTCTCTTTATTCGAGGGTACTAAATTTTTTTGCTTCGCGCTGGTAGTCTAGCAGAAGATTGAACATGGCCGCTTGTACAGATGGACGATGCGATTTTTTGCCGGTAAGTTTTTTGGGGCTATTTTATGTCATTACAACACAATGATTCCTAGTATACCGCCCGTCATTACTTTATATCGGAAAGTATTTGTCGGCTGATGACTTATGCCGAAGCCAACCAAATAGTCCAAGTTGATGCATATCAAATGCACGGACTGATATCGGCAAGGCTAGTTTTGTGTAAGAGTACATAACTTCCAGCAGATCCTTTGTCAGTTATATTTCGTGAGTCTTACACCAAATCTTTGCCCTGATAATCCACCGGCCTGGTTGTTTAAAAAGAACTATTCTAAATTTTGCTGATAAATTCGATTCCCTTTGGGGCGGGGTATTTATTTGGGTCCTGCTAAACACCGTCCGGGATCGCCCGGAACTGCCCGGGACCGCCCGGGTGCCGCCCGAGACCGCCCGGCGGTCGCCCGGGGCCGTCCGGAAATCGCCCGGCACCACACAGGTTCGAAGGTTCAACTTGACATTCTGTATTATTTTCTTTTGTGGATCATTCCACGTGTAACACTTAACAATGTGGCTTCCCATTTTTTTACAATTCATAGTCGAAGATGGAAAGCTCGACATCGCTCCCGTATTCCCGCATTCCAACTCACAAAATTTTGAGTAAAAAGATGGAAAGCTCTACATTGCTCCCGTATTCCAGCTTTATGTAATTTGAAAATAAGATGGAAAGCTGGAACTGGACACTTTTTCTGTTGATATATAGAATTTAAATTTCGCAAAGTTCAGCGTTTAGCTTTTTCACCAAATTTATATATTTGGTTTATAATATTCGAACTTCCTCTTAAATAATATGGAATATGCAGACATGGAAAGATCGTAGTCTATCTTTTGATCATGTTCATCAAGTAATGTCTGAAGTGTGGTTTTCCCAGTATTATAATGTTCATATGAATAAATCGTTAACATTTCCTCTCTTTGCGATTCAATAGTTGTCAATCTGCAAATCTACCGAATCCCACAAAGTATCTTCACACCACATTTTAGAATCCATCAAACCGTTCTAAGTTTACCTCCACATCCCCTTTTTGCATACGCACGCTACCGTACCGCTTGGATTCCATCTCCTCTGTAAAGAGCTACCATGGCTAGACTCCCCTACCCTGTTGCCTCGACGGAGGTCTTTGCGCTCATTCAGCGCTTGTTTTCTAGAGAGAAGCGGTCACTAATTATAACCGAAGTGGTCAGTGGGACAATATATTATATGGCTGATGATGGACATAAATCTCAAGGTTCACCCATTCCTATGACGCATTTTCTCTTCAATTCAAACTGATCAAAACCATCTCAGGTGTATTTATAATTGACTCCGTTGGAGACAACTGGTGGGATAATATACCAAGGTCAGTCCAAAGCGCATGTGTATATATGTATAACCGAGGTCGAGTCGAATAATCATGAATAAGCGCTCTACGGTTCCCAGTCATGTTAACCATAGTGGATGGGGTCGAGTCGAATAATCATGAATAAGCGCTCTACGGTTCCCAGTCATGTTAACCATAGAGGATGGGGTCGAGTCGAATAAACATGAATAAGCGCTCTACGGTTCCCAGTCATGTTAGCCATAGAGGATGGGGTCGAGTCGAATAATCACGGATGCGGTTCCCAGTCATGTTAACCATAGAGGATGGGGTCGAGTCGAATAAACATGAATAAGCGCTCTACGGTTCCCAGTCATGTTAACCATAGAGGATGGGGTCGAGTCGGATAAACATGAATAAGCGCTCTAGTGTTCCCAGTCATGTTAACCATAGAGGATGGGGTCGAGTCGAATAATCATGAATAAGCGCTCTACGGTTCCCAGTCATGTTAACCATAGAGGATGGGGTCGAGTCGAATAAACATGAATAAGCGCTCTAGTGTTCCCAGTCATGTTAGCCATAGAGGATGAGGTCGAGTCGAATAATTATGAATAAGCGCTCTACGGTTTCCAGTCATGTTAACCATAGAGGATGGGGTCGAGTCGAATAATCATGAATAAGCGCTCTACGGTTCCCAGTCATGTTAGCCATAGAGGATGGGGTCGAGTCGAATAATCACGGATGCGGTTCCCAGTCATCTTAACCATAGAGGATGGGGTCGAGTCGAATAAGCGCTCTAGTGTTCCCAGTCATGTTAGCCATAGCGGATGGGGTCGAGTCGAATAATCATGAACAAGCGCTCTAGTGTTCCCAGTCATGTTAACCATAGAGGATGGGGTCGAGTCGAATAATCATGAATAAGCGCTCTACGGTTCCCAGTCATGTTAGCCATAGAGGATGGGGTCGAGTCGAATAATCATGAATAAGCGCTCTACGGTTCCCAGTCATCTAATTAACCATAGAGGATGGGGTCGAGTCGAATAATCATGAATAAGCGCTCTACGGTTCCCAGTCATCTTAACCATAGAGGATGGGGTCGAGTCGAATAATCACGAATAAGCGCTTTAGTGTTCCCACTCATGTTAGCCATAGCGGATGGGGTCGAGTCGAATAATCATGAACAAGCGCTCTAGTGTTTCCAGTCATGTTAACCATAGAGGATGGGGTCGAGTCGAATAATCATGAATAAGCGCTCTAGTGTTCCCAGTCATCTTAACCATAGAGGATGGGGTCGAGTCGAATAATCATGAAGAAGCGCTCTACGGTTCCCAGTCATCTTAACCATAGAGGATGGGGTCGAGTCGAATAATCATGAATAAGCGCTCTAGTGTTCCCAGTCATGTTAACCATAGAGGATGGGATCGAGTCGAATAATCATGAATAAGCGCTCTACGGTTCCCAGTCATTTTAACCATAGAGGATGAGGTCGAGTCGAATAATCATGAATAAGCGCTCTACGGTTCCCAGTCATCTTAACCATAGAGGATGGGGTCGAGTCGAATAATCATGAATAAGCGCACTACGGTTCCCAGTCATCTTAACCATAGAGGATGGGGTCGAGTCGAATAATCATGAATAAGCGCTCTAGTGTTCCCAGTCATGTTAACCAAAGTGGATGGGGTCGAGTCGAATAAGCAAGAATAAGCGCTCTACGGTTCTCAGTCATGTTAGCCATAGAGGATGGGGTCGAGTCGAATAATCATGAATAAGCGCTCTACGGTTCCCAGTCATGTTAGCCATAGAGGATGGGGTCGAGTCGAATAATCATGAATAAGCGCTCTACGGTCCCAGTCATCTTAACCATAGAGGATGGGGTCGAGTCGAATAATCATGAATAAGCGCTCTACGGTTCCGAGTCATCTTAACCATAGAGGATGCGGTCGAGTCGAATAATCATGAATAAGCGCTCTAGTGTTCCCAGTCATGTTAGCCATAGAGGATGGGGTCGAGTCGAATAAACATGAATAAGCGCTCTACGGTTCCCAGTCATCTTAACCATAGAGGATGGGGTCGAGTCGAATAATCATGAATAAGCGCTCTACGGTTCCCAGTCATCTTAACCATAGAGGATGGGGTCGAGTCGAATAATCATGAATAAGCGCTCTACGGTTCCCAGTCATCTTAACCATAGAGGATGGGGTGGAGTCGAATAATCATGAATAAGCGCTCTACGGTTCCCAGTCATCTTAACCATAGTGGATGGGGTCGAGTCGAATAATCATGAACAAGCGCTCTAGTGTTCCCAGTCATGTTAACCATAGAGGATGGGGTCGAGTCGAATAATCATGAATAAGCGCTCTAGTGTTCCCAGTCATGTTAGCCATAGAGGATGGGGTCGAGTCGAATAATCATGAATAAGCGCTCTACGGTTCCCAGTCATCTTAACCATAGAGGATGGGGTCGAGTCGAATAATCATGAATAAGCGCTCTAGTGTTCCCAGTCATGTTAGCCATAGAGGATGGAGTCGAGTCGAATAATCATGAATAAGCGCTCTAGCGTTCCCAGTCATGTTAGCCATAGAGGATGGGGTCGAGTCGAATAATCATAAATAAGCGCTCTGGTGTTCCCAGTCATGTTAGCCATAGAGGATGGGGTCGAGTCGAATAATCATGAATAAACGCTCTACGGGTCCCAGGCATCTTAACCATAGAGGATGGGGTCGAGTCGAATAATCATGAATAAGCGCTCTAGTGTTCCCAGTCATGTTAACCATAGAGGATAGGGTCGAGTCGAATAATCATGAATAAGCGCTCTACGGTTCCCAGTCATTTTAAGCATAGAGGATGGGGTCGAGTCGAATAATCGTGAATAAGCGCTCTACGGTTCCCAGTCATCTTAACCATAGAGGATGGGGTCGAGTCGAATACTCATGAATAAGCGCTCTACGGTTCCCAGTCATCTTAACCATAGAGGATGGGGTCGAGTCGAATAATCATGAATAAGCGCTCTAGTGTTCCCAGTCATGTTAACCATAGTGGATGGGGTCGAGTCGAATAAACATGAATAAGCGCTCTACGGTTCCCAGTCAATTTGCCATAGAGGATCGGGTCGAGTCGAATAATCATGAATAAGCGCTCTACGGTTCCCAGTCATCTTAACCATAGAGGATGGGGTCGAGTCGAATAATCATGAATAAGCGCTCTAGTGTTCCCAGTCATGTTAGCCCTAGCGGATGGGGTCGAGTCGAATAATCATGAATAAGCGCTCTAGTGTTCCCAGTCATGTTAGCCATACAGGATGGGGTCGAGTCGAATAATCATGAATAAGCGCTCTAGTGTTCCCAGTCATGTTAACCATAGAGGATGGGATCGAGTCGAATAATCATGAATAAGCGCTCTACGGTTCCCAGTCATGTTAACCATAGAGGATGGGGTCGAGTCGAATAATCATGAATAAGCGCTCTACGGTTCCCAGTCATCTTAACCATAGAGGATGGGGTCGAGTCGAATAATCATGAATAAGCGCTCTAGTGTTCCCAGTCATGTTAGCCCTAGCGGATGGGGTCGAGTCGAATAATCATGAATAAGCGCTCTAGTGTTCCCAGTCATGTTAGCCATAGAGGATGGGGTCGAGTCGAATAATCATGAATAAGCGCTCTAGTGTTCCCAGTCATCTTAACCATAGAGGATGGGGTCGAGTCGAATAATCATGAAGAAGCGCTCTACGGTTCCCAGTCATCTTAACCATAGAGGATGGGGTCGAGTCGAATAATCATGAATAAGCGCTCTAGTGTTCCCAGTCATGTTAACCATAGAGGATGGGATCGAGTCGAATAATCATGAATAAGCGCTCTACGGTTCCCAGTCATTTTAACCATAGAGGATGGGGTCGAGTCGAATAATCATGAATAAGCGCTCTACGGTTCCCAGTCATCTTAACCATAGAGGATGGGGTCGAGTCGAATAATCATGAATAAGCGCACTACGGTTCCCAGTCATCTTAACCATAGAGGATGGGGTCGAGTCGAATAATCATGAATAAGCGCTCTAGTGTTCCCAGTCATGTTAACCAAAGTGGATGGGGTCGAGTCGAATAAGCAAGAATAAGCGCTCTACGGTTCTCAGTCATGTTAGCCATAGAGGATGGGGTCGAGTCGAATAATCATGAATAAGCGCTCTACGGTTCCCAGTCATGTTAGCCATAGAGGATGGGGTCGAGTCGAATAATCATGAATAAGCGCTCTACGGTCCCAGTCATGTTAACCATAGAGGATGGGGTCGAGTCGAATAATCATGAATAAGCGCTCTACGGTTCCGAGTCATCTTAACCATAGAGGATGCGGTCGAGTCGAATAATCATGAATAAGCGCTCTAGTGTTCCCAGTCATGTTAGCCATAGAGGATGGGGTCGAGTCGAATAAACATGAATAAGCGCTCTACGGTTCCCAGTCATCTTAACCATAGAGGATGGGGTCGAGTCGAATAATCATGAATAAGCGCTCTACGGTTCCCAGTCATCTTAACCATAGAGGATGGGGTCGAGTCGAATAATCATGAATAAGCGCTCTACGGTTCCCAGTCATCTTAACCATAGAGGATGGGGTGGAGTCGAATAATCATGAATAAGCGCTCTACGGTTCCCAGTCATCTTAACCATAGTGGATGGGGTCGAGTCGAATAATCATGAACAAGCGCTCTAGTGTTCCCAGTCATGTTAACCATAGAGGATGGGGTCGAGTCGAATAATCATGAATAAGCGATCTACGGTTCCCAGTCATGTTAGCCATAGAGGATGGGGTCGAGTCGAATAATCATGAATAAGCGCTCTACGGTTCCCAGTCATCTTAACCATAGAGGATGGGGTCGAGTCGAATAATCATGAATAAGCGCTCTAGTGTTCCCAGTCATGTTAGCCATAGAGGATGGGTCGAGTCGAATAATCATGAATAAGCGCTCTAGCGTTCCCAGTCATGTTAGCCATAGAGGATGGGGTCGAGTCGAATAATCATAAATAAGCGCTCTGGTGTTCCCAGTCATGTTAGCCATAGAGGATGGGGTCGAGTCGAATAATCATGAATAAACGCTCTACGGGTCCCAGGCATCTTAACCATAGAGGATGGGGTCGAGTCGAATAATCATGAATAAGCGCTCTAGTGTTCCCAGTCATGTTAACCATAGAGGATAGGGTCGAGTCGAATAATCATGAATAAGCGCTCTACGGTTCCCAGTCATTTTAAGCATAGAGGATGGGGTCGAGTCGAATAATCGTGAATAAGCGCTCTACGGTTCCCAGTCATCTTAACCATAGAGGATGGGGTCGAGTCGAATACTCATGAATAAGCGCTCTACGGTTCCCAGTCATCTTAACCATAGAGGATGGGGTCGAGTCGAATAATCATGAATAAGCGCTCTAGTGTTCCCAGTCATGTTAACCATAGTGGATGGGGTCGAGTCGAATAAACATGAATAAGCGCTCTACGGTTCCCAGTCAATTTGCCATAGAGGATCGGGTCGAGTCGAATAATCATGAATAAGCGCTCTACGGTTCCCAGTCATCTTAACCATAGAGGATGGGGTCGAGTCGAATAATCATGAATAAGCGCTCTAGTGTTCCCAGTCATGTTAGCCCTAGCGGATGGGGTCGAGTCGAATAATCATGAATAAGCGCTCTAGTGTTCCCAGTCATGTTAGCCATAGAGGATGGGGTCGAGTCGAATAATCATGAATAAGCGCTCTAGTGTTCCCAGTCATGTTAACCATAGAGGATGGGGTCGAGTCGAATAATCATGAATAAGCGCTCTACGGTTCCCAGTCATTTTAACCATAGAGGGTGGGGTCGAGTCGAATAATCATGAATAAGCGCTCTACGGTTCCCAGTCATCTTAACCATAGAGGATGGAGTCGAGTCGAATAATCATGAATAAGCGCACTACGGTTCCCAGTCATCTTAACCATAGAGGATGGGGTCGAGTCGAATAATCATGAATAAGCGCTCTAGTGTTCCCAGTCATGTTAACCATAGTGGATGGGGTCGAGTCGAATAAGCAAGAATAAGCGCTCTACGGTTCTCAGTCATGTTAGCCATAGAGGATGGGGTCGAGTCGAATAATCATGAATAAGCGCTCTACGGTTCCCAGTCATGTTAGCCATAGAGGATGGGGTCGAGTCGAATAATCATGAATAAGCGCTCTACGGTCCCAGTCATCTTAACCATAGAGGATGGGGTCGAGTCGAATAATCATGAATAAGCGCTCTACGGTTCCGAGTCATCTTAACCATAGAGGATGCGGTCGAGTCGAATAATCATGAATAAGCGCTCTAGTGTTCCCAGTCATGTTAGCCATAGAGGATGGGGTCGAGTCGAATAAACATGAATAAGCGCTCTACGGTTCCCAGTCATCTTAACCATAGAGGATGGGGTCGAGTCGAATAATCATGAATAAGCGCTCTACGGTTCCCAGTCATCTTAACCATAGAGGGTGGGGTCGAGTCGAATAATCATGAATAAGCGCTCTACGGTTCCCAGTCATCTTAACCATAGAGGATGGGGTGGAGTCGAATAATCATGAATAAGCGCTCTACGGTTCCCAGTCATCTTGACCATAGTGGATGGGGTCGAGTCGAATAATCATGAACAAGCGCTCTAGTGTTCCCAGTCATGTTAACCATAGAGGATGGGGTCGAGTCGAATAATCATGAATAAGCGCTCTACGGTTCCCAGTCATGTTAACCATAGAGGATGGGGTCGAGTCGAATAATCATGAATAAGCGCTCTACGGTTCCCAGTCATCTTAACCATAGAGGATGGGGTCGAGTCGAATAATAATCATGAATAAGCGCTCTAGTGTTCCCAGTCATGTTAACCATAGTGGATGGGGTCGAGTCGAATAATCATGAACAAGCGCTCTAGTGTTCCCAGTCATTTTAACCATAGAGGATGGGGTCGAGTCGAATAATCATGAATAAGCGCTCTACGGTTCCCAGTCATGTTAGCCATAGAGGATGGGGTCGAGTCGAATAATCATGAATAAGCGCTCTACGGTTCCCAGTCATCTTAACCATAGAGGATGGGGTCGAGTCGAATAATCATGAATAAGCGCTCTAGTGTTCCCAGTCATGTTAGCCATAGAGGATGGGGTCGAGTCGAATAATCATGAATAAGCGCTCTGGTGTTCCCAGTCATGTTAGCCATAGAGGATGGGGTCGGGTCGAATAATCATGAATAAACGCTCTACGGTTCCCAGGCATCTTAACCATAGAGGATGGGGTCGAGTCGAATAATCATGAATAAGCGCTCTAGTGTTCCCAGTCATGTTAACCATAGAGGATAGGGTCGAGTCGAATAATCATGAATAAGCGCTCTACGGTTCCCAGTCATTTTAAGCATAGAGGATGGGGTCGAGTCGAATAATCGTGAATAAGCGCTCTACGGTTCCCAGTCATGTTAGCCATAGAGGATGGGGTCGAGTCGAATAATCACGGATGCGGTTCCCAGTCATGTTAACCATAGAGGATGGGGTCGAGTCGAATAAACATGAATAAGCGCTCTACGGTTCCCAGTCATGTTAACCATAGAGGATGGGGTCGAGTCGAATAATCACGAATGCGGTTCCCAGTCATCTTAACTATATAGGATGGGGTCGAGTCGAATAAACAGAATAGGCGCTGTACGGTCACAATCATGTTAGCCATAGAGGATGGGGTCCAGTCGAATAATCATGAATAAGCGCTCTACGGTTCCCAGTCATGTTAACCATAGTGGATGGGGTCGAGTCGAATAATCATGAATAAGCGCTCTACGGTTCCCAGTCATGTTAACCATAGAGGATGGGGTCCAGTCGAAAAATCATGAATAAGCGCTCTACGGTTCCCAGTCATGTTAACCATAGTGGATAGGGTCGAGTCGAATATTCATGAATAAGCGCTCTACGGTCCCGGTCATGTTAACCATAGAGGATGGGGTCGAGTCGAATAAACATGAATAAGCGCTCTACGGTTCCCAGTCATGTTAACCATAGAGGATGGGGTCCAGTCGAAAAATCATGAATAAGCGCTCTACGGTTCCCAGTCATGTTAACCATAGTAGATGGGGTCGAGTCGAATAATCATGAATAAGCGCTCTACGGTCCCAGTCATGTTAACCATAGAGGATGGGGTCGAGTCGAATAAACATGAATAAGCGCTCTACGGTTCCCAGTCATGTTAACCATAGAGGATGGGGTCGAGTCGAATAATCACGAATGCGGTTCCCAGTCATCTTAACTATATAGGATGGGGTCGAGTCGAATAAACAGAATAGGCGCTGTACGGTCACAATCATGTTAGCCATAGAGGATGGGGTCGAGTCGAATAATCATGAATAAGCGCTCTACGGTTCCCAGTAATCTCAACCATAGAGGATGGGGTCGAGTCGAATAATCATGAATAAGCGCTCTACGGTTCCCAGTCATGTTAGCCATAGAGGATTGGGTCGAGTCGAATAAACTTGAATAAGCGCTCTACGATTCCCAGTCATGTTAGCCATAGAGGATGGGGTCGAGTCGAATAAACATGAATAAGCGCTCTACGGTTCCCAGTCATGCTAGCCATAGAGGATGGGGTCGAGTCGAATAAACATGAATAAGCGCTCTACGGTTCCCAGTCATGTTAGCCATAGAGGATGGGGTCGAGTCGAATAAACATGAGTAAGCGCTCTAGTGTTCCCAGTCATGTTAGCCATGGAGGATGGGGTCGAGTCGAATAATCATGAATAAGCGCTCTACGGTCCCAGTCATGTTAACCATAGAGGATGGGATCGAGTCGAATAATCATGAATAAGCGCTGTACGGTCACAATCATGTTAGCCATAGAGGATGGGGTCGAGTCGAATAATCATGAATAAGCGCTCTACGGTTCCCAGTCATCTTAACCATAGAGGATGGGGTCGAGTCGAATAATCATGAATAAGCGCTCTACGGTTCCCAGTCATGTTAGCCATAGAGGATTGGGTCGAGTCGAATAAACTTGAATAAGCGCTCTACGATTCCCAGTCATGTTAGCCATAGAGGATGGGGTCGAGTCGAATAAACATGAATAAGCGCTCTACGGTTCCGAGTCATCTTAACGATAGAGGATGGGGTCGAGTCGAATAATCATGAATAAGCGCTCTACGGTTCCCAGTCATGTTAGCCATAGAGGATGGGGTCGAGTCGAATAATCATGAATAAGCGCTCTACGGTTCCCAGTCATGTTAGCCATAGAGGATGGGGTCGAGTCGAATAAACATGAATAAGCGCTCTACGGTTCCCAGTCATGTTAGCCATAGAGGATGGGGTCGAGTCGAATAAACATGAGTAAGCGCTCTAGTGTTCCCAGTCATGTTAACCATAGTAGATGGGGTCGAGTCGAATAATCATGAATAAGCGCTCTACGGTCCCAGTCATGTTAACCATAGAGGATGGGGTCGAGTCGAATAAACATGAATAAGCGCTCTACGGTTCCCAGTCATGTTAACCATAGAGGATGGGGTCGAGTCGAATAATCACGAATGCGGTTCCCAGTCATCTTAACCATAGAAGATGGGATCGAGTCGAATAAACAGAATAAGCGATCTACGGTTCCCAGTCATGTTAACCATAGTGGATGGGGTCGAGTCGAATAATCACGAATGCGGTTCCCAGTCATCTTAACCATAGAGGATGGGGTCGAGTCGAAAAATCATGAATAAGCGCTCTACGGTTCCCAGTAATGTTAACCATAGAGGATGGGGTCGAGTCGAATAAGCATGAATAAGCGCTCTACGGTTCCCAGTCATGTTAACCATAGAGGATGGGGTCGAGTCGAATAAACATGAATAAGCGCTCTACGGTTCCCAGTCATGTTAACCATAGAGGATGGGGTCGAGTCGAATAAACATGAATAAGCGCTCTAGTGTTCCCAGTCATGTTAACCATAGTGGATGGGGTCGAGTCGAAAAAACATGAATAAGCGCTCTACGGTTCCCAGTCATGTTAACCATAGTGGATGGGGTCGAGTCGAATAATCATGAATAAGGGCTCTACGGTCCCAGTCATGTTAACCATAGAGGATTGGGTCGAGTCGAATAAACATGAGTAAGCGCTCTAGTGTTCCCAGCCATGTTAGCCATGGAGGATGGGGTCGAGTCGAATAATCATGAATAAGCGCTCTACGGTCCCAGTCATGTTAACCATAGAGGATGGGGTCCAGTCGAATAATCATGAATAAGCGCTCTACGGTTCCCAGTCATGTTAACCATAGAGGATGGGGTCGAGTCGAAAAATCATGAATAAGCGCTCTACGGTTCCCAGTCATGTTAACCATAGTAGATGGGGTCGAGCCGAATAATCATGAATAAGCGCTCTACGGTCCCAGTCATGTTAACCATAGAGGAGGGGGTCGAGTCGAATAAACATGAATAAGCGCTCTACGGTTCCCAGTCATGTTAACCATAGAGGATGGGGTCGAGTCGAATAATCACGAATGCGGTTCCCAGTCATCTTAACCATAGAGGATGGGGTCGACTCGAAAAATCATGCATAAGCGCTCTACGGTTCCCAGTCATGTTAACCATAGAGGATGGGGTCGAGTCGAATAAACAGAATAAGCGATCTACGGTTTCCATTCATCTTAACCATAGAGGATGGGGTCGAGTCGAATAACGCCTAATGCGGTTCCCAGTCATGTTAACCATAGAGGATGGGGTCGACTCGAAAATCATGCATAAGCGCTCTACGGTTCCCCAGTCATGTTAACCATAGAGGATGGGGTCGAGTCGAATAAGCATGAATAAGCGCTCTACGGTTCCCAGTCATGTTAACCATAGAGGATGGGGTCGAGTCGAATAAACAGAATAAGCGATCTACGGTTCTCAGTCATGTTAACCATAGAGGATGGGGTCGAGTCGAATAATCACGAATGCGGTTCCCAGTCATGTTAACCATAGAGGATGGGGTCGAGTCGAATAATCATGAATAAGCGCTCTACGGTTCCCAGTCATCTTAACCATAGAGGATGGGGTCGAGTCGAATAATCATGAATAAGCGCTCTACGGTTCCCAGTCATCTTAACCATAGAGGATGGGGTCGAGTCGAATAATCACGAATGCGGTTCCCAGTCATGTTAACCATAGAGGATGGGGTCGAGTCGAATAATCACGAATGCGGTTCCCAGTCATGTTAACCATAGAGGATGGGGTCGAGTCGAATAATCATGAATACGCGCTATACGGTCCCAGTCATGTTAACCATAGAGGATGGGGTCGAGTCGAATAAACATGAATAAGCGCTCTACGGTTCCCAGTCATGTTAACCATAGAGGATCTGGTCGAGTCGAATAATCACGAATGCGGTTCCCAGTCATGTTAACCATAGAGGATGGGGCCGAGTCGAATAAACATGAATAAGCGCTCTACGGTTCCCAGTCATGTTAACCATAGAGGATGGGGTCGAGCCGAATAATCACGGATGCGGTTCCCAGTCATGTTAACCATAGAGGATGGGGTCGAGTCGAAAAATCATGCATAAGCGCTCTACGGTTCCCAGTCATGTTAACCATAGAGAATGGGGTCGAGTCGAATAAACATGAATAAGCGCTCTTGTGTTCCCAGTCATGTTAACCATAGTGGATGGGGTCGAGTCGAAAAAACATGAATAAGCGCTCTACGGTTCCCAGTCATGTTAACCATAGTGGATGGGGTCGAGTCGAATAATCATGAATAAGCGCTCTACAGCCCCAGTCATGTTAACCATAGAGGATGGGGTCGAGTCGAAAAAACATGAATAAGCGCTCTACGGTTCCCAGTCCTGTTAACCATAGTGGATGGGGTCGAGTCGAATATTCATGAATAAGCGCTCTACGGTCCCAGTCATGTTAACCATAGAGGATGGGGTCGAGTCGAATAAACATGAATAAGCGCTCTACGGTTCCCAGTCATGTTAACCATAGAGGATGGGGTCGAGTCGAATAATCACGAATGCGGTTCCCAGTCATGTTAACCATAGAGGATGGGGTCGAATCGAATAAACATGAATAAGCGCTCTACGGTTCCCAGTCATGTTAACCATAGGCGGATGGGGTCGAGTCGAATAATCACGGATGCGGTTCCCAGTCATGTTAACCATAGAGGATGGGGTCGAGTCGAATAAACATGAATATGGGCTCTACGGTTCCCAGTCATGTTAACCATAGAGGATGGGGTCGAGTCGAATAATCACGAATGCGGTTCCCAGCCATGTTAACCATAGAGGATGGGGTCGAGTCGAATAATTATGAATAAGCGCTCTACGGTTCCCATTCATGTTGACCATAGCGGATGGGGTCGAATAAGCGCTCTACGGTTCCCAGTCATGTTAACCATAGTGGATGGGGTCGAGTCGAATAATCATGAATAAGCGCTCTACGGTTCCCAGTCATGTTAACCATAGAGGATGGGGTCCAGTCGAAAAATCATGAATAAGCGCTCTACGGTTCCCAGTCATGTTAACCATAGTGGATGGGGTCGAGTCGAATATTCATGAATAAGCGCTCTACGGTCCCAGTCATGTTAACCATAGAGGATGGGGTCGAGTCGAATAAACATGAATAAGCGCTCTACGGTTCCCAGTCATGTTAACGATAGAGGATGGGGTCCAGTCGAATAATCATGAATAAGCGCTCTACGGTTCCCAGTCATGTTAACCATAGAGGATGGGGTCCAGTCGAAAAATCATGAATAAGCGCTCTACGGTTCCCAGTCATGTTAACCATAGAGGATGGGGTCGAGCCGGAATAATGCGGATGCGGTTCCCAGTCATGTTAACCATAGAGGATGGGGTCGAGTCAAATAAGCATGAATATGCGCTCTACGGTTCCCAGTCATGTTAACCATAGAGGATGGGGTCGAGTCGAATAATCACGAATGCGGTTCCCAGTCATGTTAACCATAGAGGATGGGGTCGAGTCGAATAATTATGAATAAGCGCTCTACGGTTCCCATTCATGTTGACCATAGCGGATGGGGTCGAGTCGAATAATTATGAATAAGCGCTCTACGGTTCCCAGTCATGTTAACCATAGAGGGTGGGTTCGAGTCGAATAATTATGAATAAGCGCTCTACGGTTCCCAGTCATGTTAACCATAGAGGATGGGGTCGAGTCGAATAATCATGAATAAGCGCTCTACGGTTCCCAGTCATGTTAACCATAGAGGATGGGGTCGAGCCGAATAATTATGAATAAGCGCTCTACGGTTCCCAGTCATGTTAACCATAGAGGATGGGGTCGAGTCGAATAATCACGAATGCTGTTCCCAGTCATGTTAACCACAGAGCATGGGGTTCCTATAATAAAACGAAAAATGTAAATGTAAGTTAGAGTCTGACTCTCAGATGACATCATATGTTCGTGAAATGATTCAAGTGGTTCACCTTTGGTCACGATAGGGTAGTAGTAGTAGTATTATATTGACGTATGTAACAATTTGACAAGGCCAACTGGATCGATAAATTTACATACAATGATCAGCTTTGTTAATACAAACACATTACCTGTACAAAGCACATGCATAGTACCGTCACTATATAACAGAGCATGTATGATGAAAACGAACATCTAGATACATAGTTGCAACCGACATTCCTCAAGTAGAGGTGGTCCTTGAAACGCTCGAGCGGTATAAACGTCCAGTAGTAAAGGGATGTACAGGTAACGTGGCCTAAAGTTACTCAACAAACAAATTGTCAGGCAGTCTCGAGCACTGATCCTGGCCAACGAGGGAGATTCGATACAACCCGTCACCTTGTCTGGATCGAGGAGGTGGGAAAAGAAGACCTGTAGAGACAACCAAAACAGAGTAATACAATAAAACAATGAACATATATTCTAGTAAAGGTATGCTGGTGGTACAGGATTAAGTGTCGCGTAGCGTACAAATCCCGAAATAAAGATCCCTGCTCTACAAGGTATACGTTACCTTTACCTTTAAGAGAAAGGAATATAATATGTACAATTATCTACACAATCCCTATCTAAGACCCGCGGAATATGGTCTGGGCACAGTCTCGTGTCGGCTGGCTATCTCCCATGATCAGGCTCGTATTTTGGTGGTTCCCTCCGGTTTTCGGCAGTATTCCGGGAAGTATGGAACCCCTGTCGCCGCCGTGTCTTGGTACACGGCTCACCTGTTCGTTATTAACTGATTACGACATATTATCTTTCATAATAGATCTCTACTGCGACGTACAGATGCTTCCAACGAGGTGTCGTAGACACACGGCACGGCAGCTGCCAAGGCGGCGTCAACCCACACGGCACAGAACGGAGAGGCGAACCAGCTGGCTCAGTGTTGGTGAATGCAATATTTATATAAATGCCTGAATAGTTTACAACTATAATAATATTGTGAAGATACCCGGACTTACGATCCTCTGGTGAGCTGTTAGTCCCCGAGGCCCGCTCTCTATACATGTCATTCGACAAATTTATGTAGGTTTATTATTTTGGTGGGAAATTTAAGCCGTACGACGTCGGGCATTGCAGGTTAGTTTTTCTGGATATTCTTGCATTTACCTTGTTCACCACATGTTGATGCGTTTACTCCATCAGATGTCCTCGATGTTCATCCATTAAGATCAGATAAGTTATTTGTTTCAGCTAAACTGTCATCACAGCTCCAGAGCTAGTGTATCTAATTCTGGTTAAGCCTGTGCTAGGGCCTATTAGATGCTTCATAGTCTCCACATGAACATCTGCAATAAAAGCGCGGCTGTGGTACTAAGACTACGTCCGAGAATCCACCGTATTCCCGAGTTTGAATGTGAGGTGCCGGTGAAAGCTTTCTGTAGAGTCATATGGTTGCTTCTTAGTCGCCAGTCGTCGTCAATTTTTCCCACCTCTTGCATATCGCTCCAATTTACGGGATTATTTCCCCACTTTGTGTTATCGTACTTACAATATCAAGTACATGTAGATAAAAGCAGGGCTAGAGATCCACCCGTGTGTATAGGTAAGTAGTAATATAATCCCATATGTAGGAGTCAGAAAGTATGATGTTGGATATCAGCTGTGCAGATAAATCGTGTATATAATTGTAAACATCAAGCGGCAGTGGAAACCCAAGCTTGCATGTGTGTTAATTAGCTGTATAATACACAAGCCGAAGCCCTTACTTACGGACTGTAATTAGCAAATGTTATCATGTACAAGTTCTGGGCCGCTGGCACTTTAACTTGTGTAATGCTATGATTATCATTAATGAGAGGTGTGTGATCTTTGGTTAATCTTCAACGCTATGGGAAGATATTCACTTATCGATTCAGAGGACTACGTTAATAACCAAACTCGGACCTGAATCATGATATGAAATGCCGTGATCTAGTCTTCTGGGAAACAACCGCTGATGAACAAGTTATATTTCCCTGTGTCTAAAACCTTTCCACCGCAAAAATTATCCAAAGGGGGCCGGAGTGAACTAGTCATCTAGCCTCCTGCGGAAGTAACTTACGGCTTAAAAGGATTTGTAGGAAAACGCCGACCCGAACTGTGAACAGCTGGCTGTGGACTTCTGTCGACGAAGCCAGCTGTGTATTCGGCGATGTAACTCTCCCGTTACGGTGAAGCTTCTTCGGTAGTACGTACGGCATCGATGTTGCAACACTGTATCCAGCTCGTAACTCCCGACAGCGATACATATTCCCTGCTGATAATTCGTCCTAGCCACGACGAGCAGCACGACGAGTTACCTTGAATCTGCTCTGCTCAAGTGTTAGGAGTTCGCGATTGTGCGAGCTTACAAAGGGCCGATGACCTCATTTTCTGTGATACTATAGTATATGCAATCTTAAAAGCCAAACAGCCAGTGGAAATCAGGTACCTGGTCAATCCAGAACCAATTAGTCGCCATTTTGAAAGTTTCAGCTCCTAATTCCTCCAATTGAGGCCAATACCGATGATTGTCGTTCATCGAAGATTTCGTATGGTGGTCCAGAAGTGTCACACAGACTAGACGAAACGCGTTTTCGTCACATCCTCAACTAATTACCACATGAATTACGGCTTAACTCTAACTGGTCAGGGGGTGGGGGCATTTCTTTTGAAAAAAAAATCCCGTACTCCTTGGACTGGATCTTCCCACAATATGTAAAAGTTAATAAATACAGAGATTTAAAATAGCCGCTCTGGTGGTGTCACATATTCATATTATAACAAAAGTTCATTTTCGTCAGATTGTGCAGATTATGCTATTCACACTTGGATACTGTGCTATTTTCTCTGGAAAACTACATAATCAATTCGGGAATAATTATCTGGTATATTATTGTGCATCTTCATGGAAAGAGGCAAAGATTTTGAAGAAAAAAACGAGGAAAACGCAACATTACAGTCACACCCTCATTGTCGCTATTTTGGATCTACCCATTATCCTATGCTCGGAGAGGTGTGCAAATATGCCCAAGATCACCTCAGTGTGATAGGCTTTAAAGGAATGCCAGCGCTTTTAGTTTATGTTTTGTCCTTCTGGCGATAATGCAGAATTACTGGTAGGGTGTGCGTGTGTGTGTGTGGGGGGGGGGGGGGTACCAGATGACATTTAGCCCCCTCCTTTCTTTTTATGAAAATCGTAAAGCCTCCTTTCGGACAAACATTCTGTCGGCAGGAAGTTTATTGATGCCTATGGGTAATTGAACTCGGAGAAAACGTCAGAGGTTTAGAGAAATAGAATGTTCTCCATAACAATATGCACATGGCACGTATCGATCCTGAGTTCCGAAATTCCGCGATTGTAAGATTTTGTTGAAAAATCATCCGTGCGAAATGAAAAGGCGATCGAGTTATACTACACAATGATATTAGTTCCACCCTTAACAGTTCCAAATGGGATACCCTGCGGTAATGTCTTCAAAAGGAATCGGATAAAACTCAAGGATAGTGTGGTCCTTTCGCCGTGGCTTAATCAAAATTAACTCCTATTTTTACATATTGACTTCCCTTCGAGAAATAACATGTCATCTTGATATCCTTGTCTGTCGTTAAGTATAAATGACCCGTAACCCGATTAGTCTTAAAAGTGAGATAGCTCAGTCGCGTGTGTACATTTGAGCTTGAAGGATAAAACCCATGCAGTAAACATATTTGCGTTTAAGTGAGCGTAAGTTTTGGGCAGATTTGCGCATCATCTTCAACCTTATAGAATGTTGACCTTTTAATGAGAATGCCCGAGGTTGGAGAGAATCCCCAGTAGTAGTGATCACTTCCGGGCAGACCCCCCCACGTTCATCTTTGTGGCCGTGCGTTATTAGAGTGATCACATCCGTCCAGACAATCCCGTCACGTCCAATTTCACGGCCGTGCGTTATGAGTGGTCACGTCCGTGCAGACAAACTCACCACGTCAATCTTCACAGCCGTGAGTTAGGGGTGATCACGTCTGTACAGAGGAACCCACCACGTCCATCTCCACGGCCGTGCGTTAGGAGTGATCACGTCCGCGCAGACAAACCCATCATCTCCACGGTCGTGCGTTAGGAGTGATCTCGTGCGTGCAGGCAAATCCACCATGCCCATCTTCACGACGGTGGGTGAGGTGTGATGACATCCGTGCATACAAACCCATCATGTCCATCTTCACGACGGTGCGTTAAGATTGATCAAATCTGTGCAGACAACCCACCACGTCAATCTTCACTACCGTGGTTTAGGAGTGATCACGTTCATGCAGACATATTCATCACGTCCATCTTCACGACCGTGCATTAGGAGTGACCACGTCCGCACAGATGAACCCACCATGGTTATCTTCATGGCGTGCGTTAGGATTGATCACATCCGTGCAAACAAACCCATCATGTCCATCGTCACGGCCTTGCGTTAGGAATGATCACGTCGGGACAGACAAACCCACTATGTCCATCTCCACGGCCTTGCGTTAGGATTGATCACATCCGTGCAGACAAACCCATCATGTCCATCGTCACGGCCTTGCGTTAGGAATGATCACGTCGGGGCAGACAAACCCATCATGTCCATCGTCACGGCCTTGCGTTAGGAATGATCACGTCGGGGCAGACAAACCCGTCATGTCCATCTTCACGGCCTTGCGGTAGGAATGATCACGTCGGGGCAGACAAACCTATTATGTCCATCTCCATGGCCTTGCGTTAGGATTGATCGCATCCGTGCAGACAAACCCATCATGTCCATCGTCACGGCCTTGCGTTAGGAATGATCACGTCGGGGCAGACAAACCCATCATGTCCATCGTCACGGCCTTGCGTTAGGAATGATCACGTCGGGGCAGACAAACCCATCATGTCCATCTTCATGGCCTTGCGTTAGGAATGATCACGTCGGGGCAAACAAACCTACTATGTCCATCTCCACGGCCTTGCGTTAGGATTGATCACATCCGTGCAGACAAACCCATCATGTCCATAGTCACGGCCTTGCGTTAGGAATGATCACGTCGGGGCAGACAACCCCATCATGTCCATCGTCACGGCCTTGCGTTAGGAATGATCACGTCGGGGCAGACAAACCCATCATGTCCATCTTCACGGCCTTGCGTTAGGAATGATCACGTCGGGGCAGACAAACTTACTATGTCCATCTCCACTGCCTTGCGTTAGGATTGATCACATCCGTGCAGACAAACCCATCATGTCCATCTTCACGGCCTTGCGTTAGGAATGATCACGTCGGGGCAGACAAACCTACTATGTCCATCTTCACTGCCTTGCGTTAGGATTGATCACGTCCGTGCAGACAAACCCTCCCTGTCCATTTTCACGGCTGTGCTTTCCGAGGCTTGTATGGATACTGCTGTACATGTGTCATTTTTGTTAAAACGTAAACACCACAAAGGACAGACAAGCTGTGCCAAATTCAGTTCAAACAAATGAGTCAGTTTCTGAGAATGAAGTCAATTATCTTTGCAATACGTATTGAATGGCAGTAGTCGCTTTATTTATTTTGAGTTTAGTTAAACCGCTCTACGGTGAAATAATTAACAAATGATTGCTTTCGTATTTTAGGTATTATAAGAATGATTTTTAATCATATCCTTTAATGACATATATACCGGCTGTAGATATATGAACGTTTGTATTGTCAACATCTCACCCATGTGATAATATCATGTATTGTTTCCTCATGGTGCTGATATGAACAAGCACAATCAAAGCGTGACTGAGATACATCATTCTCTAGATGACGACTTTACAACGAATATCATATGGATTAAGAATACTGATCAGCGACTCGGATTTGATATTTTTGGAACATCATGATGTCTTGCCGACATCATTGAAAACTTCTCTCTTGCAGGAAACTAGCCTATGTCTATGTATACCATGATTGTCTTTTTGAATGTGATGCTGTTATATGGAATATGTCTTTGGATTATGGACGCGGATGTTCTTTAATGGGCGACGGCTGAATTATGAATGACGGACCAGACGCTTGTAATTCTGAGGAGATATGAACATTAATCATGTTAGTTATATGGGTGTGCATTTCCTCCTCAGACCGAGTCCTTATACAGTCGGATAATCTCAGAAATATGATATCCATTATCCACCATGAGGCATCGTCTCTATAGGTATCCTCTCGGCAGACAGTCTGTACTTGTATCACAATGAAGTACATCAAATAATAATACCTCGATGGTAAAATCAAATGAGCCTTGACAAAACTGACACAAGGATTCGTTATATGGGGATGTAAATGTTGAATGCACTATGGTTTTATGTTCTTCTTGATTACTTATAGATAAAGCACTTGCGTAATTTAGTAAATTGTTACGCTGTTGCTTCTGCGTAAACCCTTTTAAGCAGAGAGTGGGTGAGTGAGTGAATAGGATTCAGCGTCGCTTTCAACATTATTTCAGTCATATCGCGAAGAACCAACGGAGCACCACCCAGCCAAGTTGCGTTCCTGCTACTTCAAAGAAGAAATCTCTGAAGCAGCATGAAACCAGACACCCTCCATCCACCCAATGAAACACTGAGGACAGCACACAAGACGCAGACAGGACGCTTACATGGTGCAGTAAAGACAGGTGATATTACAGTGCTAGACATCACATTATCAAGTTCCTGTTACTTCTCAGCAAGATACATTGAAGCAGCAGGAACCGGTGCCCACACATCTTCGACTGAATAGACATGTAACAAAATATACCACCCAAGTGACGTCCGTGGCCTCTTTTCCTATTGTACGAGGAATCAATTCATTTTGATTAATACGAAAACGTTGAAAATGGTTTGATTTTTCACCGATATGCACTTCCAAATTGACCCAACTCAAAACGGTCGTACGGCTCACATAAGATATGACAGGTTTATTAGATAGCACAAAGGAGCGGAGAAGTGAAAGTGTATAGTCACTAGCGATGGTTGAGAGCCCGCTCTGGTACGAAGACGACATAGTCACTAGCGGTGGTTGAGAGTCTGCTCTGGTACGAAGACGACATAGTCACTAGCGGTGGTTGAGAGTCCGCTCTGGTACGAAGACGACATAGTCACTAGCGGTGGTTGAGAATCCGCTCTGGTACGAAGACGACATAGTCACTAGCGGTGGTTGAGAGTCCGCTCTGGTACGAAGACGACATAGTCACTAGCGGTGGTTGATAATCCGCTCTGGTACGAAGACGACATAGTCACTAGCGGTGGTTGAGAGTCCGCTCTGGTACGAAGACGACATAGTCACTAGCGGTGGTTGAGAGTCCGCTCACGTACGAAGACGACATAGTCACTAGCGGTGGTTGAGAGTCCGCTCACGTACGAAGACGACATAGTCACTAGCGATGGTTGAGAGTCCGCTCACGTACGAAGACGACATAGTCACTAGCGGTGGTTGAGAGTCCGCTCACGTACGAAGACGACATAGTCACTAGCGGTGGTTGAGAGTCACGAAGACGACATAGTCACTAGCGGTGGTTGAGAGTCCGCTCTGGTACGAAGACGACATAGTCACTAGCGGTGGTTGAGAGTCCGCTCGGTACGAAGACGACATAGTCACTAGCGGTGATTGAGAGTCCGCTCACGAGACGACATAGTCACTAGCGGTGGTTGAGAGACGACTAGTCATAGCGGTGGTTGAGAGTCCGCTCACGAGACGACATAGTCACTAGCGGTGGTTGAGACGTGTCACTAGCGGTGGTTGAGAGTCCGCTCTGGTACGAAGACGACATAGTCACTAGCGGTGGTTGAGAGTCCGCTCACGTACGAAGACGACATAGTCACTAGCGGTGGTTGAGAGTCCGCTCTGGTACGAAGACGACATAGTCACTAGCGGTGGTTGAGAGTCCGCTCTGGTACGAAGACGACATAGTCACTAGCGGTGGTTGAGAGTCCGCTCACGAACGAAGACGACATAGTCACTAGCGGTGGTTGAGAGTCCGCTCACGTACGAAGACGACATAGTCACTACTATAGAACCGTACGAAAGTGTACATACTTTTATCAATTGGGAACTTTGGTGTACACACTTTTGGGGAACTTTGGTGTGTAAGTGTAGGTAAATTGTGGGAACAATGTTTTACTTTGGACGCCTCTCGCTTCAACGAAGGAAGGAAGGCTTCACCGTATATTACACCTAGCTCGATTATTGCATCCTCCTATGCCTATCTTCTTCCAGCAGTTTTCAAAGATTATGATGTTCCGATCGTCATAGCCGTATCTCTATATTCTGCTATCCAAATAACTTTCCGGGTCGTTCTCTAAAGTATTTGTATCTCAGTCACGCTTTCAATATGTTTTTACTAAGACGAGGTTCAACTAGCCCTCATACGCCCCTAGCCCCCTTACGATCCGCGGTTTCCGTAAGACCCACACGACCACTAGACCACTAGAGCCGAATTAGACCAAACCATCAAGCGTATCCTTGGACATCCAATACGCTTAGAATAAATTGTGCCACTTCAATTTTCATGGAATACTTCGGGTAACAACAAGCTTCTGAATTTATAACCAGCCATAGTTTATACTCATCCTAGCCCATATCAGTCAGTCAGTTTTCTTCAGACTATAATCAGACGTTATAGAATCGGTCTTTTACGACGGACTCATTCCACTTAACCCGGGGCTAGGGGCCGTATGAACCCATGTACTTTCACATTCTCATGGTGGTCATATGAACAGTCACAATAAAAGCGTGATTGAGATACATCATTCTCTAGATGACGACTTTACAACGAATATCATATGGATTAAAAATACTGATCAGCGATACGGATTTGATATTTTTGGAACATCATGATGTCTTGCCGGCATCATTGAAAACTGTTGACTGCTTCTCTCTTGCAAAGCAAGCTAGCCTAAATGTATGTATACTATGATCGCCTTTTTGAATTTGGTGCTAATGCTGTTATATGGAATATGGAAATGGTCTTTGGATTATGGACGCGGGTATTCTTTAATGGACGACGGTCGAATTATGAATGACGGACCAGACCAGAAGCACATGGTCAAGCATAATTTAATTAACTGTATAGATATTGCGTTGTAGGAGATCGTTTAAACGAGGGGATAGTTTGCAAGAGATTATGAGAGCAGCTGGTTTATTAAATAAATTTTGATGTACGTGTCAGTTATTTAATACGTTTCATATTTCGTTGTTAGACTTTAGACAGATTAACGCCGTGGGCATGAGAGTCTAATATTGATCGTCGCTATATAGCTGAATTATTGCTGAACACGACGTTAAACTGATCTCTCTCCCTTTCCAATTTTGCCGATGTTATGTAATATATATCACCAAACTAGAGACTTGAAGTGAAGCCGCCCGGTAGATGATAATTCCACAGCTCATAGCCAAGAATCCATGTGTCTTCGACGGCGATTGGGAATGTCATACGTGCAAAGGCCTTATCCACACTGGCATTAATCTAGCTATAAGTGAGAATTATATAGTGATATGGTTTATTGAATAACTTTTAACGTAAATAGCCGTTCTATAATACGTCTTATCTATCACTGTGAGATTTACAATGAACCTTACAGGGAATCAATAACGGGTATTTTATAATGGCATTTCTCAACTTGGTGAATAGACATTCAAAAATAAAATATTACAGTATTAGTGTATACTATAGTATAGCGCAGATTCTAGTGCTGATAATCCCATGCGAAATTTGAACCTCAACCACCAGAGTAAGGCACTCAGCTGCCAGCACTATATGCCGGCGATCTTATCCAGTCGGCCAACGGGCCTCCCACAAAATAGGAGGTAGCAGACGGTACTTTTGAAACTGAACCTATATAAGAAGATATTGCTATTTAGAAAGCGGCCGTTTAATAGCAGTTTCGTTATTTTAAGATTACACGATCTTATTCAGATTCTGTGCTGAAAATTAGTCGAGTCCCAATCTGTGTTAAACTACGACAGTGTAATCTCAAAATAACGAAAATACCGTTATACTGACGCTTTCTAAATGAAAAAGGAAAATATCTTCTTGAATAAAGTATAGTTTGTTACATGAATAAATTCCAGCAGTTCCTGAGATATGTTCAGTGAAATTTAGAGAAAACTCTCATTTGTAACTGAGGCCAGTGATGACATAGGTGTAACCTAAAACATTTATATATCTTTTTTGCAATATCCTTGGTTCTAATAGATGAGAAGGAGCTGAGATGTTAAACTTGGCCATTCTTTACATTACTGCAAATTTTTTAATAAATCTTTGCTGATAAATATGAAAATGAAGCTGAAATGGTTACCATGGCAATTGCTCGCTATGGATTCCTAAATTTATTAGAGGGTGGTATGAATTCAATATCCAATAGCCTTTTCTGGATGACGCAAAACGATGAGATGTTTTAACTATTATCGAGGGAACATCGCGGAAAATCACATCAATTCAATATATTCCACTGACTACCGGCTAACATTCAAATCGCATATAAATTGCGTGAAAGCTAAGTGTACGGAAGCTCTTGATTTGTTGAAGGTAGTTGCCAAATATAAGTGGGGAGAAGATCAGCGAACACTTCTCCATTTATATCGATCACTTGTTCGTTCCAAACTTGATTATGGCTCTATTGTTTACAACGGTGCAAGCAAGTCAAACTTGGCAAAGCTAGATCCTATTCTTTATCAAGGACTAAGACTTTGCCTTGGAGCGTTCAGAACATCCCCTAAAGGAAGCGTATATGTCGAAGCAGATGAATTTCATTTAGAGCTTCGAAGAATTAGACCATCACTGCAATATATCACAAAATTGCGATCGAATCACTCGAATCCTGCATATAACTGTATTTTCAAACCTCAGTTGGCGGATCTCTATTTGCAGAAAACCTCCATTATTCCACCTCTTGGGATTCGCATGAAAACACACATTGTAGCAGCTGGTAGTAAGCTTAGTCAAATTTTACCTAACAAGCTCTTACCAATTTCACCATGGCAGTTAGCTCAACCAGGAGTAGCTATTTCTCTAACGAAATATAAAAAGGCAGACACGAGCCAGCTCTTGTATACACAACAATTTGGTATACTGAGAGAGAAATACAGATCGCATCAGAAAAAAATATGTCATATTCTCAGATTCACTGTCATGCCTCCATTCGATTAAAAGTGGAACTTCGACTCATCCAACTATCTCGATTATTCTACAACTACATGACTGTAGATTTGATCAACAGACTGATATTTTGTTTTGTTGGTTGACTAGTCACGTTGGCATCAAAGGTAATACTGAGGCTGATAGGATGGCTAAGGCAGCCCTAGAGGATGAGGTTGATTCTGTTGGAATCCCATATAGCGATTTCAGACCCTGTATCTGTACTTATGTGAGGCGGCTGTTTCAATCTTGATGAGATGCTGCGAATATAACAAACTTCATGAGTTCAAATAAACTGTAGGCTATACTCATCTGAACAGCCCGAAACGTTTCAGCCAAACCATGATCAGGCGATGTAGAATCGGCCATGCACGATTTACTCACGAGCATTTACTACAAAAAGAGCCAGTCCTAAGGTGTATCCCATGCCAAAAAGATCCCACGGTGAAACATATTCTTATCGAATGCATAGATTTTAAGATTGTAAGAGATGCTTTTTATCGAGCGACTACTTTGGAAGATCTTTTTAGTCGGGTGAGGGAGGATTGCATCTTGGGTTATTTGAGAGAAATCGGTGTGTTACATAAGTTTTAATGTGTGTATGTTTTAATGCGTTGGATTACTAAGTTATTTGCTTGAGTACTTAGAATATTGCTGAACGCGACATTAAACTTCAATTCTCTCTCTCTCTTACTTTTTATCAAACAGTTTTTTTTCAGCCAGCGATTTACAGACTCTCCAGGAGACCTATAAATTATAAACGTACCAGCTTGAAAACTATACAGAAGGAGCATTGTAAGGCAGAAATGTTTATAGATTTTATAATGATTTAAACGCTTCGAAAAATCTCAATCATGTGGCAGCATTAATTTCGAGGAGGAATACTCATACGGAAAACATCTCGAGCTTCTGGTTGCGAAGGTGAAGCATATAGCAATGCATAGTAATATATTGAATATTGAACGTATAACCCAGCATCTACTAGTACTGATTGGGAACTTCACGTTACAACATCATGCACATGGGAATTTGTTGTTTTTTTTCTAGTTAGAATGTGAATGGGGATCTAATGGCAATACATCAGAAATCTTATATTTTATCTTGGGATGAAGATAATCCATAATCTTTTCTTATTGAGAATTTTTAGGGAAACTTGAGGGAGATATATATAATACTTTATGCAAAGAAGTAAAATATGCACGAAATCTCGATCTTGTGTCCATGTGTAATCGTCCATATAGTAATGAAAACCGATAGCCTGAACTGCGCACTGCTCTCGTTTCGTTTCAGATATCATAAAAGTAAAAAACAAACGTCGTCAATAGATAGTAGCGGACCGCTAATATTGGTAGAATGAAGCAACATGGGAATATCCTTGTATCTTTTGGGACCTCCGTTTAGTGTTGTTCGTATTCATCCCTGTCTGGTTATAAACCAATTATTTCAGCCTAATAATTCGTTCACATCAAAATGAATATTGGAAATGAGACAGAGAGACTTTTTTTAAATAAACGACGCCGTCACATTCCCTACCACCGCGAGGTTAAAATACAGTTCATGCTATATGTATGGAACGTCACACTATTTTAACTTGACTCCTATACCTTCATGTCGTCAACCTCAACGTTTCATGACATACGTCACGCAAGTTGTCATTACAGTAAAACCTAGTATGGACTTTTTACGGGTTGTGCGATGTTCTTTGCTTGTTACGTCTTTCATCCCGAGGGAGATGATCTCAATATTAACCCTCATCCTAAGGGAATGCCTCAAAGCTCGTACCTTAAAGTTGACTGTAACCTTTTCCGCAAGACCTGACTCTGTTGTAAAGATAAACTGTTGTTTATTCACTGGAACGTCGAGATTGTGGTACAAAAGTTAATATACGAAGCAATTCCATAAGCCATCATGTAAAGACTAAAAGGAGAAACAGATCTTAATTCCCAGTTACAGTGAACCACGCACGTAATCCGAGAGAGACGGGTTTTATAACTGCAGGAAAATAGCTGTCTTAAGCTTATATATTGTTGGACAAACAAACACTTATCCGGCCACGGCTACATGCCACCGTTAACACATAGGGATAAACCATCATTATCATGTTCATTTTCAAGAGCCCACGTGCTTTTATAAATATTTTTTATTAAAACTTACTGGCAGAAGAAGTAAAGCGTTAACAGTTTCTCCTAATAAACATGTTCAAGCTACTCCACGTGGGTTTAATTTATTCACACTTTAGCACAATTAAAGTTAACTTGAATGACCAGGACCTATTGAACTCAGCCCTTAATTAGGAGTCGGAGACTGAATCCTGTTTGAGGAAACAGACTGAATTGTCCACTTTAGAACATGCACCGCCAGGAAACTTGACCTCCAGTGTTGGTCAAACATCCTGTTTCTCTCTGACCTTAGTACATTTCTAACAGGCAAACATAGCTATACACTGAAAACAATCATCTGTCAATTTTACAATTGATTATTATCAATCCATAATGATTACCAAATATAACACGGAGTCTAAACTTCAAAACTCATCTCATATACAGTATTTTAACAATGTAGACACCGCCACATTGGCATTTAGTCGAAGTCTTGTTTCTTGTCAAAAACAATCGCTGATGAAGTCGAAACGAATTCCAAGAAATTTTGGAATTTTGTTAAAACTCGTAAAACAGAAACTTTCGGCATAGCAAGTTTGAGCCGAGGCGGCAGAACATTCACTAATGACTTTGACAAAGCTTCCGTATTGAATGAACAACGGAAACAACCGACAACATTCCTGATATAGATGAACCGGCCTATCCCCAGATGCAGAATTGGACTTGTACGGTTGAAGAAGTTCAGAAACTGCTGAAGGGAATTGACCCAACAAAGTCCTCAGGACCGGATGGTATAACGGGACGCATGTTACGCGAGTGCGCAGACGCAGTCGCTCCATCATTATGTAAGATATTCAACCTTTCGCTATCATCGGGTAAGATTCCAAGGGAATGGAAACTTGCCAACGTGTGTCCACTTCACAAGAAAGGAGACAAGGACAAAGCCGAGAATTATCGACCTGTGTCTTTGACCTCAATAACATGTAAACTCTTAGAGAAAATCATATATGCCAAAATTATCCAGCATTTTGACACTCTTGGTATCTTAAACCAGCACGGATTCAGATCTAAACGATCGTGTGAATCACAATTGTTGCAGACCGTATATGATTGGTCAACATCGTTGGATAAGGGAAAAGAAGTCGACATTCTCTTCCTTGATTTTACACGTGCGTTCGATTCTGTGCCTCATGAGAGAGCATTACGGGATAACTGGGATGAACGCAACGTGCAGATTCTTCCTAATGAACAGACAACAGAGAGTCGTTTTAAATGGAGGAAATTCGTGTTGGTCTGAGGTAAAATCAGGCGTACCTCAGGGAACAATTCTCGGACCTCTCCTATTCATCTCCTACATCAACGACATCGTTCAGGATTTATCTTCAAACGTGCGATTATATGCCGACGACTGTATAATATACAGAGACATTGACAATGAACATGATACAGTCGAATTACAAAATGACTTGAACAAATTGTCAGCCTGGTCCGACAAATGGATGTTAAAATTTAATACCAATAAATGTAAATTAATGCAAATGTCGAGAAAACGGGCGAAACATCCTAGAAAATACTATATTGGAAGTCAAGAACTAGATGTTACTGAATGTGAAAGTATCTGGGTGTTCACATATCAGACAAGTTGACCTGGAATAAGCATTGTGATTTTGTTTGTAAAAAATCGAATCAACTTCTTGGAATGCTTAAACGAATATTTAATACAAATAACGATGCTATAGCCAAGGCCTACCAATCACTTGTTAGAAGTAGATTGGAATACTGTTCAGTAATTTGGGACCCATACCAAGCAAAATATATCAACATGATCGAAAGGGTTCAGAAAAGAGCTGTGCGTCTCTTATCCAAAAATTACATTACTAGCTATGACACTCTTCGTGCATCATTGGGTTGGGCATCCCTACAACAGAGGAGACAAAACAACCGTCCAACTACATGCTATAAAATTTTAAATAATCACATAGCCATACCCTTCTCGTTATATTTTACTTATGCTCCTGCTATACACATACGGAACTATCATCCTTTTAAGTTGTATTGTCCTCCTCATAGAACGGATATTCTGAAGTTTAATTTTTTCCATCGAGTTATTGCGGAGTGGAATCTTTTACCGCAGCATATAGTTACTGCTCCTTCAGTAAGCTCTTTTAAACACCTCACCTCTACACATTTTAAAGTATGAAAGTGAAACATTTTTTGTCTAATGTATCTACTGTTACTTATAGCTATTAATATTATTATCTTCTTACATAATTTTTAATTGATATGGTTTTATTTTTTGTATATATGTTTTAGGGGGAGAATGTTAATATGGGCTACGTCCCACTCTTCAACCTAGTTGTAACATATTTTATTTAATCTATCTAATGTATACATTGTTACAGTTATAACTATTAATCTTATTATCTTCCTATACATTTTTATCTAACATAAGTCTTACTACTATAGCTATTAATCTTATTATCTTCTTGTACATTTTTAATTGATATGGTTTTATTTTTTTGTATCTATGTTTTAAGGAGAGAAGATTAATATGGGTTGCGTCCCATTCTTCAACCCAGTTGTAACATATTTTATTTAATCTATCTAATGTATATATTGTTAAAGTTATAACTATCAATCTTATTATCTTCCTATACACTTTTATCTACTGTTACTACTATAGCTATTAATCTTATTATCTTCTTATACATTCCTAATTGATATGGTTTTATTTGTGTATATATGTTTACGGGGAGAAGATTAATATGAGCTGTGTCCCGCTCTTTAACCCAGACTATATGTCAAAATCAGTAAATAAATAAATAATCCATGTTTGTAAGTTATATACCAGTATCGCCAGTGCTAACTGATAGGCAATATTTCACACTTAAAAATCAATCCAGTGAATCACTTCAGTAGCCATTTACATCTTCGGTGAACTTTTAGTAATTGTGTTTATAACCACGATTGGCGCCTTAGCGACTCAAAGTTTAACATTTCGAGTACGAAACGGACGTGGTCCGGGTTAGGTTCGTTTTAAAGTAAGCTTTATAAATATACCACTGAAAATGGATACATTAATAATACTAGATGTACTCATCAACACAGTTATTCTACACCGCATCTACGAAGAAGGAGTCTTGACCACTAATCTTCGGAAACGTACTTTAAAGAAGCTGATATGCGACACCTACACAAAGACACATTTTTTCATGTAACGGTGTACTCCACGTGCAGACTGACGGGGTTATCATGGGATCTTCGCTTGTACCTGCTCTAGCTAATGTGATTATGACAGAGCTTAAACACTCGATCATTGACAGACGAATTAACCAGGACATTCCGTACATTGATGGCATCCGAGTACTGGCCAAACCATCGCATATCGACCTAATACATGAAAAACTCAATTCCGTCCATTCTGCCATCGTATTTACCCGCGTAGAGTTCATTGATAACAACAATATCCACTTTCTAGACATAACACTTGGTTCCAACGATACATCTGTTTAAAGAAAACTGGTTCGCACTGGGCAGTATATACTTCACAACAGATTCTAACCTTGGCATAAGAAAGTGGCGCGAGTTAGAGCACTTGTGTCTCGAGCCCACAAAATATGCTCTACTGAACTGGGCACTACAAAATGTTTTCTTTCGTGAAATGGTTACCACAACTCAACTTCAACTAGATTACTAAACAGTTCCTTCCCAAGTACTGACCTATACTACAACAAAACAATCCACCTAGAATATGGTTTAAACTTCCATACACCGGAAAACAAGGAGAAAATTTGGCAAAGAAATGTGTGAACAGATTGAAGGGACTGTTACAAAAATTACTGCTATTCAGATTTCAATGCAAAACTATTAAACTAGCTATACTAACTAAACACAAGGGATCCCACACCACAGGTTTATCAAAGTTTTGTTGTATTGAACTTGTTGTACCCTTGAGTACATCGCTAAAACAGATCGCTGCCTTATTACTAGAATCAGAGAACATGTCTAAGGAAATCGTGAGGTCACTCGTCTGAGCCATGCGCCGGTGCTAACCCCTTTTAACCCACGATCTCAAAGCGCTACGAATTTAGATTTGCAATCATGATTTTGGCCTGTGGGGTCATATGGCTTCTTTTCAGTACAGTCATCCCACCACCTTAAAATGTTGCGTTTGTTTTCTGTATATGGTCATATTTTAATGGCTTTCACTCTGTACAAATCATTGTAAGTGTAGTTTGTGACCGTGGTTAATATGGTGGAGAATGAAACGCTTGGTCGGTGTCTGGTCGGTGTCTGGTCTGGTCGGTGTCTGGTCGGTGTGTCTGGTCGGTGTCTGGTCGGTGTGTCTGTGTCTGTGTCTGTGTCTGGTCGGTGTCTGGTCGGTGTCTGTGTCTGGTCGGTGTCTGTGTCTGGTCGGTGTCTGGTCTGGTCGGTGTCTGTGTCTGGTCGGTGTCTGTGTCTGGTCGGTGTCTGTGTCTGGTCGGTGTCTGGTCTGGTCGGTGTCTGTGTCTGGTCGGTGTCTGGTCGGTGTGTCTGGTCGGTGTCTGTGTCTGGTCGGTGTCTGGTCGGTGTCTGTGTCTGGTCGGTGTCTGTGTCTGGTCGGTGTCTGGTCTGGTCGGTGTCTGTGTCTGGTCGGTGTCTGTGTCTGGTCGGTGTCTGGTCGGTGTCTGGTCTCACAGACTTCTGTTCTGAACAATAACTTGCATCCTACTAATACATTCTGCGCTTGAGCCGTTTCTTCTATCTAATGGTCACACAGTTCATCACTTTCCATCAGATGACTTGATAGGGCTATTACATCATTGCTCTTGGTTATCTGTACTTAATATCGCCCAAGCTGGTGCTGGGGGCCATGTGGGCATGCCATTCAAGACGTCTACATGAACATATACAATTAAAGCGTGACTGAGATACAAATTCTCACCGAGATCATTTTTGGTTCCTGTGATGTGTTCGGATATGTAGTCAGAATTTTGGCCTGTGGGGTCATAGGAGTTCTTTATGTAAGCAACTTTGTCTACCACCTTTATATATTGCTTTTAATTAGTGGTGTTTATGTAAAACCTTGTAAACCTGTGTTTCAAAATTGTTTCTGAACTGACTGTGTTATTTATACGAGTTACCATGCCTACCTTAACAATACATGTACCCGACTTCCGTTCATGTAATCTGCTATACATACAAGATGTTTACATCATTCCTCCCATCCTAGTGATGGCGAAACAAAGAGCCGAAATATTGAACAATCGAAATGAGCCTTACGTTTTTCGGAGTTACAATAGTAGTCTTCTTAGCATTGAAACTTCAATATATATTGTGCATATAAAAAGTGGTCCTGCCAGTGAGAAACTCTCTTTGCATCAGATATATGCATGCTTGAACAGAATGTAAATTAATTGCAGCAACCAATGTCTTTTAACAGGTATCAGCTAAAAATTCTCTTGAAAGTCGTAAAATGATATCGCAATGTACAAATTGCAGTAGAGTTATTTATAGTGAGTTCAGTTAATCCATTTCAAGTAATTTTTTATGAGTTCGATACTTCGCAAGCAAACAGAGAGGGTAAATACGTGTCTTTGTTGTGTTGCTTTAAGTCTTCGTGTAGCATTTTGCAGAATAGGACGTTACAAGATATATTTGGGCAGCTTGACTAGAATTCTATCCCTGCCCCTGAACTGACTTCGAGAATGAAATCGTATCTCCATGTAAGATCCATATACACAATTGTAACAATGCAGACACATCCACAATGACATTTAGTCGAATCCATGTTTCTAATCCATGTGTGGAAATAAGTGTTTATTTTAAATACCAGTATGGTCAATGCTAACTGATAGGCAATATTTCCTACTTAAAAATCAATTCATAGAATCACTTCAGTAGTCATTTAGATCTTCTGTGAACTTTTAGTAATTGTGTTTATAGCCACGTTTGGCGCCTTAGCGACTCAGAATAGTTTAACTTTTCGAGTATGAAACGGAAGTGGTACGAGATAAATCCGTTTTAAAGTAAGTTTTATAACTATTCTACTGAAAAACGATAGCATTAATGATACCCTTAATTATTAACTGGGCGTGAGAAATTCATTAAGCGGCTGTCTCTACTTGCGGCGGGTATGTATATAGATAGATGGTTTCATTGAAAGGTATTTTCGAAAACAGTTGAAGGAATAGCTAGTTTTGTCCGAATTCCATTATATGTCTCTCGAAATACATGGTACGAGCATGGACCTCGAGAATTTTCATGAAGAATCTTGTCTTATTTTGGGTCTGGAAGTGTACATTTAACGAAATCAAAAAATGAAGACTGAGTGATAAGAATTTAGATGATAACCCATATGTATGACTGATAGCAAGCGTCAGATCCGACATTCAATGTTCAGCCGTCGTCCATAAAAGAAGTTCTGCGTCAGTAACTGAAAGACCTAGTTCGTATGACGGTTAGCACCAATTCCAAATGTGTATGAAATAACACAATACATGAGACACATCTTCTGTTTCTTTGACAAATATTATGAAACATTTGCGTACACTTCACCATCCATAAGATGGCTTGCGGATCGTGTGTCTCCATTATCGCGGAGCGATATCTGATACTTTACCGTATTCAGTTCGGCCTTCATCTGGCGGAGAACAGACTCGAGAAATCTGATAAATTACAGGCTTTTCAATCACTTCTGAAACATATATTGTCTGGGCTTAGAAAAGATACAGATATGAATAACTTTCGTATCATCCAAGAGGTGCTGTATATCTGTAATTTTGAACAAATAGGACAGCACATGACTCGAAAATGGCGGGTTACGTTAAGGTTACGTAGGTAGAAGCTGATCGGCTGATGACATGCCGCACTGTTGATTTTGGGGATTTCCCCTTATAGTTGCCGAAAGTAGGCTAAAAATGGATACGCAGGCTCCCAGGGTCTGCGATACCGCGTATAGATGACCCAGATTGTTACAGGTTGATTATGAAAAAGTAAACAGGTTACATTTTGCAAGAATTTTACAGTTTGTTCTCATTCCTAAGATAGTGTAAACAAGCGTCGATTATCGTTCTTCACATATGAAAATTAGGCCTTCCCAATTCCAGCTGGCAGTTCGTTGTCACATCGTCACAGTCGCACGCGAGAAATGATGTATGAGTTTGCCCCTTTCCCCTGCCGTAATGCACCACTATTTGCATCCGTGTAGGACGCTATGCTCTACGCCAGTCTCATGTGGTATGATTAACAATAGGGGGACCCTTCCAATTTGCATTGGTTTTGATTTATCAGTTTTAACGGGCCGACCATCATGTACGCTCATTCTTCAATGTTATATGTATTGGAGCAACTCTCAATGCAGGGTACGGTAAGCATTTTAACTGACACATGTTCGTCCTGGAGAACGATATGTTATGAGCTATCTTAATCGCTGTGGAAGTACTCCGCACTATATCTTGTACAAATACAGTTTTCAATTTGCGCTTGTAGCAGAGTCTCACGCCATATTATTGTAAATAGTCCACAGTTTATAATGGTCATTATGGCTAATATCTCACAGGTTATATTGGTCATTATCGTTATTGATACAGCGAGTCCTCAGATATTTCATTCAAGTCATATCACTATCCAAATATTTGTTCTACATGAATTGTTTCAATAACCAATTACAATACCAGATTCTGGTTATTTTTTATCGCCAACCTGAAAGTATTTATTTTATGCCCGGGAGCCGCACCCACACACTTATTTAAATGGGGGTATACCTTCTGAGTAAATATATAGCTATACCTAGTGTAGATGACGTGGGATATTGGAATCGTATTGTTTTCAGAGAAAATATATTCATACTGTTCATTTGAACCGTTTCACCATCCGTGTAAGAGAGAATGATGCTATATTTGAACCGTATGGTTTCTATTCCCTTCCTACATTAATTTCTGTGCACACTTGTCAGATATTTTATCTCCTGCTATCTTATATCTCCTGCTGTATCTCATATCCCCTGCTGTATAAAAACTATTTTGCCTAAAGGGTATAGACTAATCCCCCAAATCATGGCCATGTGGAAGCAAAATAAATGAAATATTTCACAATGTAAATTAAGATCCAGTGAAACAACAACCTCTGTGGCTGAAAACTGCTTGAAACTTCCCCATTAGCAGAACACAAACCATCAAATCTTACCTGTTTTTTCTTGATAGGATATAATAGAGGCAATGTATCTCCATTCGATTTCATATGTCATGTATCAAAACGGCAATTTGAGCTGATATAGATGTACAGTTCTTTCGAAATAATAATTCTCCTTTAGTGTGACAGAAACCACCATTATCCATTACGGCTACAATTAGTATACCTTCCTGTACAAGTTGCCCAGTCCATAGCTCTGGTGGGGCCTTCTTCTATACTGCGTGAGAACAAGGCTCCGGCGCCAAACCACTCACCAGATGTAGTTGTTGTGAAAGTGCCGGACGAGCAATATTTGCCCAAGCCGTTGACCATAACCAATAAAATAATTCGATTCTATGTCCACTTACCTTTCATGAAACATCTTGTTTATGAGTGAATGTCCATTTTTCGCTTTACCTTTCATGAAACATCTTGTTTATGAGTGAATGCCCATTTTTAGCTTTGTAAGAAGTCTAATCTCGGACGAGGGAGTAAAACTGTCCACATCGCCGTTGTGCGTGTTGTGTTTGTCGCGCGGTGTTGTGGGGCGTAATCGGCGTTCGGCGATGTGGGCAGTTTTACCCCCTCGTCCGAGTTTGGATATCTTACATATCTAAAAATGGATAGTCACTCATGAACAAGATGTTTTATGAAAGGTAGGTGGACATAAAATAGAATTGTTTTATTGGTTATGGTCAACGGGTTCGGCAAATATTGCCCGTCCAGCACGTCGGAGCTACCCAGTCCACAACGATCACAAGGCTAAACCCCAGTGTAGTCATTTATATGTAAATTATCAACTCACAATAGGGACAATGGAAATCAATGGGGACAATGGATATAGGTAGTCTGACTGATTTCTCTTATCATGATTGTGAATAGGCATGGTGCATTTCAAAGACAATGCATGTTTATTCTACCAGAGCACAGGTACTGACTGAGCTGAAGAAGAAATTACATGTAGATCAGCTTTAGACGGACGAACGTGAATTCCTGTTGCACTGGACCTTAAGAATATACTGAGAATAAATATATAAATTATGGAACTATTGGCATGATTATTATCCAAATATACAAGTGCAGTATTGACAATTTTAGAACAGTCACAACTTATCTCAAAATAACAATCCAACTGCAAGAGAATGATAACAGATATAAGAGAGGGCCATTCTGTTGTCACTGAATAAAATCCTTGTCCATTAATGTCGATATAACGCTTGGAGAATTTTCAAATTTGGATTATTGCAGCTGTGTGCAGGTTTTAGACCTTCCAGTTTGAACTCAATTTGAATAATAAAAGTTATCAGTTTACTACAACTTTGAACACATTGGCCTCATGCTGCATATGTGTTTTACACCACTACACATCCCTAAGATACAGAACAAATTGGACTTGTCACTGATGATTCTTTTGTTCTATTGTCTTTCTGGCCCAGTCCTAACAATACACCATTCAATTATATTGCTAGTTTGTTCTATTCCCTACTAAAGTTTTGTGCAGCAAGCTCATTATCAATGTTGAGCGGGCTTTTAAATGCCATGTCCTATGTGCTGTTCTAATCAATGAGATGCATATTTCTGCGGTACAAATTGAGTTCAGAATGCCAGGTTCACAAAACTTCAGACAGCTGCAATAGTTCAACTTTGAAAGTTCTCTAAGCTTTATATAGACATTAATGGACATGTTACTCCTCTATGAGACCTGTTATCAGTCTCTTGGAGTTGGATTGTTATCACTACAGAAAAGATGTATAAAACATAAATGTATGATTTATGCATGACAAATGCTTTTGGCCACATTTGCCATACATAAACCATACATTTACAATACATTTGGGTGGTATTCGCAAAAAATGTGCATGTATATAGATAATAGACATGCCAATAGTTTCATAATTTTGAGATATCAATCAGAATTCCTAATTTACAGTGTGGAAGATTTAAATGAGTCATTTTCTTCAAAATAATATTTTGCCTTCACTCTGTACATGTCAATACTGACGTCCATGTTATGATCTCCTCAGACTGTGACATGACACTGTTTGTGGAAGACCCTACATTGGCTGCTTCCATGAAATATATCCCAGAAGTCGAGGTCAAAGTCCAAAATGGGGCAACTGCTGTTAATATCTGGTGTATAAACAACTAGCTGGCTGTAAACACCACAACAAAAACAGTATATTGGTGACTCCGCATCAAAACTTTCCATATTATTTATAAAAGAACAATTATTTGTTGTTAAGATGAGCGCAATGATCACACACATCAACTGTTTTATTCAACTGCTTTTAAACAACTGTTCGGGGTCTCACAGAGAATAAAAGCGTTATGCAAACGAGCGGCTCGGCTCATATTACACTGGTTTCCGAATTCTACCGCTCCCTCCTACAAGCACGTCGCATACCATTGGATAGTTAACATGTACAGAGGCTGTACTCAGTATATACATATTAGCTAAAAACTAAGCATCAGATCCAACATTCAGTAGCTAGCCAATGTCCATAAATAAATCATTGGACTATCTTCATCAATATCGTTTTTTCTATCACAGCATCGCATAGGGGTACAGTGCACAATGCGAGATATAGCCTACATATAAATCTCTTGAAGGATATTTGGGCTACGTTGCCAACTGCTCGCGAAGCCCTATCGGGTGCCAATTCTAACAGATAGCGCCCTTGACATCATTGCAAGTGGTTTAGAGCTACCAAACTTAGTACACATGTACTGCGGGACAATACCTAAATGGTGGTACCGTTAGTTCCACTATTAAGTACGTGTACTGTATGTATGCTATAATACATGTACATGACTAGAAATGCTATCATGTTACGAGTTTTCCAGTTACTCCAATCCAGTTGATGTTCTATGTCGGAGATAGTTCGTTCAGGTATGATTGTTTGAAACTAATACCGGCCGGGTTGTAATTACTTAAATACAGAGTCACTGTTCCATTTCCCCAGCAAGCGAATATTATGGAGAGGCCCCGGGGGCGAATAGGTAACTGTCATCTGAATAATCAAGTATTGTGCTATATTTTTTTATGGATTAAAGCTGGGGTCTTCAAATTCATATTACATATGCAACTGGTAATAGACCAGAAGCCTATCACAGTTAGTCGACCTTGACATGTTTTTAATGACATACTATTTATTATGATATAAAATGAAGAAATATAGCTAGCTTTCCAAATTAATGCTATCGGCGATGGTCCAGAAGTGTGCTAAAGATGACTTGACCTATTTTATCCGGTCAGTTTCTATTTTGTATGATATTTCATGAAGGATTATATCTACATCGTCCAAGTTTATACCACATACGCCTGGACCTGAACTCTATTGGATATCAATGACCTTGACCTATTTTCTAAAGGTCAAATCCTATATACCCACTCTAAGATCTCAGAATTCATGTCCCAGATGCAATTAATTTAGAATAGGCCAGAAAATTGATGACTCACCTTGATCTATATTTTCCAGATCAAATTACTTGATTTGATTATGAGCTATATAGAATACGTCAAAAGTATATTTGGTCATGCCCTAACAAAACCTCTACGCATTTTCCCCCCATCATTTAAGGCCTTAGCAAAAGCTGACCTGGCTCAACTAGCTATGTATTCATAAAATGAGACAACTACAGTCAACCCTAACTAGATCACATTTTTGTTAACCTACATGATATTGTCAAAGTTCTAAAAATACATCTTATGCAATGCAAGATTGCTTAGTGTAGACATTAACTTATAGCCGAGGGGTATTGAAGCCCATTGGGCTTTTTTTTCTCGCTGTCAAAACCTCATGATTTCTGGCTAATACTTCAGTAGTTAAATATGTTCTCCCCTATCAGCGGAACGACAAAAAAAATGAAAGCTAGCCCTCTACGAGATATTAGTTTATCATATTGGGGTCATTATGTCTCCCCCAACTATGTTGGGGGGAGACATCTAGTGTTTGTGCTGTCTGTCTGTCTGTCTGTCTGGATGGATGGATGTCTGGATGGATGTCTGTCTGCCTGGATGGATGTCTGTCCGTCCCCTTGCCTTGTCTGCACGATATCTTGAGAACTACTGGATGGAATTTCACCAAACTTGGATGGAAGCTTCATTGGGATAGCCCCCTCATTTGATTAGGTTTTGGTGTATGTGCGTACATTCATCCGAGTCCGTTGTCCGTCCGTCCGTCCATCTACTTGTACATGTATATTCAGGCCTTGTCTGCAAGATATCTTGAGAACTACTAGACGGAATTTCACCCCACTTGGATGGAAGCTTCAGTGGGATAGCCCCCTCATTTGATTAGATTTTGGTGTGTGTGCGTGCATTCATCCATGTCCGGTGTCCGTCCGTCCGTCCATCTACTTGTACATGTATATACAGGGCTTGTCTGCAAGATATCCGGAGAACTACTGGACAGAATTTCACCAAACTTGGATGGAAGCTTCATTGGGATAGCCCCCTCATTTGATTAGGTTTTGGTGTATGTGGGTGCATTCATCCGTGTCCGGTGTCCGTCCGTCCATCTACTTGTACATGTATATACAGGGCTTACCTGCAAGATATCTGGAGAACTACTAGATGGAATTTCACCAAACTTGGATGAAAGCTTCATTGGGATAGCCCCCTCATTTGACTAGGTTTTGGTTTGTGTGCATGCGTTCATCCGTGTCCGGTGTCCGTCCGTCCGTCTATCTACTTGTACATGTATATACAGGCCTTGTCTGCAAGATATCTTGAGAACTACTGGACGGAATTTCACCACACTTGGATGGAAGCTTCAGTGGGATAGCCCCCCTCATTTGATTAGGTTTTGGTGTGTGTGCATGCGTTCGTCCGGTGTCCGTCCGTCCGTCCATCTGCTTGTTCATGTATATACAGGCTTTGTCTGCAAGATATCTTGAGAACTATTGGATGGAATTTCACCAAACTTGGATGGAAGCTTCATTGGGATAGCCCCCGCATTTGATCAGGTTTTAGTGTATGTGTGCATGCATTCATCCGTGTCCGGTGTCCGTCCAACCGTTCATCTACTTGTACATGTATATACAATGAAAATCGCTTCTTTGAAATTAATATTTTTAGATACGCAGCTTTGTTTAAGATACTTATTGCTACATTCATTTTATAGCACTTTCCCTTAAATTATGTGCCCATTCAAGGCAAGGTGGGAGGTTGGGGGAGACGTATGTTTTTGCTCAAAAAAACAACCAGCATAGGCTTCATGCCGGAGCGGCAACTCAAGGGTCAAAGCGGGACCTCTAGTTTTGATTTGCATTTGTATTATTTGCATAACCCCACGAGTAGAGGATCATGGGTAAATTCAAGATGGCAGCCATGTAGGGTACCAGCAAAGATATTTTCGCAGAATTCCTACTTTTCTTCTAGGAAAATTGGGTGAAATCTATGTTTTATTTCACATCAATTGACTAATTTATCATCCATTTTTGAAAAGAAAACGCATAAATAAGATAAATAAAAAATCATAACTGTTTTGAAGATGACGTCACTGTGACGTCATCAAGGTGGACATCTTGGATTTTGTTATATTTTCCGGTAGAGCTTGGCGCAAGAGTATAGTGTGGTATGTTTCAGCCCCCTAGCTGAAGGGGTAAGAAAATATTTAGGGGGCCGAAATAGCTCCCCACCACCCACCACGCGCTTGGACATGTCCAAAAAAGACCTGACCAGATAGGGTTATTGTCATGCAATATGCCAACGTTAAGAGCAATTTCCTTTCTGAATTTTTTTCCGGGAGACCATTTGCGTATCAGGCCTTTAAACAGCCCTGGTTGTACTCAATATTCTTCATTGTACATAAATAAAGCCACATCCGTGTATTTCATTGTATTCTTGATTACACAACAACTGCTACTATTAACTCTTTCCGTCCACGCAGTTTATAATTCATTTAACTCGTTCCAGTTATTACCTTTACAGTGACCGACACCGTAGCCGATTAATAAACTAATGAAGTGAAGTAAATTTTCACGGGTATTTTCTATATCCTTGAAATCTTGGTCATCATGTATGGTCAAATTGTAGGCCAATGTTGCAGTAATACATGTATGTCATCGTTGAGAGAAAATTTGTTTTGAATCATTCAGTCCTTATTCAATCATCATTAGAATTGCGCTGCATACTCAACAGGTTATATTGCAGTTTATCTCAATGATAACGATATTTTTCACGAGCGGACAAACTCGGTTAACTGGATGTAAACCTCCTGTTAAAGCATATCATTTATGTGTTCGCTTTTACGCGTAGATTATTTACAAGTCGCTATTCTCTGTTTCTGGCCGAGTGGCGTGTAAGACATAATTGGGTAACGTTTACCAGTGTATTTCATGTAAGACATAATTGAGTAACGTTTGTCAATGTATTTCAAGACATAATTGAGTAACGTTTACCAATGTATTTCATGAGTTATCTCCCTTCGTTGAATTTACCATGAAGTGTTTCGGACCAAATTTCTGGTCTCAAATGAAGAATTTCGACACTTAAATAAAGCTATCACACGAATCTGGACATATTGAACCTTACGTAAGAAATAATTAATAAACAATATTTTTTTTAAATTAGGTTTATTTGCCAAATTTCTAGAGCAATTTGGGTATGATAAACGCAAAATTATATACATACCTTTATTTATCATCTAGTTACGTGAAAACTAAGATGGATTATTGCTCAACAAAAATACGTAAGCGGTGCGTATTCCGCTCATGGAAAATCACTTTAGAATTATAGAAAATAAACAACAGAAGCGAATAAACATTAACAAAAACATACATAAGCAGGGTTGGAGCAGTGTTGTTGCTTTTAGTAACGAAACAGTCGAAGCTGACATGTTGTTACTCAATTTGTTGAATTTCATGATCGCAGACTCTTGCTTCAAAATAACCTGCATGACTGGACAGATTTAGACTTTTGCTTCGGCTCATGTAAAACTATCAAGGTCCCAGTTTTGTGTAACGGTATATTGTGCTTTTATTTTACGTCCACACCCTTTCTTCACTGGGAACCATCGACAATGACTTGGCAACACTCGTCGTTTTGGGAATATTTCACAATAAATCTTGTCGAAATACACATTGCGAATAATTTGCGTTGATAACTGATTCAGACGGCATGCTTCTGTAAATATCCCATATCCCATAGTTGATCGTTTTTGTCAGTCATGCCATTATTCAAATATTTACACTACAATAATTGTTTCAATAACTGAGTTTTTTTCCATATCTTGGAGGCAGTCTATTCGAAAGCCGCCCTTGGTATTACAACTAATTAAATCTGGTGAAGAGAAATGCCGGCGAAACCATCTCATTGAAACATGTTGATGGGTTCGCCTCGAATCCCCGACTAGACAATTACAATTTTGACATTCTTAAGTATAGGCCTACCCTTTCGGATAATTATATCTCAGTCGCTCCTGTATATGGCATATACCACCTCTCGACATTTGTTAGATCTTCTGAGAAATTAGAACGTCACAAAGCATTCCTACAGAAACTGATTCGCCCAGCCAATACGTCGAATAGGAGGTTCCAGCCTCAAAACTTTGCCCAGAGACCAACCGTTAATCCTTAGCTGTGGAAGGTACAGGGTGCCATGCAGTCAGTGGAAATCTAAAAAAATTTGGATAGTTTTCGTTCTAGATTTTTCTGTATATACCCGTCGTTTCTGCAATACATATATAGCAAGGAAGTCTATGCATACTGATGTACATCGGTACTGTTTGCTTTAATATGTAGAGAAACTTCATCGGATCTTCGAAACACCAGAAGTTGAATATTAATACAAACAATTTCCATCTGAATTTTCCGTTGAATTGCTGATGTTTCAAACGCTGTTTACCCGTTATACGTTCTCTTGAAAATCGAATAAACTATGGGTTTATTCGATCTACTAGTCATATAAACTTCTTTGTGTGTCCCTATCCGCACTGTGTTCTAAGCTTCTAAAATATCCACAAGATAATAATAATAATAGCCAGCGTCACAAAATCGAAAGACCTATTTCGAATGAGAGCACCATTTCCAAATGGGTATAAAATAAAAATAATTTTAAAAAAATCACAAGGAAGAAACGATCAAACAGTTTCCCATGATGCCATCGAGACTTGACGATTTTCATTTTATGGAATCCTAATCATTGGCTATTCTTATTTATCCAACATCTTTATGATGTTCAACTGAACAGTGCGTGCAGTCATAGCGCGAGTGAGATACAGGTACATACTGTGGAAAACGACTAGGAAATTCATTTGGAAAGAATACTGGTCAATTATTATGTTTTCATGATTCCTATCTTGCTTACATCATGGAAATCTATTTTGATTCTTTTCTCTTTTGTAAGAAGCCATCTTATCTTATTATTCTTTTCATTTCATACACAGTTGGAATAAATACTAAGTCATACGAAATAGGTCTTTGGACTATTGACGCGGAAATCATTTTGTTGAAGACAGCTAAATATTGGATGTCGGACCTGCTGCTTACTATCTCAGTCTATGAAGTTTGGTTGACACATGTTCATCCTGGGGATCGATATGTTATTAGCATCTAATTGGCAATCCTGACTGATGTGGGGGTAATGGGCAATGTATATCTTGTACTACTACATTTTTCAATTGCTTTAATGGCAGATTCACCCGGTGTATTACTGCAAATATCTCACATTTTATAGTGGCTATTATCGCTATTGATACAGCGAGTCCTCGGATATTTCATGCAGGTCATATCATTATCCAAATATTTGTATTGCAGGAATTGTTTCAATAAACAATTATAATACCAGATACAGACTACCTTTATCACCAACCTGCCCGGGAGATGAACTTTCACACATAGCTGCATGGAGCATGTCTTCTAAGTCAATACAAAAAGTCCATGCTACGGAAGTACAAACAAAAGGCTTAACCGAGTGCAAATAATGTATGGTTATCGTATATTGTATTGTTTTATGAAAAAGCGGTTGATACACTTTATTGAACTGTTTTACGGTTAGTATAAATTAAGTTAGAGTTTTTGATATTCGAACCTAACCTCTCTTTCCGGTCTCTGCAGTTATGCCGATCGAAAAACATTGTCAGTTGTTCCTATTACATACCTCAGACTGTGACACGATAGTGTTCGTAAACAATTCTACATTGTCTACTTTCGGACAATCGATCACAGAATTTAATGTCAAGTTACAAAATGAGGTATTTATTGTTAATAAGATTTTTTTAAAACGTACGCAAGAATCACATATTTCAACTATTCAAGTCGACCACTTTTAAATTGTGTAAGACAATTTGGGGGAAAGGTATTGATGGGGACTCACAGGGAATAGGAGTGGTATATAAACAAGGTGCCAGGCTAAAATTACATTGGTTTGCGCAACGATATACCAGCACGTCACATATCATATCAGTAATCTGGAATCTGCTCCAATGTATCTAAACGATCAGTTATTATTGACGAGCAAGAAAACCCAGTTAAATAGATCTTATGGTAAAACAGACAAGTTTTATGTTCCGTTTTCGCACACATGTTATTTAAGCGTCTGTTATCGGTTTCCGGTCCAGTGGCATTGAACGTTTTACCATCTCATATAGTATAAGGCCTCTCTGACCGTATTGATAGAAGATTAATTAAAAAACGTGCAGGATATATAATGACATATCATATTAATCACCTATAATGTTAGCATTATTTGTTTCGCTTCAATCTCATATACCTGTAATGTCAATCTCATATGCCTGTAATAGCACTCGGGTCGCAAGGAGTGATCTCTAGATGAGGTTGTCCGAGTTGTTATAAATAACGCTACCATCCACGAATTAAACTACCGGACCATCATTATGAAGGCGACGTAAAATCTAATTATCTCTCTCCGGACCATCATGATCACTTGATGCAAAACATAACTGGATAGATTTAGATATTTGTTTTCGGCACATGACATGTCATCGTTAGTCGATGCTTTATTTGAAGGTATACTCCACTTAAGAAATAATGTTTTCATATGCGTGCTCATTGGTTATTTGATGCAGGGTTAGGGTGGGAAAGTTGATATCTTCGGACCATGGCGAACCCTGCGCCCTAAAATTAATAAACTTCCACACACAAACTCTTCTATAGCACTACTTAAATTGATTATCAACAAAGATTAGAACGAAAGGTTGAAAAATAAGGTAAAATTGTCAAACTTCTCCCCCATTTGCAATGTTGTTGAAACGTTCGCCCTGCGTGTCATTTGGCAACGTGCCAAGTTCAATGGACGAGTATATATGGTCTCTTATTAGGGAGTGATTCTCCCACCGGACTGTGAAACATACATTGATACAGGTCTGTTTGTGCCGTTTTGTTAATCAATTTCACGACGGAACAACAGTTAAATATGAGATAGAAATTCCATCTTATAACTTATTTGTTTGTTTATTCGATTGTATGGAAGCAGACGGCATTTTTGATCATTCCTCGTCTGCCTTGTAAGTAAAATCTCACAAATGAATACCTGCGCTTGTCATGGCATGATATTTTTGTTCACATCCGTCCTCTCATATATGAACGATCGTCTATGAGACATTCACTTAGCAACATTCGGTGATGTGGGAGTACTTGGCAATAAATCTTGTCGAGGTACACATTCCAGTTAAATTGCGTTGATACCAGGTTCAAACGGCATGTTACTGCAAATACATCTCATACATGTAGTTGATCCTTCATGTCAGTCATGGCATTATCCAAATATTTACACTATCTGAAAACCACTATCTTCGTATTTTCCCATCAGCTCAGTCAGTCGTTCGCACGGAGTGACGAGAGGCAAAGCGACTCATTTTCAGTGTATCCTGAATTCTATAATACTTATGTTAATAACATCAAGCTAACCGTGCAATTATTACACGATTTATCACGGTTATGTGAAATGTACATGTGTCAAGTGCAGGTGTTCATTAGGAGATTCAATTTCACAAGCCGGATGAGGAAAGGAACGTTTTCTTTCATACAAGTAACAATCGAATAAAACAAACAAATAAATTACAAGATGAAATTTCCTTCTCAAGTTTAACTGTTGTATCCATCGGGAAATTGATTAACAAAGCGACACAAATATGCATATATCCACGTAATTTCCCATCAGCTGACAAAATCACTCCCCATTTGAGAGACCACATAAACTCGTCCACTAACATTGGCACGATGCCAACCGAGACGGGAGCATCGTCCCGCATCAGTGCACGAGTTTTTTTTTAAGGGCAGAAAGGTTGTCAAAGTTTAAAATATCTTTCTTAAAGGTTAAAATACCTTTCGTTGTAATCTTTGTTGATAATCAATTTCAGTAGTGCAATAGAATAGAAATATTTTCATAAGCGTGCTAAATTGTTATTTTAGTCACGGTTAGTGTGGGAAAGTTTATAAATTTTAGGGCGCGGGCTTCGCCGTTGCCCTAAAATATAAACTTTCCCACACTAACATAGCTAAAAATAAGCATTTAGCACGCTTATGAAAACATTATTTCTCAAGTCGTATATCCACTGCGAGTGAGCGGTGGTAATTTATTCCATATTTCGCGTTAAATTTTCGGATTATGAGAATCCTGTGCGGTTTGATGACGTCATAGTGACGTCATCTTCAAAAAGGCATTTTTGGCGGATTTTCGGTCATATTTTTTGCATTTTTAATTTATGTGTTTTATGAACCCATGTACTTCAAGATCCTCATGGTACTCATATGAACAGTCACAATCAAAGCGTGACTGAGATATATCATTCTTTAGATGACGACTTTACAACGAATATTATGGATTAAGAATACTGATCAGCGATACGGATTTCATATTTTTGGGACATCATGACGTCTTGCCGGCATCATTGCAAACTGTTGACCGCTTCTCTCTTGCAGGAAGCAAGCCTATGTTTATGTATACTATGATTGTCTTTTTGAATTTGGTGCTAATACTGTTATATGGAATATGGAATAGGTCTTTGGATTATGGACGTGGATATTCTCTAATGGGCGACGGCTGAATTATGAATGACGGACCAGACGCTTGTTCTTTGCAAGATCTGCACGATAAATTAGTAAATAATAGTCTGATGTGAAATAAATCGTTTTACCAACTTTTCCTAGAAGAAATGCAGGAATTTTGAAGAAAACGACGAAAATATCACTTTTCTGGTACCCTACATGGCTGCCATCTTGAATTTGCCCACGATCCTCTGCTCGAAGGTTTATTCAAGTAGACTAAAAATTATACCCCAATATGATAAACTACAAATAAAATACAAGCGTCTCAATATGCCGTCGTCCATTAAATAATTTCCGCGTCCATAAAATATATCCAAAGACCTAATTCAGATAATAGCATTAGCACCAAATATAAAGACTAAATCATAGTATACATAAAAGCCGGTTAATTTCCTGCATAACAGAAGCGGTCAACAGTTTTTAATGATGCCAGCAAGACATCATAATGTTCCAAAAATATCAAATCTGCAGCGACTGCTTTGGAAGATGTTTTAGTAGGGTGAAGGAGGACTCTGTCTTGGGTTATTTGAGAGAAATCGGTTTGTTGCATAAGTTTTAATGTGTGTATGTTTTAATGTGTTGGATTACCAAGTTATTGGCTTGAATAGTTGTTTGATCGTCGCTATATAGCTGAAATATTGCTGAACGTGACGTTAAACCTTAATTCTCTCTCTCTCTCTCTCTGCATCGCTGATCAGTATTCTTAATCTATATGATTTTATTTGTAAAGTCGTTATCTAGATTATGATGTATCTCAGTCACGATGTGATTGTGACTGTTCATATGAACAATATGAGGATCGTGAAATACATACGATCGTACAGCCCCTAGCCCCGGGTTAAGGGGAATTAGACACAAGTTACGAAACCTACAACCATAGATCTTGCTCGCTACGCTCGTAGTTTGCTATCGGCATGCAATTTGAGACTCTTTAACTGGAGGCGTTTGATGACATAGCCCTGTTCTATAAGTTTCTGCCATATTTTGTTTGTGATGTTGATTAAAATCGCCACATTTAACACAGGATCTAGAAAATGCTACTAGGCGAGATATTTATACGCTATATGCAGGTCCCTCTGGAATATTAAAGTCCACATAGGGATTACGATGTTGAAATTTTGATCATTTCTTTTGTCGTAAAGTCTACGTGAGAGAAGCCCTTGTCGGATTTGACGCTTGCTATCAAGCGTATCATATTGCTAACCAGCTGACAAACGAAGTCAGCTTTCATTTTTTGTTTGTTTCGGAGATAGGTGAGAAAGTTTGGTGGGGAGGCCAAAATGGCCCACCCCCAGGCATGGTATGGTTAGGTATATTACCGATAATAAAAGGGCCACATTGCTTTCAAACTTCAACTCTAAGCTACTCTGGGAATGAACGGGCTCATTAACATGCTCATTACCAGATTGGTTGTCCCCCTAAAGTCTGGAGAGACAACGTCTCCACGAGGTTGAATTGTCTTCTCGAATCGATTGCGCTTTATCTAAATGAAAATTGAAGGTACCATCCGCTCACATGTCCCAATTTCAGACCTGTATTTTCGAACGTCTTAAAATTCATTTGCATGAAGAACAGCGGTCCGTGATTAGAAATGTATTTAAAGAATACCATGATGTCTTGCTGGTATCATTGAAAACTGTTGACCGCTTCAATCTTGTATGAAATCGCCTAGTGTTTTTATCGTTCTTATTTCATACACATTTAGAAATAATACTAAATGTCCTACGAAATAGGTATTTCGATTATTGACGCGGAAATTCTCTTATGGACGACGATTAGTGAATGTCTGAACTGACGCCTGTTATCGTGATCACGAAGGTCTCGTCGAAGTTCCCTCACATGATTTGTTATGGTTTCTAAATCCACAGTGCCTGACCCAGTTGCAGTTATTTCCTAGCGGTGTGGTAACCGGAGATCCAATTTGATCAACAGATAGATATTGTGTTTTGTTGGGTGCCTAGTCACGTTGACATCAAAGGCAACACTGAAGCTGATAGACTAGCTAAGGCAGCTTTAGATGGAGAAGTTGACCCTGTTGGTCTCCCATACAGCGATTTCAGACCATCTATCTGTGCATATGTAAGAAGGCTGTTTCAATCGCTATGGGATACTATGGATAATAACAAACTTCACGAGTTCAAAAAAACGGTTGGTTATACTCACCTGAACAGTGATAAACGCTTCGACCAGGCCATGATTAGACGATGTAGCATCGGCCACACACGATTAACTCATGAATATTTACTAAAACAGGAGCGGATTCCAAGGTGTATACCTTGCCATGAAGATCTGACGGTGAAACATATTCTCCTGGACTGCATAGATTTTAAAACTGTTAGAGATACTTTTTATCGAGCAGATACGCTGGAAGATCTTTTTAGCAGAGTGAAAGAAGATTGTATTTTAGGTTATTTGAGAGAGATTGGTTTGTTGTACAAATTTTAATGTTTGTACCTGCTTTAACGCATTAGTTTACCGAGTTTTTGAATTGATTACTTAGAATTTTGTTTGATCGTCGCTATATAGCTGAAATATTGCTGAATGCGACGTTAAACCCTAATTCTCTCTCTCTCTCTCTCCTCCAATTTCAAGATGGCATTCATCGCGCCAGGGGGGGGGGGGAGCCCATCCTCGACATCCTGCTTCGAAGTTCCCGCTTTCAGTATATCCAGTTGTTTGGTTTCTACGCCCCTTTGCTAATGTAGTTTTTCAGATAGGTAATTTTGTCTTTTGTCAAGATAGTATTAGGTGCTACTTTTTTAGATCCATCTTGCCCTTTTTGAGCGAGACCTGCTTATATTATCGGTGTCTCTGAAAATCGCTTCTGGAAGGTCAAATGTCAACAGTAGTGGACAGACTTATATCCATACTAAGTATATCGGCACACTTTCACTAAACGACTTCATAAAGAAAGCTTTCACTGAGCTATCAGTAAAACAAATCGTCGAGATTACTCAGACGGTTGAGGTTTGCCCCGCTCTTGAACGATAAAAATTTTCAGAATCTGACCGAAAGCTTCTTGGGAATACTTGCTATGAATTCTGAGAATGCTCGCGCATCTCACGGGATCGCGTGATTACGTCAGCAGTGTAACAGGATGCACTATAATAAGTCGTAGCATGTGATGGTTGGGGAGCTGTAACATAGCTACACCATCTGCGAATATGCTACTCACTCTTCTACGGCAGTTTTTCTATTGCTAAATGTGGTATGAACATAGTGCAGTGCCCGTACAAATGCAATATCTTCATGGGGGTGTGTTAGCAGTCACAGTCAAAGCGTCATTGAGAAAAAATATATTCTAGAAAACAACTTTGAAAATCAGATGGATAAAAGAATAATGGTTATTCATAGGGATTTGACAATAGGAAAATCGTAATATTTTGCCGGCATCATTGAAAACTGTCGACTGCCTCTGCCTTGTAAAGAATTAGCTTGTGCTTATGTGCTGATCTGCTATGAGTTTGATGTTAATACTGTTAGTGATAATAGTGTTAATAGTTAATGTCGGAAGCCATAAAGCTTACTTTAGATCTACTACATACAAGAGATATCATTTATGGGATGTTTCTTTATTGATAGAGTTGCTTGAATTTCTCATTAAAAATATCTATGTGAAATTTGGCAACACAATATATCAGCAGCATATAGGTATTCCAGTGGGTACTAATTGTGCACCCCTGTTGGCTGACCTGTATCAGTTCTCTTATGAATATGACTATATGCAGGCGCTTTCAAAAACCAATCCATTCAAAGCCCGTTCTTTGTCATTCACCAGACGCTATATAGACGATCTTCTCGCTGTGGATAATCGCTATATAAATGACGCAGTGAAGGATATATATCCACCTTCACTGGATTTGAAGGAAACTACAGATAGCCCTACAGGCACATCATATTTTGGTCTATATCTCTATAAAAATGAAGCGGGCATTCTCTCTCGTCGACTTTATGACAAAAGAGATGATTACAATTTCGACATCGTAAACTATCCCTTTCTGGACAGCAATATTCCAGTGGGGCCTGCATGTGGCGTATACATATCTCGCTTAGTAGCATTTGCTAGATCCTGTGTTAAATGTGACGATTTTAGTCAACGTCACAAAACATTGTTGCAGAAACTTATAAAACAGGGCTATTCCACCAAGCGCCTCCACTCAAAGTTTCTCAAATTTGGAGATACATATCGCATCGATCCTGATAGAAAAATACGAGCGTAGCGTGCAAGATCTATGGTCGTTACGTTTCGTAACTTGTGTCTAATTTCGCTTAACCCGGGGCTAGGGGCTGTATGAAACCATGTACTTCAAGATGCCCATGGTGCTCATATGAACAGTCAGACTCAAAGCGTGACTGAGATATATCATTGTCTAGATGACGACTTTACAACGATTATTATGAATTAAGAATACTGATCAGCGATACGGATTTTATATTTTTGGAACAGCATGATTTCTTTTCGGCATCAATGAAAACTGTTGACCGCTTCTCTCTTGCAGGAAACTAGCCTATGTTTATGTATACTATGATTGTCTTTTTGAATTCGGTGCTAATACTGTTATATGGAAAATGTGGAATAGGTCTTTGGATTATGGATGCGGATATTCTTTAATGGACGACGGCTGAATTATGAATGGCGGACTAGACGCTTGTAATTATGAAAGAGGACTGTCGATTATGGGCGGTGAATGTGTTTAAGGGTGAGTGCTGGTTACTGAATTTCGGCTGCGCCACACGCATTTTGAGAAAACGGAGACAAACTCGATAGCGAAGGCATCAGTAAACGGTATTTGAAAGAAGTACGCTTGGTCGCTTTTCGATAGAAGGAAGAAGATGAGCTTCTCGCTGTTTTATTAAATCTCCCAATCCGTACAGTTAAGTTATCTCTCAAATATCGGTCTCCGCCCCATAATTCTGAATACACCGGGGGAAACGGACAGTGGCTTTCATTAGTGCGCGCTTTTATCCACATACAAATCTTGCTTAGTCCACAGGATTCTTTGGATAATATTAACCATGCAGAACCAGACTCGATGGCAAAGAACATCCAATAGGATCTATTAAACCAGAACTGTTTCCCTTAATGCTTGCTATCTGCACATTTATGCACACATAAATATCTGCACATCCACCGACACATAAAAAAAATAGTCAGTGAATAGGATTTGATGTATAGAACATGTCTTGCTGACATGATTGAAACTGCTGACCCTTGACTCTTGAAGGAAACCATCCTATACTTTTATTAGTTTTATTTCATACACATATGGAATCGATGATGTGATTCGAAATGTCTTTCGATTATTGACGCGGAAATACATTTATGGACGAAGGCTGAATATTGAATGTCGGATCTGACGCTTACTATCCAGCCTGTCATATTGCAAACCAGCTGACAATCGAATTCCAAAGAATGACCTGGTCTCACCTAAATGGAGCGAAACCAGCTTCATTTTTGTAACATCGTTAAAATATTTTGCCGTAACTAAGCTAGAGGGAAGACAGCTATCGGAAGAATGGATGACATCTATTTGGCGAAGATAGAGTGCGAGATTATCTATAAGGTACGATTCCACGGGAAGAAAGAGACCTCTTTTGTCTGCCACTGACTACTAGTATATAAATCAGCCATTGTGTTCCTGTACCGAGACCCAGTGCTCCATAACCATCACCCATTATGCTTAACCATAGTTTATTGCATTTCCGTAAGTTATTATACGTGACTCGCGTCATTGTGAGATCTGACCAGGTAAATCAATCTACCGACATAAGCACCATCGCACCAGACATCAGAAAGCTATTGTTCTGATAATTTGTTCTGTGTGGATAGGTTTACCCTCATACATTCGATCGGTTTCTAACTCAAAGAGACTCGAAACGACTCTCGTGAAAGGTTATCTACCGGCGATCAGAACTTAGCAACAACAATTATTGCTTCTACCCCTACAGAAACTAGAATTGATCAGCATTTTTATTTATACTGACTGTAATAAATCTAGTAATTTAATCACTCCAGAAACTCTTTAGCCTATTCCTTGAAATATTCTGCAATTGACCAGATATTGTCACGATGAACCTTTAGAGAAACTCTCTGATTGGCTAGACGGTCTTAACTCTCTGATTGGCTGGATTGTTTTAACTCTGATTGACTGGATTGTCTTAACTCTCTGATTGACTGGATTGTCTTACTCTCTGATTGGCTGGATTGTCTTACTCTCTGACGACTGGATTGTCTTACACTCTGATTGGCTGGATTGTCTTAACTCTGATTGACTGGATTGTCTTAACTCTGATTGACTGGATTGTCTTGCTCTCTGATTGACTGGATTGTCTTACTATCTGATTGACTGGATTGTCTTACTCTCTGATTGGCTGGATTGTCTTATCTCTCTGATTAACTGGATTGTCTTACTCTCTGATTGACTGGATTGTCTTACTCTCTGATTGGCTGGATTGTCTTATCTCTCTGATTGACTGGATTGTCTTACTCTCTGATTGACTGGATTGTCTTACTCTCTGATTGACTGGATTGTCTTATTCTCTGATTGACTGGATTGTCTTACTCTCTGATTGGCTGGATTGTCTTATCTCTCTGATTAACTGGATTGTCTTACTCTCTGATTGACTGGATCGTCTTAACTCTCTGATTGACTGGATTGTCTTATCTCTCTGATTGACTGGATTGTCTTACTCTCTGATTGGCTGGATTGTTTTATCTCTCTGATTAACTGGATTGTCTTACTCTCGGATTGACTGGATTGCCTTAACTCTCTGATTGACTGGATTGTCTCCCGATTATCTCTACCGCCCAATGAAAATCCCGGATTTCTTTTTGAGAATTTTGAATTGACCTATCAAGTGCTTTAAAACTGTAAGATATCCCGTGTGCAAGGTTGTTTCTATATAACTGTAAGATATCTCGTGTTCAAGGTTGTTTCTATACAACTGTAAGATATCCCGTGTTCAAGGTTGTTTCTATACAAGTGTAAGATATCCCGTGTTCAAGGCTATTTCTATACAACTGTAAGATATCCTGTGTTCAAGTTTGTTCCTATACAACTGTAAGATATCCCGTGTTCAAGGTTGTTTCTATACAACTGTAAGATATCCCGTGTTCAAGGTTGTTTCTATACAGCTGCAAGATATCCCGTGTTCAAGGTGGTTTCCGTACAACTGTATGATATCCCGTGTTCAAGGTTGTTTCTATACAACTGTAAGATATCCCGTGTTCAATGTTGTTTCTGTACAACTGTATGATATCCCGTGTTCAAGGTTGTTTCTATACAACTGTAAGATATGCCGTGTTCAAGGTTGTTTCTATACAACTGCAAGATATCCCGTGTTCAAGGTGGTTTCCGTACAACTCTATGATATCCCGTGCTCAAGGTTGTTTCTATACAACTGTATGATATCCCGTGTTTAATGTTGTTTCTATACAACTGTAAGATATCCCGTGTTCAATGCTGTTTCCATACAACTGTAAGATATCCCGTATTCACTGTAGTTTCTATGAAACTGTAAGATATCCCGTGTTCAATGCTGTTTCTATACAACTGTACGATATATCGTGTTCAAGGTTGTTTCTATACGACTGTAAGATATCCCGTGTTCAATGTTGTTTTTATACAGCTGCAAGATATCCCGTGTTCAAGTGGTTTCTATACAACTGTAAGATATCCCGTGTTCATGGTTGTTTCTATACAGCTGTAAGATATCCCGTGTTCAATGTTGTTTCTATACAACTGTAAGATATCCCGTGTTCAAGGCTATTTCTATACAACTGTAAGATATCCTGTGTTCAAGTTTGTTTCTATACAACTGTAAGATATCCCGTGTTCAAGGTTGTTTCTATACAACTGTAAGATATCCCGTGTTCAAGGTTGTTTCTATACAGCTGCAAGATATCCCGTGTTCAAGGTGGTTTCCGTACAACTGTATGATATCCCGTGCTCAAGGTTGTTTCTATACAACTGTAAGATATCACATGTTCAATGTTGTTTCTGTACAACTGTATGATATCCCGTGTTCAAGGTTGTTTCTATACAACTGTAAGATATCCCGTGTTCAAGGTTGTTTCTATACAACTGTAAGATATCCCGTGTTCAAGGTTGTTTCTATACAACTGCAAGATATCCCGTGTTCAAGGTGGTTTCCGTACAACTCTATGATATCCCGTGCTCAAGGTTGTTTCTATACAACTGTATGATATCCCGTGTTTAATGTTGTTTCTATACAACTGCAAGATATCCCGTGTTCAATGCTGTTTCCATACAACTGTAAGATATCCCGTATTCACTGTAGTTTCTATGAAACTGTAAGATATCCCGTGTTCAATGCTGTTTCTATACAACTGTACGATATATCGTGTTCAAGGTTGTTTCTATACGACTGTAAGATATCCCGTGTTCAATGTTGTTTTTATACAGCTGCAAGATATCCCGTGTTCAAGGTGGTTTCTATACAACTGTAAGATATCCCGTGTTCATGGTTGTTTCTATACAACTGTAAGATATCCCGTGTTCAAGGTTGTTTCTATACAACTGTAAGATATCTCGTGATCAAGGCTGTTTCTATACAACTGTAAGATATCCCGTGTTCAATGCTGTTTTTATACAACTGTAAGATATCCCGTGTTCAAGGTTGTTTTTATACAACTGTAAGATATCCCGTGTTCAATGTTGTTTCTATACAACTGTAAGATATCTCGTGTTCAAGGTTGTTTCTATACAACTCTATGATATCCCGTGTTCAAGGTTGTTTCTATACAACTGTAAGATATCCCGTGTTCAAGGTTGTTTCTATACAACTGTAAGATATCCCGTGTTCAATACTGTTTCTATACAACTGTAAGATATCCCGTGTTCAAGGTTGTTTTTATACAACTCCATCAGTTTACAAGATTTTGTCCAAACAATGTGCCAACTGGGAGTCGGATAGATGGCCACTCATAGTCATGGCATCATATACACATATACATACATATGTATCTTGTCATGTTGTCATGTACAGCAACCCTGTCAAAAGGTCAGCATTCGAGTGTTTGTATATGGTTTGTATATGTAATCTTCAACATCTGTTTATTTTTTGCTTGTTAATATGAATGTTTAGTAACCCATCTAGTAATAATAATGTATTTATGTATGTCCTTTCGTATATCTAATATGTTGCAATGCCATAGGAAAAGGCAAAAACAGCAGGGAAGGCCCTGTCGTATTTGTATGTCATGTAGAATTGTTTGTGAGGTGTATGGGGTGAGTGAATGAATGGGGGTTAACGTCGCTTTCTACATTTTCAGCTATATCACGACGGGCATGACAAGGCGAGGGGTGGGCTACCTACTTGTCACATAGCAGATCTAATGATGCCATTTTTAGTGATGTCCCATTGAAATATCATGCTGTAGACAGACATGACACCCCACCCAGTCACATTATACTGACATCGTGTGAACCAGTCCTTGTACTATCATCTTAATGCTGAGAGTAAGAGAGAAAGCAACAAGTTCCGTTTTTCAAATCTTTGGTATGACTATGCCGGGGATTGAATCCAGTATGTATTGTTGTATGTCTGTGAATACATGCCTATGTATGTCTAAACAAAATACATATATATATATTTATAAAAAAAGTGCCACTGATTCAGCGTGTTTGATTAATTGGAGTTTTGAGCAGGCCTTGTTAGAATAATTACTGTTATACTTCAATCCATATACACGTCAGATCCGCTTAACCTGGGGCTAGGGGCCGTATGAACCCATGTACTTCAAGATCCTCATGGTACTCATATGAACAGTCACAATCAAAGCGTGACTGAGATACATCATTCTTTAGATGACGACTTTACAACGAATATTATGGATTAAGAATACTGATCAGCGATACGGATTTGATATTTTTGGAACATCATGATGTCTTGCCGGCATCATTGCAAACTGTTGACCGCTTCTCTCTTGCACGAAACAAGCCTATGTTTATGTATACATGATTGTCTTTTTGAATTTGGTGCTAATACTGCTATATGGAATATGGAATAGGTCTTTGGATTATGGACGCGGATATTCTCTAATGGACGACGGCTGAATTATGAATGACGGACCAGACGCTTGTAATTTGGATTATGGACGCGGAAATTCTTTGGTGGACGACGGCTGAATATTGAATGACGAATATAGACACTCGTCTTTCTAACGCCGTGGAATAGAATCTGAAATGATATGTTTTTAATTATTTCTGCATATGGTTCTATTCCTGTTAGAATCCCAATACAGGTTAGAAATAAATCTATTTTTTGTCATCTTGATTATGGTGATAATCCTTCAAAAACTTCGTTTTGACAAACTAATATTTCTGTTGTTTCCTTCGAAGGTTATAGACAAATGTCTCTGGAGAACATAGGCCTATGCGTCATGTGCTCTGGAAAAAAATGAAGGCTCGCACGTCAACTGCTTAGCAGTGATTCACTCATGTCAAATATTTCCTACTTTTCAATGTCTAGGTTTGCGTGCTTCACTCCTATCAATAATGATATACTACGAAATTTACCCTGCAGTGCTTTTTGGTAAGCCCATCAATTCTTATGAATATGGTGTTATGGAGATTAGTTTACTGAATTCGACTCATCGTTCACAGCCTATGGCATAACACGAAAAAATCAGACATATTCAGCGTGGTCACCATTGAAGGATTGCTCCAGGTATGTCGGTTTCATTTCCTGCTAACCACAAATATCAGAACTCACTTTGTACGCTGGGTGACTCCAGTAGATATATTTCACTAACGTATATGGATGAGAGGGAAAACGGACAACAGGGAGAAAGGGAGAGGGTTGGTATGCTGTAGAATTGCGTAACGTTCACGTCCGAGCACTCTGAGAAATCATTATCTCATATCCAATCTGTGACTGTCTACGATACGGCTTTCTGAAACGCATGAACATTCGACAGTGTTGTCATAAGAGTCTCGAAGATGCCATGAGTGGAAAGGTGAATTGCTATGTTTTAAACGTTTCTTCCCTAATTTTGTGGCACCTGAGATAATGAATGGAAAAAATACTCGGTGTCCTCTGTAGGATCTTCGCAATTACAACCCGTATGTCCAGTTCAACTAGCTGAAGCCTCGTCTCATACGTCTTTTACTATTTAAAGTTTTCTGTTGGTATATTTGGACACTGAATTTACGTCTACGGTCTATGTCTAAGATGTTTTAAAATGGCACACAAAGTATCTGAGATGCTACGTAGACTAAAACTACCAGACTTGGATGCTGCTGAGCGGACTGATATCAATCACGCTTTACAAAAGTCCAAGATTGTTCGGATGTTGACGGTAAAATGTTATCAGATCAAAGCAGTTCTTGTCTTAAGCGGTTTAAATATGCACAATCAGAATGATGAGGTACAACCAAGTATAGTTCTTTATGTATAAAATATATCGTTGACATCCCTAATCTTAACATTATAGGGGTAATTGCTAAATCTGGTGAGATTCACAACATATATGATGAGTTCTATACCTTTTACAGAAGGTTGAAGACTAGTCTCAATAGGGTGTAGATGTCCGACATCAAAGCACCTCTCCCCTCTACAATTCTGCTAGGAGGTTGTAGAATTCCTCTGCAAGACATTTGAAATTGACAGGTGCCTACAAGTTGAGGAAACAAGTGGCTCGGTTACCAGAAATGATCATATTCTAGTGAATTCAATATGAGGGCCGAGAGGAGTCATCGAATATCGCGTTATTGCGAAATATCGCGTTATAATTGGGCGATAATGACCGATATTGCGAAATATCGCGTTATAATTGCGCGATAATGAGCGATATTGCGAAATATCGCGTTATGATTGCGCAATAATGAACGATATTGAGCGATATTGCAATATTGCGAAAAATTGCGTTATAATTGCGCGATAATGAGCGATATTGCGAAGTATCGTGTTATAATTGCCAGATAATGAGCGATATTGCGAAATATTGCATTATAACTGCGCGATAATGAGCTATATTGCGAAGTATCGCGTTATAATTGCGCGATAATGATCGATATTGCGAAGTAGCGCGTTATAATATAGCGCAATTATAACGCGATATTTCGCAACATCGCTCAATATCGCTCATTTTCGCGCAATTATAACGCGATATTCGATGGCCTCTCTCGGCCGTCATAAATTCAAGAGAAAAACTCGTGTTGTAGAAAACTCTCTTCTATAAACAAAAACACGTTCAGCTAAGCAGACTGAAAGTGAGAGTTAAAGCATTTGGATAAATGTTAGTTATGACTGCAAGGTCCACAAAGGAAACGCTGCGCTTTATCATCGGATAAAATAAACAACACAAACAAAAGCGAAGTGCTTCGAAGAGCAAAAACTGCTTTTCAGCTCTCTGTGATGAAGCAAAAGTTGATAATTCCATTGATATTTCTAGGCCGATTAGCAAGAAGAATAAAACGGATGCTTAGGTGATCAGGATAAAAGGTAATCAGGAGGCTGAATGCAAGGAGTCTGCTGAGATTGTAGAATCACAAACAGTTCAGGTTTATTAGAAAGATTATTTTTTGCCTAAATTGGAAAACGACAGTGGTTAGAACTAATCAATTTCTCTATAAGAATGCTCTTATACTGCATTGTAGAAGACAGTCGTATTGATGATACACCTAGTGGTATTCTGGTGGTAACTTGAACTTTAACCCAGATGCTTATGTGATCGCCGTGATGACCAGGGACGATGTCAGTAAAGAGCTACCTGTGATAGTAGTTATATTCTTAATAAAGATACACCCTTGGACTTCACACAATATAATAGCGTGGTCGACCTTTGGTGGACAAGAGTACCTTGAACCAGAGTTGTCAAACGACAAGTGTGTGTCGCCTGGAGATCAAGTAATTATGGAACAAGCGATAAAAAGCAAAAGAGAGAAAACAAAAAAAAGATCAGAAACGTGAAAGGAAAGAGAGGAAGGGATCCATTGAACGGTAAATAATGGATAAGTTAACACTCTATTTCTTAGTATGTACGGACTTGTGGGTTATTTCCTACTCTAAATACAACAGTACCTTCGTTATTTTAGGAGCACACTATCTTAGAATAGCACACATTCTAGTGCTGAAAATTTGGTCGAGACTCGTGCGGGATTCGAACCAGCGATCCCAGAGTCAGGCACCCAATCGCCAGCACTGTATGTCGGCGATCTAAACCACTCGGCCAACTGGCCTCCCACAAAAATAGGAGGTAGCAGGCCGGTAGTCTTGAAAGCGAACATACAGTACCCCTCTGATGATCGTAATGACATAGCTCCCACGGCTGAATAGATATATTTTGTATCATTTAGAAAGTGATCGTACAACAGTACCCTCGATATTTTGGGATTACACTATCTTAGAATAGGTTTAGATCGCCGACATACAGTGCTGGCGATTGGGTGCCTGGCTCTGGGGTTGCCGATTCGAATCCCGCACGGGTCTCGACCAATTTATCAGCACTAGAATTTGTGCTATTCTAAGATAGTGTAATCCCAAAATAACGAGGATGCTGTTGTACGATCACTTTCTAAATGATAAAACATATACTCCAAATATAGACTAAAAATGGCTTCGTCGCCAACAATCCTTCAGTGGAATTGCAGAGGCATTTGACCAAATTTAAATGAAATTCAGTTGTTAGTTCAAGATTATGGACCGTCGACTTTTTGTCTGAATGATACTTTTCTCAATGAAGAAGATAGAGATAAATTTGAATTACGCCAATATACATCTTATCATTCCTATACATAATAATAGCGCCCAGTGCTTAACATCGACAATAAAGAAGCTATTTTATCTTATCTTACGCTTTGGAAGAGCATGGAAAAGCTACTTGCGGCTCTTCAATACTTATTAAAATGGGTGTTTTACATAGCGCTCTTGACCTAAAGTGAAAACAGGAGCTTAATTTATAGGGAAATAGGTGGTGTACACGGATTGGACTGTTTTGTGTTCTTGGATACTGCAGTTTATTCAAAGGTAACTGTAATTCGGTTCATGGGATGACTTTTTCGGATGTAATTTGCATAACGACAGTGTTTTAAAGGTTGAGTCACGCTTACATAGGTAAATCTCATTTGTTTGTGACGGTAATCAAGTCATTTTTGCAATCGAAAACTTGCAAATCATATTTTTCTTGAAGTTTATATATTACGATATTAGTAGTCAGTTGCATGAAATGTACTTGTGGTTGACTAAAATATAATCCCTGGCCCATTTGCGGGCTTTCCCTTATTACATAAATATGCCACATCAAACCCTATAATGCCTCACAAAATACCAAAATAGGTCAAGGTACACATTATGAACACAAAAGACCATCATAATTCCTTTGCAAAAGGTTTGATTTTGCAGGTTGAGGATATAAAAATTCAGTTCCAAAACCAACACACAAAAAGGAGTTAATATCTTCAAAATAATGTATCATATATCCTGATGCCGTTTCTCAAGGAATGCGCATATCTGTAATACATGATCTCAATATCAATCAAACTGTCAAGTCATAAAGTTTCAGATTTAAATTTCAACGGTGATAGAAGTTTAGGCAATACTGGAAGTTTAATAAGCTTGGCCATTCCCTTCCTCAACCGAGCCTAAGATTAAATTTTATTTATTCTTGGGTAACGAATACGACTTTCCAGCATTACAATGAAGTCTTTTGATTTTCTGAACTTTTGGAAACATGAGCAGTGTGACTAACGTCACAGGACCTACGAAGTACAGTAGGCATTAGGACTCGAACGCGAACTGAACTCTTTGAAATCCCCACCCCCAGTTGAAATCCTGCCTATATTAAGATGGGCACCGCCCAAGTCAGAATCGCCAGTGATTTTCATCAAAAATCACCAGAAATTTTCATCAAAAGTAGGTTAGCTCAGAACTTGTTGGTAACAGTCTCCAGTCTCCTAATGCGCCTTCATTCCAAAATAAATAACGATCGCCGATGTAATTTTACAATTTTTTAATTAAAGGAAACAGATTGAATAATTAAGGTTCAGTAGATTTCAAGCTTTACGTGTGAAAAATACATTTACATATCTTTAATGGTTTTCAGTGCCTTTGTCCAGGATCAAAACAACTTTTTGAATCACATTATTTTCCCAACAATACAACAAATTTTTATATATAGTACTATGGTAGAAAGGTAGCATTTATGTAGTTTATGGTAATTCAACTCAAGACCAACACCTTCTATGCACAAGATAATAATGATTCTATGTCATTCTCCTGAGCATAACCTGTACAAAGACGAATAAATAGCGTCTCTACATCACGTTGTTATCTAGATATATGAGACAACACATTTTGGGTATCGGCAATCTGATGAATGTACTATTCCGGTTTTCTTGTTTCACATTATATTCTATGGCGGTTGATCGATTTTCTTCATTGATAAACGTTAAACCACCTCAGCTTCGTTGTGTGAATCAGAATTGCATTGCTGTGACACACCAACACACTCCGTGGCAGTGATTCTGTATCCCCTAATCAAGGAATCAAAATGGATCAAGATTTGAAATGACAAGAGAAATTTAGACATATTTTGTTTACACATGTAATTTTTTGTTCAAATTATATCCAAGTGTGATATATAGTCAATATTCAAGAGGTACAAAAAAACCCCCAAAGTATGTCCTCATATTTTCACATCCATGCCAAGAAATACTGCATTGAAAAGGGTCCATTTAGCCTACCCTGTTTTATCGCTCTAATCAGCAAATGGCGGGGTCATATTTCTGCTGTCAAAATTGTATTTCCCTCCAAAGTCTTAACCCTTGAATCCAAGTCACACACTCTCTGATGCAAAGTAATGATTGTCCTAACTATCCGATTAGCACATTATGAACATGTCGTCATAGTGTACATATCATAACTCACATCAATGTTTTCTGCTATATTATTTCAATGATATGGTTTAACAATTTAAGTTATGCAAACAGCGCTGATTGTTTGAGGGTATATGCAGTAGGCCTATGCTGTCGGGCAATTGTGGAATTGTCCCAGATGCACGTTAAGATTAACCTCAGTAATAGGGCCATGTGGCATACAGTGGAATGTATTTTTAGCCGGACAGGACTCGGTGGTGGTAACTGATACTCATTAAACGTGATAAAATGCTGGAGCAAAACGGACCACAGTTTTCTTGGCATGATGATCAAAGTTACTTTATCTAGTTAAATTCTACCCAAAGAAAATAAATTAAGACCCTTTAAACAGCTGTCATGGCTTTGTTTCACCCTCAGTAAACTGTTATCATTGTTGCTCACACAGACTAATCTGAAGGATGATACCACATCTTTCTTTCTTCTGCTGGGTTATTGCACGAGGCTAATTGGTTGATGTAGGATACTTCACCATCAGTGGGTAATCTGACCTGAATTTGAAGCCTGATGTGGTCAATGATGAAATGTTTGGATGTGAAATAGGATACACGTTAAAGGCTACAGTTTACATATATCTATAACAATATACTGAAGTGTTAATTATAAATCTTATTTTAATCAGAATTATTTCAGATCAGAACTTGCTGGTAACAATGCCCTAATGCACGTTCATGCCAAAAATAAAGGTTCTAATGTCAATGGTTCTCCTTATGTTGCCGACGAAAGGATTCGTATGGACTCACTGACTCATTACCGGACAATTTGCGATCTGTAGCCTACTTCGTAGGAAAATATGATCACTCAGTGTATGGTATATTTTGTCCCATCTGTCACAGTGGAAATAGTCATATATACATACTAAATGGATGACCCCAATCAATGCACCTCACTACTTTTATCTCTTGAAAGATGTGTTTACTGATAGACAAAGTTATTATACCATGGCCAAACTGAGAGTATTCCAGGACATGGCAAGGACATGCTAGGGACATATCCAGAATATTTACCAGGTGAGGGACAAGTCACTCTCTAAAATGGAGGTAAAAAAGGTCATTTTTCCTCAATAACTTTTAATTAATTCTTAACCAATGCTTCAAAATTTCAGGCGCATTTATCTATCTATTGTGCCATGTCTCAAAATTAATTTATTGATAGAAAACAACCTTTTTTATCTCCATTTCAGAGAGCGGGGTCACCCTAACCTGTTATGCATATGAAGGTGAGTAGAGTTGTCATTGAAGGTACTTTCTCACATCTGGATTCCAGTCAGTCTAACACAACAATACAGGTTTATTTTCATTTTCTGTTTACTTCACACCCAAGATGACAGCAAACAAGTACATCACAAATGATGCAGACAGTTTTCCCTTCTACCACTTGTCCTATGAATAGTTTCTCAAAGCTGATGTGATACGTCCTACATTGACATGATGTTCTGTCTACCATCATGTCTGTAACCAAAGCTTCAAGACTAAATCATAATCAGGTACATGTTCCAGCTGTGTTCTTAGGTCTTTGTGTTTATGACATAATTACCCATCATCACTGTCTAACATAGTGCAGAACAAGTTACTCTATACAGTGCTTATAGTGATGTGTTTATTAAGGGCTTTTGTCAAGAGTTCTTCTACATAAAAACATGAAGCTGCGCTATCGAAACCCCTCGGCTCTGAACGCCAGCTATTATAATGTAAGGGTGTCTCTACCAATTGATTGGCTTGTGGGAAGAAATATTTATCCCTGGTATTGTAAGTGTACTTTCTTTGAAAAAAAAAAAAGTTTTCCTCCCCTTAAATTAATTTGTTTCTTGAATAAATACATACACTATAGATATACGTTTGTCATATCTTGGTAAACACAACTAAAATTGCTGAAATGGAAATCATTAGAAGAGAGCCAAATTTGGGGAAACATTTAAGCGGTGGGAATATAAAATGACGTGTGGCAACTAAAAAGTGTTGTTAGGTTAGGTTGTTAGCAAAACAAAAAAGTAGAACTACAAATCATGTTGTGAATAAATTTTGTTTATTATAATTACTGATAAAATACGAAGCTGCGCATCAAAAAACCCCTCGGCTCTGGGTACATTCATAATGTATTCAATTTGAACCAAGATGTCAGGAACACCAAGCAGTCACAAATATACAGAATATCAAAAATTTTGCAATTAGAAATGGCCCCTAAGATTTCCGTCCAATCAGAGAAACCGGTATTCATTACATAAGTTTCTTGATGCATCAATGATGTATATCAAATTTTACATCGAGCATTTGAACGGTATCAGAGATAGAGATCATTAATTATTTCGCATAAATTAAAGATGGCCGCCCATCTGATGTGGTTATTCATTGAAAGTCTCTTGATACATTGATGCTGTATACCAAGTTTCGTATAGAACACTGAAATGGTATCAGAGATATACATCATTGAAGATTTTGCATAAATTAAAGATGGCCACCAAGGTTTCCGCTCAATCAGAGAAACCAGAACTGTCATTTGTCGTAAGTCTCTTGATGCATCGATGATGTATACCAGATATTACATCGAGCATTTGAACGGTATCAGAGAACGAGATCATTAATGATTTTGCATAAATTAAAGATGGCCGCCCATCCTTCCCCCCACTCAGAGGAACTGATGTGGTTATTCATTGCAAGTCAGTTGATACATCGATGCTGTATACCAAGTTTGGTATAGAACACTTAAATTGGATCAGAGATATATATTATTAAAGTTTTTGCATAATTAAAGATGGCCACCAAGGTTTTCGGTCAATCAGGTCCTGATTCAAAGTATCTGGATGTATCGATGATGTATACCAACTTTCATATAAAACAACTGAATGCATGGTAACAGAGATATGTATCATTATCGATTTCGCATAAATTAAAGATGGCCTCCAGGATTTCCAGCTAATCAGAAAAGCCGGTTTGGCAATTCATTGAAAGTTGCTTGATGTATCGATGATGTATACCAACTTTCGTATTGAACAGTTGAATGGTTTCCGAGATATGGATCATTATCCATTTCGCATAAAATTAAAGATGGCCGCCGAAGTTTTCACCCAATCAGGTCCCAATTCAATAGGCTTCTGGTCCTCGACTAGGTAAACATGAATTGCAGGCAAGCACCTAAAAGGTGCGTGGACCCCTCAGCCTGTTTTTTTTTTAGTCAAGTAGGATCAGGGCTGCATCTAGAGCCAGTTTAGTTTTGGAAAACATATGGGCACCCAAAACTCAAATGAAACAAAAAAACGAAAGTGTTGTTTTTGTTCAATTTGAAAAGATTTCTGAAGGAAATACTCCTAGAAAAAGCTTCTGGAAGCCTCAATATCGATCCGATTGCATAGCTGGGTATTGAATTTCATGTTTTGTGATTGATCACAGGCTCTTTGCGCCGAAATTCACTTAAAAAAATTGGACCCTCAATAATGAATTACGAAAAGGAACTGGGAGTTTGGGATCGGAACCTGCAAAAAATCCCTGGATACCGTATATAACAGACTTCGGTTTCACGTGAGTGATGTGCTGGGATTACAGCATGCAAGGAAGTGTAGCTTTATCAGTGGCAATTTATGCATTGCACAAGTGTGATAACAAGTAAACACACTTATTGACACAGGCCCACCCTTATCATTATTTGGGGGGGGGGGGGCATAAGCTCCAGGTATGCAAACTGATTCAAAATTGCACACAGTCAGGCTAAAAATGGGCTCTCCTAATCACTCGTTTTACATAATTTCCAAGGTACAGTAACATGTTTGGTGACAAAAATTGAAGCATTATGTTGTACCAGTTAAATGTGTGGACACAAATATGGTTCATGCAAAAGTTTTAGAATAAATCATATGATGTAGAATAGAATGATTTAATAGCAAAATTTAAGAAAAATGTTGTCCTTCATTCAACTTAATAATCATGAATGGACCAGGCTTTCTTATATCAGGAAACCTTCAAAATTCACAATGAAACATGCAACCAAGGGTTCCCGATGGGCATAGATAACAGTGCAAAAGCTAAGCCATCAATAAATTAAAAAAATTAAAAAAATTAAAAATCATGAAATTATCACAGCCATCTGAAAATCTAATCATTTCATCTGTCAACATTCAGGAAGCTCTCGCCAAAGTTTGGTCAGGCCCGACTTGATAGATCTGCAGACATTCAGCGGACAAGAACATGTTGATGGACATAGATAACAGTGCAGAAGCTACATGTAAGCCATCAATAAATAATAATTATTTTTTTTTTAAATCATGACATCATCATAGCCATCTGAAAATCTAATCATTTCATCTGTTAACATTCAGGAAGCTCTCACCAAAGTTTGGTCAGACCCGCGTTCATAGATCTGCAGATATTCAGCGGACAAGAACATGTTGATGGGCATAGATAACAGTGCAAAAGCTACGCCATCAATAAATAATAAAAAAAATAATTAAAAATCATGACATCATCATAGCCATCTGAAAATCTAATCATTTCATCTGTCAACATTCAGGAAGCTCTCACCAAAGTTTGGTCAAGCCCGACTTCATAGATCTGAAGAATATTTAGCGGACAAGAAAATGTTGACGGACGGACGCTAGGACGGACGGACGTACGTACATGGCAACGACAAGACCCCACAGCCCTATGGGCTGAGGGGTAATAAGCATACCAAATTTGGAATTCTTCAGTGGAACCGTTCTCCAGCTATCTCGCTCACGTACGGACATACGGACGTACGGACAGACGGACGTACAAGACGACAACAATACCCCATGGCCAAAATTGGCCGAGGGGTAAAAACTTGTTAGTGGAACAAGATGAGTGAATCATATTAGTAGAATAAGATCAATCAGGTGGGGGAATGGTTAGGCATTCTTCGCATTGTGTAAGAGAATAAATCAATAAATCAGTCATCCAATCAATAAATAAATGTGATAGTATACAAACATGATATAGAAATTATATGCAAACTTAACATAGGAATTAGTGGATTTTATTAGACAAGGGGCATAACTCTGCAAAATACTTTCTGACACGACTCATTTTCGATAGGCATCTAGTTCAGGTCAAGAGAAACAACTGTATCACGTTAGGATGTTGTATATGGAACGGTTCTGAAATTATCACAATAACAAATCATAAATGGATTTCTATTCGTAAAAAGGGGCATAACTCTGCAAAATATTGTCCGAGAGGACTCATTTTCGATAGGCTTCTGATTTACGTGAAGATAAATAGATAACAAGTTTGGTTGCCATGCATGAAACGGTTCTGTAGATATCGCGGTAACGGACGGACGGACAGCCGTACATGATGACGACAATACCCCTAGGCCAAAGTTGGCCGAGGGGTAAAAAACAAGCCATGTATCCATTTGTTCATCCATGTCACTGGCTAGTAGTATGAAATGCACTGTGACGAAGGGCATGTTTTCATGCCACAGAGTAGTGCTATGATTTTAGAAATTTTGCCTTGTGATCATTCTAGGAGGGGGAGTGAGAATGGTGAGTGTGTGGGGTGTGACAGAATCATTGTACAGGTGATGTACTAATACACCTAGAATTTGTACTTTATCTACAATAAAGATATATTATACATGTATGTTCAACTGGTGAACCCCCATCTCCACTTCACATCAATTAACCATATTCCTGACCATTTTCCCCAAGTAGATAAATCAGCCATGGACTCACCTTGAAGATATTACAAGCCAGTTGTATGTTTTCTATATCATGAAGCCGTAGATGTGAGGTAGGTATAGCACCGCTCTTATTATACTGTAACATATCTTCCCTCTTCATAACATCCTGCCAAGAAAGAGAGCATTGATCATGGACTGTTTGAACATGTTCGATGTGATCACTAGACAACAAATGTAACTGATCATTTTTGGATGGAGCACATGTATATGTATATTCTATGTGTATTTTCAACTACATCGACATGAATTATATAATTGTGCAAAACTCAACCATGTAACAATTTAAATCAGCAGATGTACATATGACCCACATGTACAAGCAGGGCTTACATTTCCACAGGAAGCCAATTCCCATCAGCCCTTCTCGGCTCTCCTACAAAATAATTCAATGGAATCCAACAGGTTTCTGTAAGATTTTAGCAATCTGTACAGAAATGATGTTGATTCTCATTGAGTTAAATTGCGAGAATCTGTTTGGATTCACATCAATTTCGATGAGAAGCAAGCTAGGTCTGTATTCACTACATTAATTCTTGGGTGTTCTCCCAATTTACTCCATCAGCCATTGAAATTTGGTAACTTGTTTTTTTAAAAATTATAAATCAACCAATCAACTGTCTTGTATCCTGTATGATCCCAGGCTCCTTAAATCAACGCAAGTCCTACCTCCATGACCTCCATACTCGCATTGTTCCCCCACTGTTTCAGACTGGCATGTTCCAACCTCTTGGTTTATTATAGTGCTGTTTTGTATACTGGTATCAAATAACTGAGAACTAATGATGAATAACCCTCGGCTACATTTACATCAGCAAACAAAATGGAAGTGAAAAACAAAACTGCTATAGCCCTATCCCATTCAGCTATTGTCAGGTTAGAGTTTGTGAAACCTGCTAAACTGAATCAGATAGGGAACAATCACAGTAAGGGATGTAGGGCTGGCACTGATTTAATGAGCCTAACTACGATGCTGTAATCAGCAATGTTATCATTAAATGCAGTTACCAAAGTCGAATTTATGCAAAGAAATGTGTAGGATGTCGCACATTGGCAATTGCAAATTTGAGGAAATAATAAAAAAACACCCAGCCCAACACCATTGAACACTTGAAGGAGAAGAAGGCTATGTGATTATGTTCTCTTGATTATGCAGCATGCTCAGCGAACAGTGACATCATACAGCAGCCCTCAAAATATCCATGACATTCAGCAATTCTTGAGGTGAATGCTCAGAAGCAAATCAGTTCACCTCAGTTTACATGGTGTTGAATGTGTTTTATTTTAACGACATAAAATATTTGCTGAAATGGGTTTCTTATTCACGAGGAGAGCTGTCTAGGCTCACTACCTTGTTACTATTCGCATAGTGTCTTAACATTTGACGAGACAACAACAGTGCTGCTTGACATCACGAGATAATGTTATGCGTAAACAGGAACGATGTCTTCCATTCCATGTACATAGGGCATTATGTGACCTAGTGCATTTGATGTCCCAGAATTTAGCATCAAATGACATGCATACATGTACATATGGGTTCTGTATACTGAGCTCAGATGATCTCATAGATTTCCTGACATAATTAGCGATGGTTCTTTTTGTTAACCGAGTTTTTGTTCTCCCCTAAATGGACTCATGAGGTTTGATTATTTTTGCCGAGTTTTTGTTCTCCCCTAAATGGACTCATGAGGTTTGATTATTTTTGCCTCAGACCAATTTCATTTTTACCAAACACTCAATCAAAATTAATACGGCTGAAAATCGAACATTTTCAATCTTCATATTTCACCTTTGAAGGTGAACTGCAAATCTTTCAAATGTTCTGCTAAAATGACAGAAATCAAGGCCTCTGTAGTTATATTGCTCATATGTGGTGATGGTTCTGTGGATTATTTTCTTCTTCCAAGTATACGATAAATCAAAACTTATACAACCTGAAAATGGTAGCCACACCTTCCGAAAATGTCATTGATTGCCTCCCATTGCTTTTTGGAAAGTAATGACGTTATAGTGATCCTCACTCATTCATCCGATGTACCATGACGTCATGTAAAATGATACATGTACATTAACTAAAACTTGAATGAAGGAGAAATCTGTAACGTCATAACTTTCTAGAAGTAAAGAGAGACAAGCAATTTAAGTTTTCAATTCAGATTTATAACAGGATAACTTTAGTATTGTTATTCAATTTAGCAAAATATATATCGTATAACAGTTACATGTATATCACATAACACAAGATATGTAAGCAACATATTAGAAAAAAAATTAAAAGCTTTACAGTTCACTTTTAACAAGGATGTGTTGTAAACATATATATGTTTTAGAACAGGAACGAAGACAATTTTTTACACACAGATGTTGCAGCAAATTGGTAAATTATATGTTTTAAGAGCACCAGTCAATGTTTTTAACAGATTTATCTATATTTCCTTGGAGGCTGATAGACTGGTGATAATCCAATATTCTGTCTATCATGTCTATCGATAGTAGCGGGCTGAGATAATGAGAGACAGTCCGTGGAACATCTTGCTCATCAATATCATTCATTTCAAGAGCACTTCAACCGAGAAATTTCATTAGGCACAAGATGTTACAATACACCAGACTTATCGTATATATCAAAGCCAAATATGGTTCCATCTTAACTCCATTTTCGAGACTGATAACTCTATTATCTAGATAGGCGAACAATTTCCTCAGCGTGACAAGACCAGTGCGAAGACGAAAAACCATGCAAATCAATACAGCACCCAGCTAGTATGTCGTTTGCGACAGTTGGATTTTCATCAAGTTGGCCAAGTTCAGGATTTATTGTTAGAACAAGTTTATACACAAACTGATTTATTCCCAAGCAGCATGAACACAGACATGATAGCTATGAGGCGGATTCCAAGCAAAACCGTACTAGTAACTTCCATTTCTGTCCGTCCTTGACGGATTATGACATTAGTAACACCAATAACTTGGAAAACATCATACACAAACAATGTTCACTAAAATGTGTCAATGAATTGCATAAGATGAAAATAAACAGGTGCCCCTATGAATTCTTTGTACAGTTTATAGTTTAGCGGAACAAAACACAAATGACATTAGTAACATTTGTGTTACTAATGTCATTTGTCGGTCAAAATGTATTTTGTGTATGTACAAGAAATTTCTTATAACAGAAGCACTTGCATATGCTCAGTGGAATTAGGCGAAGCATATTGATGTATCTGTACCATTGTCATTGTACATGTATGTCATCGTCCATGCTGTAATCTTGAGCCTTTTCAAAAAAATTCTAATGTCATTTCCGTCAAGGGAGTTGGACAGAAATGACATCAGAAACGTTTTTCAAACGTTAATAGTAGCGATGTATTGGTATTTAATATACTGGCAATGGTACATATATCTCAATACGGTCAAGCTAGTACCACTGTAAATCTTTAATTGAATAATTTAATTGACATTTGTTTTGTGGTGAATATTGTAAAAAAAGTTGGATGGACATATGACATTAGAACAACCCGGCTATAGAAATTCCAGGGTTTATGTCCATGGTCGACCAGAAATCCCTGGAAATAGGCTGGAATCCCTGGAATTATGCTGGAAACCATGGACAATGTCCATGGTCACATTATGCTGGACCCTGGAAACCATGGACAGTGTCCATGGACAGCATGGACAATGTCCATGGACAGCATGGACAATGTCCATGGACAGCATGGACGATGTCCATGGACACCATGGAATTACAGGAATTCACCACTTCTTCAGCAAGGAAATTGGACTTAGAAAAATTATAATCAAAATAGGCTGGAAAAAGCATGGAAATTGTGGACTATTTTCAAAAAAAAAAAATAGACACAGGAAGGAAGCAATCAGAGATTGCTCAATTGTATGCCCCCCCTTCCGCTTTAATCCGACACTGCCCATTGTTCTGTTGTTTATTGGTTGGTGGAGGCCTAATTTGGATAATTATAAAAATTCTGTTTCAGTCACTTTTTTTGCCATGCCTCACACAATACATATTCCAAGTATCAACCAACAAGTGATAATACGATGTTTCGATGCAAGATGGTCACCAGGGCTTTCGCCAAATCCGAAAATGTGACCTGGTTATGAGACCTACATTCCTTGGGAGTATATTGTGGTGAAATTATGAAGCAATCAGTGAACTTTGACTTTTGCACCCAATTCACTCTTTTGGGGGCAATTTCATACTTCAGGACCTATGTTGTCTGCTTTGGAATGTAGAATAACATATAATATAGCCATTTTCCTGGTCCAAATCGGTTATGGACTGAGATCCAGCCTGGACAAATAAATATATCCCATTCACTTAGGTTTGATAAACAAAGGGCCATGACTCTTGAAAATATAACCGAAAGCAGAGAAACTTCACGCTGCATACCAATGGGTCACTGACCACATATCGTGCAAATTTCATACTTGTCCATACAATATTAACCGAGATCCAGCCCTACAGGTCTCAATTCACAAAGATTTGAAGAAAAAAGGGCCATAACTCTTGAAAATAAATGCGAAATTTGGAGAAACTTCACGCTGCACAACTACAGGGCACTGACCACATATCCTGCAAATTTCATAATTGTCCATAAAATATTAACCGAGATCCAGTCCGGACAAGTCCCAATTTACAAAAATTTGAAGAAAAAAGGGCCATAACTCTTGAAAATATAAGCGAAACGCGGAGTAACTTCACGCTGCACAACTACAGGGCACTGACAACATGTCCTGCAAGTTTCATAATTGTCCATACAATATTAACCGAGATCCAGCCCAGACAAGTCCCAATTCACGGAGAATTCAGGAACAAAGGGCCATAACTCTTGAAAATATAAGCGAAACGAGGTGAAACTTTACGCTGCACAACTGTGGGGCACTGACCACATATCATGCAAGTTTCATACTTGTCCATACAATATTAACCAAGATCCAGCCCGGACAAGTCCCATTCACAGTGATTTCAGAAAAAGGGCCATAACTCTTGAAAATTATACCGGAACTCGGAAAAAACTCAACGCTGCACATCTACGAGGCACTGGCCACATTCCATGCAAGTTTCAATCTCGTCCATCAAATATTAACCGAGATATTGCGCGGACAAGAAATTCGGACGGACAGATGGACAGACGGACAGACGGACGGACAAAGCGATCGCTATATGCCCCCCCCCCCCTCTAGTTAGAGGGGGGGCATAAATATGCAAGCGGCACTTTTCCTTGTTTTAATAAAATGGGCAGTAAATTTAGCGATCCAGGAAACCAAGATGGTAAATCGGCGAAGATACCGTCTAGTTGTAACACTGAAAAATCTTTGATATTTGGTTCATACACCATGTAAGAATCATGAGACAATGCATGCAATAGCCAAGTCTGGGGACAACAATGTGTCTAGACTTGTGCCTTTTCAGCGACACAAAGACCCAGATAATAGCTTCCTACATGAAGTAGCGACCTGATATTTCTATCTCCCGACAAACCACACTATTCGGCAGGAATATATGCAGAACTTTCTGGAGAAGAACGTTTACCATGAACCATGTCTGAGCCTTATTCTTATTCCGATAGCTTAACCTTATTTGCATAGCTTCCCGATCTACCACACTATATTCCCGATCTACCACAATTCTAATTGTAATTCCAAGGGGCATTACACTTTTATTTCAGCAGTGACTTGTGCAATCTTTTTCACTAATTTCACCAACTTAGTAATATCAGACGGTGGTATGTTAATTCGACATAAAGACTGAACTGCCCAAATTTCAAATATGAATCATCCTCAACCCTGCCTATATTGGTCCAAACATGTACTTGTAAAAATTGGTAACACGATTTGTCATCACCAGAATGAACAATTGAAACCACAGTACCAGATTTTAACTAATTTACTCTACACATACAACCTGTAACCATCTGGGTCATCTAAACACGGTAAGACTGACCCTAGGATCGTGTGTATCTATTTTCAGCCTACTTTCTGCAACTATACAAGGGACCCCGGAATCAAATCCACGTCATCAGCCAATCGGCTAAACTCAACCGACATAACCCCAACGTAACCTGCCATTTTCAAGTTCTGTACTGTCACACCGGTTCTTCAGAAACTTATTCACTACACTCAATAATGAGCAGGTTGTTCACAATGTTCTGTGATTTAATGTTCTGAGACGTTCACAACTGAATCCCGTTCAAAGTGATTTGGAAGGGCTCCTGCACATTTCTGCAGCTGAAGGTCTACTGCAAAGACTTGTGCCCATTTTGCCAAAGTGTGATAATTGTATATACTGTGGAATTCCTGATAATGTAATATTGTGTCTTTTAGTATTCCGTTAATAAGATGACAATGAATATATTCAAGTGTAGTAAGATGTATAGCCACAAAAATGGCATTGAAAACAAAACAATTATCTTGACAATTTGACATCAATAAATTAAACTAGGATGTGGCCTAACATACATTGATCCATATAATCATAGCAATTATTCATTTCATACAGTTGTTTAATATACAAAATGATTATTCTTATGTCTCATGACTGAATCTAGTGCCTGCATGTATGAAGTCAGAAATCCAGATATATTCTGCTACATGAATGAGTTGCCAAAATCAGTTGATCTGCAGCAATACTGTAGAAAACATGGGGAAACCCTGGACAATTCCATGGGGAGGACTGGACATTGTCCAGCCTCACAACCATGGAAACCCTGGACAGTGTCCATCCTCGTCCATGGAAACCCTGGACAGTGTCCATCCTCGTCCATGGAAACCCTGGACAATGTCCAGCCTTGTCCATGGAAACCCTGAACAGCTCGTCCATGGAAACCCTGTACAATGTCCAGCCTCGTCCATGGAAACCCTGGACAACGTCCAGCCTCGTCCATGGAAACCCTGGACAACCATTTCCTGCCTTTCTCAAAACAAATTTTCATACCGTGGATTCAGAGCATGGAAAAACCATGGAAAACAGTCCGAATACTCCAGCCTTTTTCCAGCGTAAGTCTTTTCCATGCTTTTTCCATGGAAACCCTGGAATTTCTATAGCCGAGAAATGACATTAGAAACATTTACGTTTCTGTCTCTTTATTATACTGCAGATATTGTGCAGTGTAAAACTGTTTATATTCAGATACGCATACATTACACAACGTTTGTGGGTTTAGCAAACACAGTACAAGACACAGAGTCAGTTTTTTGACATTTTTAATGTTACAAACGTCATTTTCCGGTGAGACGGACAATTTGACGGAAAGTGGTATAGTTTTACATGGAATCCGCCATAATCATATAAAAATTCATTTATATATCCTTATTTTTAGGATGAGTTTTCTTGCTAAAGCGCAAATACTTGTGCTGGATGGAAACCCTATACAATGTCCAGCCTCGTCCATGGAAACCCTGGACAACGTCCAGCCTCGTCCATGGAAACCCTGGACAACCATTTCCTGCCTTTCTCAAAACAAATTTTCATACTGTGGATTCAGAGCATGGAAAAACCATGGAAAACAGTCCGAATACTCCAGCCTTTTTCCAGCGTAAGTCTTTTCCATGCTTTTTCCATGGAAACCCTGGAATTTCTATAGCCGGGAAATGACATTAGAAACATTTACGTTTCTGTCTCTCTATTATACTGCAGATATTGTGCAGTGTAAAACTGTTTATATTCAGATACGCATACATTACACAACGTTTGTGGGTTTAGCAAACACAGTACAAGACACAGAGTCAGTTTTTTGACATTTTTAATGTTACAAACGTCATTTTCCGGTGAGACGGACAATTTGACGGAAAGTGGTATAGTTTTACATGGAATCCGCCATAATCATATAAAAATTCATTTATATATCCTTATTTTTAGGATGAGTTTTCTTGCTAAAGCGCAAATACTTGTGCTGGATGGGCAAGTTCCTTGCGAGAATCCAACTCTACACAGGTCTTATCTTTTAATGCAAAGTATAGTGTACGGGGCATCGGATATACATGTAACCTTGAAGACAGCAAGCTTAGTGTACAAATATTACTGGAACTTTCCTCGGGTAACTTCACCATTGGTCATATTATGCACATTTCAAATTTTCAATTTTGATCTCCTCATAAATGTCTAACAATAATGCAGTCAAGTGCAGGTTAACCAATAATACTGGAAAACAAATACATCTGTGAAAGCATCCAAGCGTTCTGATAAAACAGAGAAAGAATTGGTCCTGTTCGATGAGATTCTTATGTATTTTGCTCATTGCATATGTGGTACGAATTTGGAAAGTGTAGCTTGAATTATTGAAGAGACTTCATCAATACTGTAATGAAAGTCAAGGCAAATGAGAGTTACATATTTGGTACCTGTGGACAATGGAGACAATTTTGCCGAGGTGTTGAACTGGTATAAAAAATGTGCACAAATCAGTCATGAAAAATATCGATGGTCTTTGCTCCATGGATAGGGCACAAACTATGGAATACAACTTTATTATATACAGGTCTATAGTGTTTGTAATACCAAGGAAATCGGTGGGCTGGATATATTTCAGTCTCAAGCATGGGATTCGGTTAGATACAATATAACGTCACTAGAAGGTTCTCCTCCCTACGAAAAGCCTAATTTTAACATAGACGTGAATGGAAAACCTTTCAAAAAAGTGTAGTTCAGTTCCGATTTTAATACATAATTTGAATAGATCTATTATCTTTGTACTTGCTAGGATGTGTAATTCTTTAAGGAGCCTAGATTTTCAGGGAAAAACTGTTATGCTCCATAGAGCTCTGGTAATAAGAGTCCCCCGGTTACGAGGGTCACTATTAGTTGACTGAACAGCCGATCTTTTCTTTCAAGCTGATCAATCTCACTTCTATTGTATCTAAGATAATATATGAAGCAGGTCAACGTCATTATGAGAGTTCCCCATGATGATTGCCCGACAATGTTCCACAGTTTTTTTGCCTTTGCATACAATGGCATACATGGATTTGTATATTACTTGAATCCGGCACTTCTATCACAATTGTTTGATGATCCAATGGATTTACCTATCCCCGATAAAGAACACAGCACCGAAGATGAACAAGGGTTATGTGTAACCCGGCAGCTCGCCATTTTGGGTTTTGTCAATAACATGCAGCTTCGCATAAAGATCGAGCCCTTCAGGTTGCACATCACTGGCAATGACAATACATATTGTTATAAAAATTTGATTTCTTTGTCAGTGATGTTGAAGTTGGATTGAAAGATGAACTATATTATAAAACTTGAAATAAAGATTACCTTTTTTCCAAAAGTAAGCTTATACATGTCATTATGAATACATGTACAATTGAAATTTGGTCTGAGATGTGGGTGTGAAATGCCTGGACAAATATGGTTCGTGCAAAAGCTTTAGGTTAAATCATGATGTGGAATGGGTTTCGATACCAAAATTAAAGGAAATGGTGTCCTTCATTGAAGGCGACACAAAGTTCTAAACCACCAGGGACTCGGTACTGCGGGATTCCCCCCGCCGGTTATTTAATATAATTGTACTTCTGAAATAAAATAATGTCATTAAACTATTAGTAATTACTATAAAGGAATATATTTAATCACAGGAAGACAGCCTATGTAGAAATAGATAGTGTCCAATCCATCAGAACACTATGAGTTATCCAGTGTCGGGGAGTAGGATACGGGAATTTATCCTGTTTTCTGGCGAAAATACCCCACGACCGCGAAGCGGGAATGGGCTATTCGCCAGGAAACAGGATAAATTCCCGTATCCTACTCCCCAACACTGGATAACGAATTTATTTCTACGAGCAGCCTTTTAAACTCTGGAAAGAACACAGCACCGAAGATGAACAAGGGTTATGTGTAACCCGGCAGCTCGCCATTTTGGGTTTTGTCAATAACATGCAGCTTCGCATAAAGATCGAGCCCTTCAGGTTGCACATCACTGGCAATGACAATACATATTGTTATAAAAATTTGACTTCTTTGTCAGTGATGTTGAAGTTGGATTGAAAGATGAACTATATTATAAAACTTGAAATAAAGATTACCTTTTTTTCCAAAAAGTGTAAGCCTATAAGCATGTCATGTATATGAATACAAGTACAATTTGAAATTGTCCGAGATGTGGGTGTGAAATGCCTGGACAACATGGTTCTGTGCAAAAGCTTTAGGTTAACCATGATGTGGAATGGGTTTCGATACCAAAATGAAGGAATGTGTCCTCTCATTGAAGGAAGCACATAAAGTTCTAAACCACCAGGGGACTCCTTGCAACAAGGGACTCCCCGCCGGCTATTATTTAATATAATTGTACTTTGAAATAAAATAAATGTCATTAAACTATTAGTAATTACTATAAAGGAATATATTTAATCACAGGAAGACAGCCTATGTAGAAATAGATAGTGTCCAATCCATCAGAACACTATGAGTTATCCAGTGTCGGGGAGTAGGATACGGGAATTTATCCTGTTTTCTGGCGAAAATACCCCACGACCGCGAAGCGGGAATGGGCTATTCGCCAGGAAACAGGATAAATTCCCGTATCCTACTCCCCAACACTGGATAACGAATTTATTTCTACGAGCAGCCTTTTAAACTCTGGAAAGAGACGTGATAAACCGTGTCTAACACATGCAAACCAAATACGAAAAAGTGAGAAGGAAAACGGGAGGAGACGCGTCCGTCAAATATTTGAAATATTCGGAATCTGCATGGTATATTTCATAGAAATATGACAAGAAATCTTGACTTTTGCTCGAAATTATACGACAAAAGACTGTACAGCGCTAGAGTTTAATCGCCGACTCTTCGGCTGTTCGGCCGAGCCGGAGTCGAGTCGCCGAAAAACACTGCACACTCGCTGACCAAAAACGTCTGAAAATGGTCTAATCTTGAATTAAACAGCGTGTATTAAAAATGTGTACTATCTGCTAACAGTATTTTGATTCATATAACCTAGAATGTACACGTCAAATTCATGTGTGCTCGAATATCAGCGGTAAACTCCCACATCATGCACATTGTATACCGAGCTCAATAGTCGAAGACCAAGACTGAGTCAAGCGTCAGCCAGATTTCGTTACCGTACCGTAAGCTGTTCAAAATCATCAGTCTCTACGCACAGTCACAGTACACTATCTTTGCCAGATTTTTCCAGTAACTGTCGGACATATTATCGGTCAGATTCACGGAGTTGATATCCGGCATATTCTTTATTTCTAGTTCTGTCACTGGCAGAACACTCCAGCAGCCATGTTTGTTTACACTGAACACGGTGGCTAGCGCCGCCTAGAGGTCAGTCAGTGCCGTAGATTCAAGATTCAAGAATTTTATTGTACGAGACTGACACTCAATGCTGAGCAGAGTACAACGAACGACAAAACGTTGTCAACAATTAAATTTTAAATTTGAACAATAAAGTATATATAACAAAGGATACATAAACCATTTAGCTATATCGTGTTATTGGTATACAGAGTAGAGTAGGAGACGAATATTTATCCTCACTTCACGTGACCGCTCTCGGCCAATGAAGACCCAGGATCTACTGGGAGTAGAAATAAAAGATGGTACCCTTCCGTAGACTAAAACCATGTTGTGCCTAGCCGGAGGGCTCACATATATGTACTCTAAGTATGCTAGGTATCTTAAGGCGTGATAATTGTACAGATTTGTGGTTAAAGCATGCACATGTATCCAGTTGGAATATATATATGTCACTTACCCCTGCTGTCAAGCAGTAAATTATTCTAAGTCCAGCCAAAACAAAAAAGATTAACCCAGAAAACTTTCAGAGTCCAAAAGAAGTCAAAAGTCCAGCCTAAACACATGAGATTGATCTAATCAAAACCCCTCGGCTTTCCCCAAGTGATTGTGACCCATGTGTAGTGTGAATTGGGGAAGAAATAGCTCTATGTGAGATGATCAAGATATACTGGTAGTACATTCAGGCATATAGGACAGAAATAGAAAATTATATATCTGTAAAGGGGCATAACTCTGTAAAATATGGGTCGAGGGGAGCCACTTTCGATAGGCCTCTGCCTTAGCAGTCTGTAAAATAAGAATCGAGACGAATAAGCTGTACCGAACATGGATCAGCAGATTTAACTTGTGCATTCAGCTACAGATAACAAAATTGGAGATTATTACATCCGAAAGGGGAACTCCATAAGCCGAGGCGAGTTATCCTTTGTTGGCTTGAAGAATACAACAAAATAAATAAGTTTCCAAAATATAGTAGCTATACCGAACACAATTCTGCAGATATAGTTGGTTACATTCAGGCATATAGGACAGAAATAGAAATTAATATATCTGTAAAGGGGCAGAACTCTGTAAAATATGGGCCGAGGGAAGCCACTTTCAATAGGCGTTGAAAATTTGGTGGTTGTATCTCAAGCGGTTTGGCCTAAAATGCATTAACGGACGGACGGACATGGCAACGACAATACCCCGAGGCCAAAATGGCCGAGGGATAAAAAAACATTAACTGTTACGCTGCTGAATTCTTCTTTATGGTGCACTGCAGAACTTCCCATTTTCACGATGTATTACACTATTACACCTGGGTTTTATGAGCAAAAATATCATTCATACGTGTGTGTCAAGATTTGCCTTTCGTAGAAGCCAGTTCATAACAGTTCGGTCAACGTTTATTTTATTTTATGTCGAAATATTTAAATTGTCATTGTAAATACATTTTATTGTAAGAGGCTACATTGACTTCACCTTATTATCGCCAAAAACAACGATTTTCAGCGAAATAACGCTCGAAAACGTGCTTTTTTTTCGCTGTCTTCAGCATGGTCGTGTTCGGCTATATGACCGCCATTTCGAAAGATCTAGGTCTCGTTGTCAAGGGGAATCCAGACACTGCCTTCTGAGGCGCGCGATGACGCGCACGCACCATGACGCGCATGCACCATGACGCGCCTAAATTCAAAATAAGGTACGCTAAATTCCGCGCACCTCGTTAAATACCTACGCAGTTTATTTATTATGTCCGCTGTTGTCAAAATCCTCAAATAGCCGCTGCCGAGAACCGCGAACTGAAACAGGAAGTTGAAATCGAGAGACAGGAAGTTGAAACCGAGAGCCATATTTATCAGTCAATTCGATTGGCTCACAGGAAAATGGCAACCTAGCAGTGACCAATGCAGATACTCGTCTCTTCCCGCATCCCTCTATGACGGTTTTGTCATGCGGTTTTTTCCTCCCGAACTACAGCAAATTTTGAACTTTCTCAGGTCGCGACGACGTTCTATTAATTATGGAGAAGGAATCTAAAAGAACTGTTAACGTCAGTACGATAATGAAGTGGAATACTGGTGGCTTAATTCGATTTCAGTCAACCGATGACGGTAAAGTGGCCCTAGTTTGGTGCGCGATGTGCGCCAAACACAGCGACAAACTCATGAACTTTATACATGTTATACAGACCCCCGTTTTCGTGGGCAAGCGGCGACCGTAATATTTGAAGTGAGTTGTACTGTTCAGTGTTGAGCCGGTGTAAAGTTGAAGTCAATAAAACTTTTCTTCAAGAAAAATGCTACTTGTTTAAATTTTCCTTACATTGATTAGCCAAAGCCCTAACTGTCAATGGTAAAACCATCTGAAACCTCAAGATATAAGGACATTATTATTAAATTTCTCTATATGTTCATCTGTACTTGGATCCTCGAACCACAAGGTGGTGGATCTTGTATGAATAGAAACGGTATTTGATTAGCCTTCACTTGGCTCGCCTTAATAATTTTAGGAGAGCTATTCAAAGCTCCTGTATGGCTCCCCTTACCAAGTTCAGGTACACCATTTCTAGCTCGCCTGCAATTTTCAAAAGTCAGTGTCTGGGAATCCTTGTTCTTTCTATGAATCCTTGTTCTTTCTATAAATAGTCATTAATTTGATGGATGGTCAATGAAAACACGCGATGATGACAGATTTGGAAACGATAGAGGGATATCCCTTTTATAGAGCTGGAAGCAACGAGTCTCGCGATTGGACAAAGCCATCACGTGGCCGAAATTGAAAGGGTTTTTGTAACCCCCCATTTTATGAAAGACCCTTATACTTACCTTGAGCATAATATTTAATATTATGCAATACTGTTGGGTAGATTCTAAACCTCTTATACCAAATTGCCAGAAAAAACGGACACCCCCCTCCAGGGCCTCCATCAACTCCGGCGACCTTGACCGCTTAAGTTCCCGCCAAAAACTCAACTCCTCAGTTTGATTCTATAATAATTATAGCATGTAAAAAACAATAACATTTATGTACCTCCCCCAGTCTTTGATTAACAGTGTGGGTGGGGGAGGCGGGATCGCAAGGTAAGTATAAGGGTCTTTCATAAAATGGGGGGTTACAAAAACCCTTTCATTTTATATCAAGACACCTTATACTTACCTTGTGCATAATATTTAATATTATGCAATACTGTTGGGTAACCCTAGAATTTGTGGGAACCCTGGCGGGTAGGCTAACCAAAGACAAAAGGTAAATACCTGTATCAATTTTAGAGCGTAAAGGCCGTCCTTGATATGTAACCCAATCCTCTCCGTTACCTGATAACTCGAGGGGGGCACCACCCTGGTGAAAGTCCGAGCTTTCTTTCGATACACCTGCTAGGGGAAAACCCTAATAAATCGAGCAAATATACAAAGGGTAAACATAATTGTGATGATTCTGAGATACTCACTTAATGCTTTCTTGACTCCGTCCGAGGCCTGTTCCCAGAGGATGTATCGGCGTCGGACGGCTCCCTTTGGACATGAGTGCTCGAAACGCGCTTTCTAACGGAAGGTACCGGAATAGTATGCGCGGCATTGCTCAGCCTTTTAGTGAGAGTAGCCATTTAATTGCTAGCTGTCGACGTAGAAGGGTCCAGGAGATAATTCTTGATGAAAGTAGCCTCAGATCTCCACTGAGCAACGTCCATGATGTCACTAAGTGAAGCTCCCTAAATAACGCTTACGAAGTGCATGACTACCGCTCTGGTCTCATCAACTTTGGCGAAAACAAATTCCTTAGTCTGGGCAGATGCATAGACCATCTAAATGGTTTCAATGATCCATCAAGCGATGGTGTCTTTGGAAGCCGGTTGTGGTTATTGATCTGATGGGTAATCCACAAATGATTGTCTGAAGTTCGAAGATGTTTGGTAGCTTCGATATTGTACTTCGCAGCACGCACCGGACATAAGAATTGTCATCAGGAGAAAACTTACCTAGGTCAGCTAAAACCAAAGGTTTTGCGCCAGAAGTCTCCGTTTTCGTCACAAAGTCAGCCCGCGGCTGAAGTAGCAGACCTTCGCCCATAAAACATAAGCGATCTTCTCGGTGGAGAGAGCATAAATCTCAGATCTCCGAGCGGACGCCACAGCGACGAGAAATACAGTCTTAAGTGTCAAGATCTTAAGGCTGGCCTGACCCATGGGCTCGAAAGGTGGTCTCGTAAGAGCATTAGGACCAATTCGAGATTCCATGCAGGAGGCAGTTTCTTCACCCGAGGTCGTAGGTGAAACATGCCTTGGTCAGGTCGTCTAATGGTTTGCTCTGCTAAATCTTAGACCCGTCTCGAAAACCAGGGTGGATTGTCGCTATGGCAGACCGGTAACCAGATATTGTGACTGGTTGTAGTCCCTTTTCTTCGTATAAGAATACGAAGTAGTCAGCTACTTCTCCCGGAGTTGTTTGAGAGGGATTCCTATAGTTTCTCTCGCACCACTCCGAGAACAGACTGAGTTTAGAGTATAAACCCGTCTGGTGGAGGGCCTTCTACATTGTGCCATAGATTGGCAGCTTGTTGAGAAAAGCCCTCCTGACGTCGAGATTCGATGACAGATTCCATGCAGTTAGTTTGAACATTGCTGGATTGTCATGAACTCGATGCCCCCGGCATTGTGTGAGGAGATCTGGACGGTCCGGCAGAATGCGTGGGTAGTCTACGACAAGATTGAGGAGACTCGTGAACCACGATCGTGTCGGCCAGAAAGGAGCGAATAGAATGACTCTGCAATTCTCGCTCACTATCTTTTTGAGAACCATCGGAATTAGTATGGTCGGAGGATACGCGTAAGCGTACATTCCTGACCATGGAACCGCTAGTGCATCCACGGTGTGCGCCGATGGATCCGGAAACGGGCTCACATATACTAGGAGCTTATTGTTGTCCTTCGTGGCAAATAGGTCTACATGAGGAGTCGACCACTGAAAGAAGACTTGTCTGAGTACCAAGTCGTTCAGCTGCCATTCGGTCGGACGAACTCTTTGTTGACGAGACAGAGAGCCCGCAAGCACGTTCCGTATCCCCAGAATATGCGCTGTTCGCAGGGTCTCCTGATGCATGATACACCACTGGAATAGCTTCCAGGTCATGAACATAGCTGGGGGGATCTGGTCCCTCCCTGCTTGTTTATGTATGCGACCACTGTTGAGCTGTCCGACCTTACCAGAACAACATTCTCCCGCACGGGAGAAACCGTTTCAACGCTAGGATGACTGCTCTCATCTCCAAGAGATTGATATGCCAGTCTTTTCCTGCGTGGTCCACATTCCTTGTGCCAGGTTCTCGTCCAGATGTGCTCCCCAGCCGTCCATGGAGGCATCCGTAAATAGGACTAGACTCGATTCCGGCGGATGCAACGGGACCCCCGTGATGAGGTTGTCCCGGTTCCGCCACCAGCCGAGAGCTGATAATAGATTAGAGTCTATCGGGATTGGTTGGTTCAAATGACCTCTGCTCTGTTTCCAGAAGGACATTAGGTACATTTGTATGTGTCTGCGTCGAAGTGGACCGAAGTTGACCACTTCTCCCAGATTGACCAGTCGACCCAGAAGTCGCAAGAACTCTCTCGCCGGGAGAGCTCGGCAGGTGAAGAACACCGCGAGCATCTCCTCCAGCAGATCTAGGGCAGCCGGCGAAGGCCGAACCCGCCCGATCCGGAGATCGAACTGAACCCCCAGGTTTATGAACAACTGTGACGGGGTCAGCGCTGACTTGGGTACGTTGACTATCCAGCCGCTGAGAAGCGCATGGAATAGTGTCAACCTGATCGCATAGGTGACTGTCGTTTCCGACGGTCCCTTGACCAACCAATCGTCGATGTAGGTGCTGATATCCACACCCTACCTCCGTAGGACGACCGATAGGGCATCCACTACCCGTGTGAAAACTCGAGGGGCAGATGTAATTCCGAACGGTAACGCTTGAAATTCTAATATCTTGCCGTCGATGGCGAACCTTAGATACTTTCGTAGTCCGAATGGATCGGTATGTGAAAGTATGCGTCCTTCCAATCTATTGATGCGGCCCACATGCCGACCCGAAGGCCGGCCCGTACAAATCGAAGAGTTTCCATCTTGAATCTCTCGATGCGAATGTAACGGTTGAGGGGCCGTAGATTGAGGCCGGTCGCCATCCCCCGGTTTTCTTGGACACCATCCTGGTGTAAAACCCCGGATCCGTTGCCGGATCTTTCACCTCAACTACAGCCGCTAGGCGAGGAGGGAAGTTATCTCGTCCCGTATAATAGAAATTTGACGGGAGTCTCGAGGTAACGGGGGTCACCAGTGGGGTCCCTGTCAGCGGAGAAGAATGGTTTGGAGTGCTCCATCAGTGGTTTCATTAAGGATTGGAGTAGAAGTTGAAATGGCCACAGTAGGAGTTGCCTTCTTCGAAACTGAGATCGAAACTGAGATCGCAACGCGATCGAACTGATGGAGCGTAGTGACCGAAAGGGGGGGAGTGTGAGGGGGGGCCACCCCCCCTCGTGGCAGATTTTTTTTTTGAAAATGAACAATGGAATGGTGCTCTCAGAGAGCTTTTCAGCAGAAATTGTGAACTGCCACCTTCACTCTCCAGTGTACCAGTAACTGCAATAACATCTAATTTTAAAACAGTTCTTCAAAGAAAGTCTTTTCACATAAAAAGGAATAGTTTTGAGAACTCTTTGACTGATCTTAGCAATTTTAAACCCTGCTTCTCAAATAAGAAAAATAAACATTTCTGCATATTTATAAAAAAAAAATAAGCGATGTTTAATATTGCTAACAACAACCAAAGAGTTCTCAAAACTATTCCTTTTTATGTGAAAAGACTTATTTGTCAGGTGCTTGAATTTCTTCATCTAAAGAGGACAAAACCACACTGAAACTGATTTCTCATTCAAGAAAATTTCACCCATTCAAGCAAAAATCCCAAGAAATTATGTGCGGTTGATACTTTGTGCACAAAATGCATTTATTGCGTCGGTGGCGACAAAATACGCAGGAAAACCAGACAAAACAATGAGTTTTGGTCAATTGGCAATATTAGCCAGTGTATGATCCACTTTCACACAAATCCTTTCACATTTACATGACGAACACGTGTCGTCGTTGTTGTTAAATTTCGCGCAAATTGGCACTTATTCAATGCTTCTCTGTAGACAGAATACAACAGAAAATGATTTGAAAGTAGCCTTGAAAAAGTTTATTCATGCCAGACGAATCTGTGAATTGATAATTACCTGGGGGTTTTTCGGGATTACCTAAAAAAAACTCAAAACTAGCTTGACGTTTCATTTTGAATGGCGCACGAAGTACAAACCTGGCGCACGAAGTACAAGCTCAGTGATTGGCCGAATGACCGAAGACGTCATTCTTTGGCGCAGTACCAACCAATCGTTATTGTGTTTCATTCATATTCGTCTATTTCGGTAACAACAACAACATGTGAACCACGTGGATGGCGGAGAACAGCTGAAAAATCTGGTGTACAATTTTCATTCGGCAGAACGAATGGTGGCAATTTCATCGGACAAGGCGGTACTCGGACAGCCCAAGAAGTGTGCCGTTAGATTAGGGACCTGGTGGCCACTGGATTTGAGATTGACACACACTAAAAAATGACTGACAATATTGGAGTAGGTGTCGCAAATTTGCGAGATGCCGTCGCCTGCGACGGGCGACGGCTTCTATTGAAACCACTGTCCATTCCATTCGGTATCCTTCCGCGACAATTTGGCTTTCCAGGCCGTCTGCGCTGTACCGATTCCACCAAGAGGTGAGGTGCGCTAGACGGCCTCCGACCGGCAGTTCCGGGCACCGACACAGAAGTGCAGAGTCCGGTGGGGCCCCCCCCCCCCAACTCGTGCTGAGCTTGAGGTTGGTGTCTGGGCAGTGGGAGAGCACACACTGACATGTCAGGTGCGCTTCCCACCCTTACCAGCGGGCTTATAGGAGTTACTAGACCCCTTCTTGCCCTTCCCCTTACCATGGTAGCCTCTCCTGGCTTTCTTAGGCTTCGAAGAGCCGGAGAAAGAGTCAGTGGGCTTGGAAGTGCTGGCTTTGCGCTTCCCCTTAGCAAGGGTCTGGTTTGCTTGACCATGGACTCAAGCTCCTGAGAGTCAATATGACCTTCAGCAGTGTAAGCCTTGAGTCCGTCGGCGAACAGCTCTTGGCTACCGAGAGGTAAGCTCAAGAGGTTCTGCACAAGGTCTTTTGTGTCCAGTCGAGACTCAGCCAGGAAGAGTCTCCGTCGGGCAATCTGCACTCTGGCTATCACCCTTGTCAGAAGGTCCAACCCGTTGCAGTAGCCAACTGCATACAGTGGTAGAACTGGTAGAAAACGCGTTTTAAGCGAAACGAAACGATAGATAAATGAACATACCGATGATCAAACGCATTTGCGAGGTATAAACGCGTTCTTTGAGAAGCAAAGGAAACGAATACAAAACGCGTTCAGAACGCTATTGAAACGCGTTTCAAACGCTAATAGAACGATAATATACGTGAAAAAAAAAAAATTCACAGGTAAATTTTCTGTTATTCAGCTAAAACTTACCTCATTTCCACTCTTTGCATTTCTTGTTCTACATGAAATCATACAGTAAGAATTTGAATGACACAGTTCTCTCCCCTGCTAGTCACGTGATTGCTCAATTACCCATAATTCCTCCTTGTTTCCACTGCGATACATGGTTAGGATGTATCACAGAGGGGAGGTGGGTGGGCATCACTGGAAGTGAGGTAAGTTTTAGCTTAATAACAGAAAATTTACCTGTGAAATTTTTTTGTTATTTGCGCTGAAAACTTACCTCACTTCCACTCTTTGCATAGAATGCCACCGTAAGGTAGGTGGGCAAGCTGATACAATCCGTGGTAAGTGATAAATGCCATGAACAGGTGACTAGTACAGAGTAGAAATCACCGATCTTCTACCTCAAAGAGGATCCATGAGATCATACAACAGCTATAACCTGTATGCCTATGGTACACAGGGAACCTCTGTCGCTACTCTGACTTCAAGGTTGAGTTGCAAGATACGCCCCCCCCCCTTTTTTCGAAAGGGAGCGAGAGAAAAAATGCACTCACCAGCAAGCAGGGTTAAAACTGTACGCCCTGACTTTATCTTGCTATCTTGCTGGCCTCGGTCCCACAGGCACCCGCCGTGCGGTCACAAGTGGGCCGATGGAATAGAGGTCGTCACATGCTAACGTCATGTCCCGGAGGTAGAAAGAGCCGAATGTCGTGTTTGACCTCCAGTAGCACGCCCTCATAATGTCGGTCACTGATCTGTTAGTCCACAGAGGCCATGATGCCGCTAGTGCCCTAATCTCGTGACCCGAAACGTTTACAAGCGCGGCTTGTCTATCCGTAGCCGTGGAGTACGCTAGCCGAATCGTGCTTTTGAGCCAACTTGAGATAGTATTTTTGCTTATTTCTTGTTTGGCTTTGGGATCGAAAGGGATAAACAAACGCCTCCTTCCCGCTCTGATCTCCTCTGTACGATTCAGGTAACACGCAAGTGCACGAACCGGACACATCAACATGTCTGATTCAAGACCGGACGAAAGGAAATCAGATAAGGCTGGAATTGTGAACTCTCGAGATATGGAATCGTAGAGGGCTTGATTCTTGGCCACAAACTCAGGAACTGTTGTGAGAACTACATTGCTCCAGTCCCTAGTGTCTGACATTCCTTCTATCGAGCGCATGCAGCTCTGACACCCTAGCTGCCGAGGCAAGAGCCAACAAAAACGAAGTTTTGTATGATAACATTTTGACATCAATAGCCTCTATTGGCTCGAAAGGTGGCTTTCCTAATTGCCGAAGTACTAAGGCTAAGTCCCACTTAGGTAATTTCGGAACAGCCGACTGACCAGATATCTTGTATGACTTGATTAGTGCAGATAAATTTGGATCAGTCGAGGGATTAATCCCAGTACCCAGAAGAATAGGTTGAGCAATGGCTGCCCTATAACCTTCGACCGTAGCGGGTACCAGGCCCCTATCCCAGAACAGGTGCAATAGGAACTCTGCTACTTCAGGGATAGTGGCGCAGGATGGATTTATATCCCTCTCTCCACACCAAAGATCGAAGATTGCCCACTTTGAGTTGTATACAGCGGAAGAGGACGGTCGAATTGATTGTGCCATTCGGCGCCCAACTTCCGCTGAAAATCCCGCCTGAGCGAAGTGTCTCTTGAGCACTTGCACACGTGGTAGTGGAACAGTCCTGGCTGGCTGTGGAATTTCGACGTTCCGGGCTGGCGCAGTAGATTGTGCCACACCGGAAGTTGTCTTGGTACATCTACCAGAAGATCCAGTAAGTCCGGGAACCACGGCCTTGCTGGCCACCACGGAACAATCAGGTAAACGACACAAGTGTGCTCGTGGATCTTCCGGAGTACCTTCGCTAGGATAGCTGGAGGAGGGAACGCATATATGCTACCATCCTTGACCAGTCCTGCGATAGGGCGTCCACTGCATATGCCGACGGATCCGGGACCGGCGACATGAACAGGGGCAATAGATCATTGTGCCGAGTGGCAAACAGATCTATGTGTGGCATCTCCCAGACATGAGCTATTTGTTTTAGTATGGCTGGGTGAAGTTGCCACTCTGTGGGAATTATCTGATTCCGTCGTGAAAGCGAATCCGCTAAGACATTCAGAATTCCCGGGATGTGCCTGGCCAACACTGATATGTTGTTGTCCCAACACAGACCGAAAAAGATTTCCGCTTGGCTTTGTAATTGCGGAGATCTTGTCCCCCCCTGCTTGTTGATGTAGGACACAACTGATGTGTTGTCCGTCGCAACGAGCAGGTTCTTGTCGGTCAATACGCTCACCCACGTGTGGATGGCATGTGTCACTGCCATAAACTCCAACACGTTTATATGGTACGAGCGTTCCTCGATTGTCCATAACCCGGATATCGACCTGGACTCGAGGTGGGCTCCCCATCCTTCCATAGATGCGTCCGTGAACAGGTGATGTGACGGACGAAACGGAAGTAGGGACACACCCGGCATAACGTTGAGTGGATCCAGCCACCATTGGAGGCATTGTTTGACAAGCGGTGTTACAGGTATCCACAGATTCAACTGCCTTTCGACCCATTGGTGATTGAAGTAAATCATTAAGGGACGAAGCTGCAATCGCCCTCTTGGTGTTACGTCCTGTGTTGACGTCAAGAGGCCGATTATCGCAGCAAAGTGTAAAGCCCTGGCTTGAGATAACTTGAGGAATTGAGGTATCTTCGTTGTTATCTTTTGCCATCGATCTTCTGGGGGTTTGGCGAGAGCTAGAAGCGTATCGTATTCCACCCCCAGAAATTTGCGTCTTTGCGACTGAGTCAGCTCTGACTTCTCTTCGTGTGGGATGTATCCCAGAGAAGTCAATATCCTTAAGACAAACTGGGTGTCTAGGATTAACTGCTCTTTGCAGGCATTCCTTAGCAGGGAGTCGTCGATATAAAAGTGGTACTTTATACCTAGACTGTGCAGGAATTGTGCCACTGGTGTAAACACTCGTGTGAACACCCAAGGGGAAGTGGATAGGCAGAACGGAAGCACTTGATATCTGGAAGCGTCGTTTGCCGACCATGAATCTCAAGTACTTCCTGTCCTCTAGACGTATCGGGATATGCAGGTATGCATCCCTTAAATCCAGAGAAGTCAGCCATTCCCCTTGTTTGAGTACTGTCCGGATAGACCGGAAGGACTCCATGCGGAAGTGTGGCGGTGGAGTGAGGTAGTCCTTGTTCAGGCCTTGTGATTTGTACGGGCCCTGGCGAGTGATTAAAGCACACCTAAAATCGTGCGAGGTGTGTGGTTAGCACACCTAAAATGCACACCTAATTTTTTTTAAGGCGTGTGATACGGTGTTTGAAACGTTAAGGTGTGAATTGAAATAAATGTGTGCTGGCCGAGAATCCATCTCGCAGCAATGTTTCAGGATATCCAGGGGGAACTAATATTCACTGGTTTAGCTATGAAAGATATTGAGGTGATAATAAAATCAAGAAACACTGTTTTAAATTTTTTTTTTGTATTTAAAATTAACACAATCAGTTAATGAGCCAAAAGCTGAAAACAAGATTGGCAAAATAGAAATAAAAAACCTGACTAGGACTGGCACATGGCAATTTTTACATCGTCATATTCATCATTCCAATCATTCAATCCATTCACTTGCCTTCAGAAATCTGGAATGTCTGAATCAGTTTCAATTTCCGAACACTCGTGAAGTCCATCGCTGTTACGTGTCTAACCAAGTTTTGGTAGTTTCGTTTTTGCCGTAACTGATGTCGGCTACCATTTGCCTCTATCTATACACTTTGTTTAGTTGATCACTGTGTTTCTGTCACACTTTGCAAAAGGCCAGTACCACCTTATTGCCCACATTGTTAAAAGGAATGCAAAGTTATCCCTCAGGCTCCTTTCCCACTGACACAGGGCTGTTTTTCTAATTTGTTTCCACTTTTTTAGGCCCTGTGTCAGTTGCCATTTCACCATTTCGTTTTCAATCAAGTTGGCCCTTGACACTTGTTTCAATGATAGCGATTGGCAGGCTGCCGTGAACGAGCCAATGAAAACGCTCGACAGATCAGCTTACATATAGACTCGGACTGGCACATGGCATAGATAGATGATATAGAGCCCAGTTTTCGACAGCGTGTGTTGCCGATCGGCGGACAGGGCTCAATCGTAAGTTTTCAACCGGTAATGTTTAATTTTACGTTCAAATCTACGTGAATCCGTTTAGATTCGCCCGAATGTCCTGTCAGGCGAATCTTCACGGGAATGAATTCGCGGATTCGTGTCAAAATTTGACATAGCAAAATTTTGAAGGGGATCATAAAGTATAAGGCGCGCGTTCAAAACGCACCTCAGTGCCTCTTCAGGTGCGTTATGGTGCGCGTGCGCGATCGCGCGCCTCAAATCACAAGGCCTGCTTGTTGAGGCGCTTTAGGTTGATAACCATGCGCATCTCGGACGTGTCTTTCTTGGGGACCAGAAAGACCGGCGAATAGAACCCGGGTGTTGTATCCGAAGCCGGAAGCTCTATTACTGCTGCCTTCTCTATCAGCTTGTCCACAGAGGACTGTATCGCTGATAGATGACCCGTTCGTAATGGAATACGAGACGGAAGGGGATATGCAGTCAAGGGAGGAAGCGTGTCGAACAATAGGCGATAGCCGTATCTGATAGTTCGAATGACCCACGCTTCCGTCCCGATCCTTATCCAGTTCCTCCAAAACAACTGCAGCCTTCCCCCTACCGAAAGGTCTAGTTGTTGGGGAACTGGAAACATTATGTCTCGGTGTTCCCGCCATACCGGAAGCCACCCGGTATGGCCCGAGACATCAGGTATTCTTCTTTGACTGCTTGGATTTCCCCTTACCCTGCTTCTTATGGCCAAGGTTCGATAACCTAGGCTCTAAAGAAGCAGGCGCTTGGCTCTGCTGTTGGCCGGAAGCACCCTTAGTAGCCTTGGAACTAGGCGGGTTCTTCTTAGCCTTCTTCGCCTTTGGACCCGACCCGGAAGCCATAGGTCTTTTGGACGAAGCACCGGAAGCAACCGACCTGTCATGTTCAATACGATCCATTTCAGGTCGAACTTCGGCAACAGCATCACCAAACAGTAAAGAAGGAGCCGTAGACGTCTCTAGTAGACTCCTCTTTACTGCTTCCGGTGTGTAATCGTGCATTAAAGGAATGAAGGCCTTTCTCCTTAAATGCACCAGCATAGAAGATAAGTAGGCATTGTGAACCAGTAAATCTTCTACTGCACCGGAAGCAATCTTCTGGTAGTCAAGAACGAGGTTAATTCCCTCCTGTAGCCGTTCTTGACTTTCCGCACCAGACAGCGAGAACAGACCATCCTTTATGGCTTTCAGAAACCAGTCAAGGTGATTCGTAATCGCCACTCCTTGTCGGGCAGTTTCCTCTAGTACAGCGGCCTGTTTGTTCGTAAACGGAACATCTGGATTACTAGGCAATTTAGTATTTGCAGGACATAAATACTGAAAATCGCCGTTCACCTCTGCAGACCGGAAGCTAAACGGTGAGTCATGTACGCCATAAGATCGTATGTTTGGCTTCTGTACTGGGAACGGACCAGAAGATCCTGCAGGGCGGAAGCGAGCTCTAGGTCTCAGCCTGACTGCACGTTCCTCCTGCATAGCGGGTTCTGCTAATGTTCTATGGAATAAGTGGCAAATAGAATGAATAGCAGTTGAGGCCGGAAGCGTGGTTGCCGACCTCGTAACCCGATTTGACTCTCCTGATTCACTTTCAATATCCCCCGCATGTGGGACCGGAAGCTGCATACCAGGAATCAAGTCATAGATGCCGGAAATTAATTCATAATATTTCCTAGCATCTGGATCAGTATTGGTAGGTTCATTCAATTCCGAGCTACCGTACTGGTCCCTATCCACTTCCATAGCTTCCGGGGCTTCCTGCCAACGAGGAGTAATGGAAGGGATAGACCTCGACAAATTAGCTTCCGGTTTCCTAGACTGTTCAGCCAAAACCGGATGCGGGGACGTACCGCTCCTTATTTGGCTGGTCATCATCTCTCTCAGTTCCTTCATCTCCTCACATTGCTGTTCCATTCCGCGCAGAATGGCAGCCAACGTAGGATCCGTCACTTGAGAGTGGACCGGAAGCAGGGCCTGACGAGGAGTGTTCACACTCGGGGACCTTACATATGACCGTGAGCACGGCCACTGTAATGGTCGGTGAACTGGTACTCGAGGTCGTAAACCGGAAGCCCGTATAGGAGGACGCATCATACGAAGCATAGCCGGTCCCGTACCTCGAATACCATCGGAAGCAGATATCTGAGCTAAGCCACGCAAGGGCGAAGACAGATTAGCAACCGGATGCCGCATAATTTGACCTACTTGAGAGGGGTCTTTATACCGCGTCTCAGAGGCAGGTAAATAATTTGGCATATCATAGGTACCTGAATACATACCATACTGCCGTTGTTGCGGGAACCTCAATCTCTGGTGGCCCAGAAGGCTCGTAGAAACAAACGTCTCGGCAAGGGGATGAGGAAGGCCACCAGAGTAACCGGAAGCGGGTTGAGAGTAGTCAGACAAACCAGTCGTAAAAGAACGACCGGGAAGTCCAGGCCTCAACAGCGTTGAGGAAGGTACTCTCCCAACCCCGGAACCAAATGAAAACTTAACGTTAGGCCCCTCACTAGCGCTGCCTAAGTTTTCGTAATCATAAGCTGACTCCGATCGAGAGATCGAAGTCTCCTGGCTTTCCCACGCTAAGCCTGGCTCCGTTTCCGATTTCCCTTCATCATCGTATCCAGGCGTCCGCTCGATAGGAATCTCCACCTCCACAGTCGTTGTAGTGCCAGATTCCACATCTTCGATTGTCCCTTCCACTTGTACCAACCGGGTTGACCTCTTACCTGATTGACCCTTCGCCTGGTCTGAAATGGAAGAATCATGAGCAGGGGGGGGGGGCGTTTGTTTATCTTTATTCACGTTCAATAGGCTGACGAACTTACAAACCCCCTAGTCTCCTCGACTACACTAGTACGTGGAGACCCAGCCACATACGTCTCATTGGCGAGATTGGTAGACATAACAACATTATTTTCCTCGTTAGCTGCCAGTGAACCGGCCAGATACACCTGGAATATGCCGGGAGCCCACACAATACATTCTTCACAGGCCGTGTCCCATGTACAAACTCTTCCCTGGCGGCATGGCGGACACGTAGAGTGAAGGTCATAACTAGGCTTGTCACCTCCACAAGACATGCATCCTCCACAAGACATGCATGACATTTGAGACATATTTTGAGCCATTTTTACGCTGATAACTTATAGAATACTTCCCAAAGGACTTCTTGCTGAATATCAGACGTCTGAGGTAATCCAACTGTGAGTGATTTGCTAGGAATAGGCAATTTTTCACGGAGCTGACAATGTTTACTTCCTGACCCACGAAGCAGTAGGAACAAGAAGGAGGAATTATGGGTAATTGAGCAATCACGTGACTAGCAGGGGAGAGAACTGTGTCCAGGGGTTTTTCTAGCCGTTTTTTCATCGTGTTAACCACGATGAAAAAAGAAAAATATTGAGTTTTGCAGAGAATTTCAAATTGAGTTTTGATAAAAAAAAATCAGTTTTGCGATTTTTGCCGTTCGCGCGCGAAGCTCGCACGAAAAAAATATTGAGTTTCCCACAATTTACCAGTTGATATGTTGTCTCGCATGACCCGCCCACCTCAATAGTTAGGAGATAAATAATGCCGTATGTATATCAATTATCAGTAATTTTTGACTGTAAAAAAAATAAATCCAAGTAAAACGAATGAGGTGGTCGCTTGCCGTCACAGCGCGGAGGCCACGAGTGGCAAAAGCCGCCATTTTGGTCCACATTCTTGGGGGAACCCCCTGGCCTGATTTCAAAACGAGGCACAGTCCTTTTCCCGGCATGAATCTCTAGCGAGGATTCCCTCGTGTCAAACACACAGTCAAGTTTTAACTCCGGCAGTTTTGATGGTCGCGTACCAAAGCCATTATTGTTTTAGTTAACGGGTCAGTTGTTTCCTCATCAACCAGTCGGCACATTGTGCCGAATTTAACCATTCATTTCTCTAGTGATACGCTTTTGGGCAAAGTGATCGAGCGCTTCACATCTTCACTCCCGACAACAACAACGACAATACAGGCTGTCGACCTGCACGTAACGAAATACTCGTACAGCCTAAGGACGATGGACATACAAAAGTCGTTGCCCTGGACAGAGAATCCCTATCTTCAGTCATTATAAAAGAATAAAAGAAGTTGAAAATTCGGGTAATAAATCCTGCAGTTATCTTTAATAGTGGTCACAAGTAAGAGTGGTTTCCCAGGATTTCTATTTACAGAATGTGTGCGCTTTTGAGTTTTACTGTCTACCATAAATAATTATTTATGTTATGTTTCAATTAAATTAAAGCAAACTTAAGATGTCTCTTTAGAGAATAATTATTTCATAAATGTTTTTTTCTGGTGATCTTTATGAGAGATTTCAGAGTGTATAAATCTGTAAAATAGGAATTTTGTCAGGTTATATATTCAATCACATTCTTCTCTGTCAACGGTAGAAAATTCAGCTTCAATAATTAATAATTATAGCTTCTAGCATGTATGTTTTATTATGAGAAGATCAAGCTAAACAATCTATTAACTGACAATGGCCATACTGTGGTTTGGTGTGGTTGAACAGGAGTGTACAAGTGTATTCGGTCGAAGGCCGAACATTTTAGGCTGATGTTTATATCTTGATTGACAACGCAGCAGCAGTTCAATATGTTGTTGTTGCTCTAAGAAGACACGACACGCTACTGTCGCCTTCAATTGTTGGACAACACACGGTACCCTGCCACGGTTTGGGCCAACGGGTTATACGTAACACTGGGTTATTTTACCAATGTTACATAGACTGTATATAATTCATGTCAATAGGGTTGTCAGTATTTGTCGATCTCTAAAGTAGCGTCTACAGTGTTTCTGTTCTCGTAAACATATGACCAACCTCAGTTCTGTAATTGGTGCGATGAAAAAGTTGAAAAAATTGAGTTTCATCATTTTTTTGATGAAAAAGGAAAAAATATTGAGTTTTGTAGAATTTCGTTGCGCGCCATAGGCGCGCAAAAAAATTGAGTTTCCAAAATTTTGAAATTGAGTTTGTGAACAATTTTGGGCTAGAATAACCCCTGGACTGTCATTCAAATTCTTACTGTATGATTTCATGTAGAACAAGAAATGCAAAGAGTGGAAGTGAGGTAAGTTTTCAGCGCAAATAACACCGGACACCGAACGCTTTTACCCCTGTATTAGAATAGTGTCTACATGTACATGCATTGTCATGCCAAGATCGTAAAGCCAATTCTGAGTCGTGCCATAGCTTGTCGTGCCAGCCTTGTCGTGCCAGACATTTAACACATTTATCACAATGGTATACGATTTACATTTACAACGTACATGTATATATTATTCTCAAAGCAGAGCAGAATAATCCCATAGTGAAAGCATAGACCCAATATGCTGTTTACAGAATGGCGAGCGCCAAACTGTGCGATCCCATTACACTGAGGATTTCCACTGTACATGATTATAACAATAAATACAATGAAATGCGGTAAGGAATTCGGCATAATGAGAAAGTACATAAATGTAAAAATTCACGGACCAATACGGGAGGCTTGAGAGCACGAGTAAATCCAATGAATGTATATGAATCTCCTTAGTTTGAGGAGCACTGTAATCCACGTGTGGGTTTGATCGTGCTAGAAATCAAACTGAGGAGTTGAGTTTTTGGCGGGAACTTAAGCGGTCAAGGTCGCCGGAGTTGATGGAGGCCCTGGAGCGGGGGTGTCCGTTTTTTCTGGCAATTTGGTATAAGAGGTTTAGAATCTACCCAACAGTATTGCATAATATTAAATATTATGCACAAATATTATGCACAAGGTGCATTGTAAGTATAAGGTGTCTTGATATAAAAAAAGGTCGTTCATTGGCCCAGACGTTGTACTGAGAATTTTCCATAACAAAATTACGACGTAAAATCTGGCGATTGTCACGGAGGAAGTTGACAGAATTATGTGAAAATAATAAATTTACATGTAATTTTTACATTTTTAAACTGAAACTTACCTTACTGACATATGCGTTCGTGTGCAAACACGGATTAACAAGTGAAGAAATTAAAACAATAGCACAGTTCATTTCCCGCCTAATCACCCACGCCAGCACTCAATCACAATAGATCTCCACTTCTTACGCGTAAATGTAAAGATCCCAAGCGGGAGGTCGGGTGGGACCATTACTCTGTCAGTAAGGTAAGTTTCAGTTTAAAAATGTAAAAATTACATGTAAATTTATTATATTTTTTACACAGTGAAACTGACCTTACTGACATATGCGAGAATCCCAAAGCAGGACGGAGGGAAGTCCAAGTGACAGCGACTAGTGGCGTGAGGATTAGACGGAAGTCAGCAAGAGACTTCATGCTGGCCATAAAACTTAAATAAGAATAGGCTTCCATAAAGGCTCAATAGCGACAGGGTCATATAACGGTATCGTAGACACTGTCCCTATAGTAAGCCCAGACCTCCCAGGCTCATCGGCGCTGACATAATGGAAGTTATATACACGTGCCCCCCCCTTTTTTTAAAAGAAAGTTTTTTATGAGGAAACGTGTTCTTACCATTAAAAACCGATAAAAACACACAGGCCTCTAGTGTCTGTGTGCTGACCCGACCCCGGTGATCTGCTGCGCTGTCACCAGTGGTCCCAAGGAAAATAGGTCGTCCTTGATAAGTGTCATGTCTCTCAAGTAGTATGATGCGAAGGTTGTGTGAGATCTCCAAAAACAAGCCCTCATAATATCAGTTACTGACCTGTTGGTCCACAAAGGCCAGGACGCCCCAAGCGCCCTGATCTCATGTGCAGAGACATCACACAACGCAGCCTGCATCGATGACACTCCATCGTAGGCTAACCTAATAGTTTTGGAGAGCCAAGAAGAGATAGTGTTTTTAGATATCTCTTGTTGGCTCCGGGGACAAAATGGTATAAATAATCGCCTTCGCCCAGCACGTAGTACTTTAGTGCGACTAATATATACAGTAAGGGCACGAACCGGACACATAAGGTTGTCCGATTCTAACCCTGAGGAAAGGAAATCAGCTAAAGCTGGAACCCTAAATTCTCTACAAGAAGTGTCGTACAGAGATTGGTTCTTGGCTACAAATTCAGGAATGGTAGTAAGTACCACATAAGTCCATCGAGAATCATGCCTAATTTCCCTAGCATCCAAAGCGTGTAGTTCTGACACGCGAGCCGCTGAAGCCAAGGCTAACAAAAAAAACTGTTTTGTAGGATAGGAATTTCAGATCGGCTGTAGTTATGGGTTCGAACGGAGGTTCTGATAAACTCCGTAGAACTAATGCTAAATCCCATTTAGGAAGTTTTGGTACAGAGACAAGCCTGTCAATCCTAAACGATCTAACCAGAGCTGTTAGATTAGGATCAGAGGCAGGATTAACGCCAGTAGACAGGTTAATAATCCTAGATAATGCAGATCTGTAACCATCCACCGTAGATGGAGCAAGACCCTTGTCTTGAAACAGGTGTAACAAGAAATCTGCTATCTGCTGAACAGAGGCAGAACGGGCATCAATGTTTCTTCCAGTACACCACTCATGGAAGACCCTCCACTTCCCTTGATAACAAGCTGATGTGGAGGATCGAGTGGAAGCGACCATTCTTCTCGAAGCTTCCCTAGAAAACCCAACCTCAGTGAGCTGATCCTTGAACACTTGCAAGCGTGCAGATGGAATGCCTGAGGTTTGTGGTGGAAAATTGCTGACTTCGGTTGACGAAGTAGTTTTTCCCAAAGAGGTAGTCGTCTTGGGACGTCTACCAGTAATTCCAGAAGGTCGGGAAACCACGGACGAGCTGGCCACCAAGGGACAATTAGATAAACCACGCATGGATGCGCGCGTATCTTTTGTAGAACTAGAGGCAGGATTGAAGGGGGCGGGTAAGCATACGCTATTAGACCCGTCCAATCCTGCGATAGAGCATCGACTCCCACTGCTAGAGGATCCAGTACAGGGGACATATACAGAGGGAGTTGATGATTCAGGTGAGTAGCGAACAGATCTATCAGCGGTTGTTCCCAAATCTGAGCGATTTGGCGCAGAATGTCTGTGTGAAGCTGCCACTCCGTCGGTATAATCTGATGTTTTCTCGACAGTGCGTCGGCTAGTACATTCAGATGTCCTGGTATGTGTCTGGCACGAAGTATGATATCGTTCTGCCAGCACAGATGGTAGAGTATCTCGGTCTGCTTCAGAAGCTTCGAGGACCGAGTTCCCCCCATCTTGTTGATGTAAGCTAAGACAGTTGTGTTGTCTGTAGCTACCAGAACCGACTGGCCTTTGAGGTCCTGTATCAATAAGAGTATTGCTCGATTGACGGCCATGAACTCTAACACATTGATATGGAGTAACCTCTCCTGCGGAGTCCAATAGCCTGATATCGACTTGGATCCGAGGTGGGCCCCCCATCCTTGCATCGAAGCATCCGTGAACAGCTGATGAGTAGCTTGAAACGGAAGCAGTGTTACACCAGGCATCACGTTGAGAGGGTCCATCCACCATAATAGGTGATGTTTGACTTCCTCTGTGACAGGAATCATGGGATTCCTGTGCCTGTGTGGCCAATGCTGATTTAAATAGATCATTAGTGGTCGTAACTGTAATCGGCCTCGTGGTGTGACATCCTGTGTGGATGTCAGTAGACCGATTATTGATGCAAACTGGATGGCAGTGCGGCAAGAATGTCTGATGAACAGTGGAATGTCGCGACATATCTTGCACCAACGAACTTCCGGTGGCCGAGCAATGACCAATTTGGTGTCGTACGCCACGCCTAGGAAGTTCCGTTGTTGTGACGGTGTTATCTCCGATTTTTCCTCGTGTGGGAGATAACCCAGTAGTTCGAGGATGTGCCATACAAATGTTGTATCGCATCGGAGTTGTATTCTGCACATATTCCTGATAATGGAATCGTCTAGGTAAAAATGATATTTGATACTTCGACTGTGCAGATACGCCGCCACTGGCTGAAATACTCTGGTGAAGATCCAAGGGGAACTGGCTAGACCGAAAGGTAGAACCTGGAATTGGAAACGGCGAGCACCGACCAGGAATCTCAGGTACTTCCGGTAACTTGGATGAATCGGGATATGCAGGTAAGCGTCCCGAAGATCCAAGGAAGTTAACCATTCCCCTTGAACCAGAGCGGTCCTGATGGACCGGAAGGACTCCATCCGAAAGTGAGGGGTTTTCATCAGGAAGTCCTTGTTCAGCCTGCGCAGATTTATTATCATGCGCATTTCCGGTGTATCCTTCTTTGGCACAAGGAAGACCGGAGAATAGAACCCGGGGGACCGGTCGTGGACCGGAAGTTCTATTACTGCATGCTTCTGGATAAGTTTGTCCACAGATGCCTGTGTTACCAGAAGGTGTGCCTTCCGTATAGGTATACGGGAGGGCTTGGGAGCAGCAGTAAGGGGTGGATCTATAGTAAATTCTAGGGGGTAACCGTATCGAATAGTACGGATTACCCACGGATCCATCCCCAGTTTTTGCCAATTCCGCCAAAATCCTTGAAGTCGTCCCCCGACCGGGAGACTGGATTTCGGCGGGACCGGAAGTTGAGGCAATTCGTGGTCCCGCCATGTCATGAGATTGACATGGCCCGAATCGTCACCGGCCCTGCTGCTTTTTGCCACGACCTTTCCCTTTACCTTTATAGTTGGGATTGGTCTGGCCTTGCTGTTGTGGCATGCGACCCGCCGCTTGAGACTTCCCTTTTGGACCGGAAGCGGAAGTAGTCGGCCTAGGTTGCTTGGCTGGTGGACCGGAAGTGTCCGTAGAAATACGTTTTCCTGTCCCCATACCACTCGCTCTAGGCGGAGGATTAGGCTTAGCCTTCTCCACCGTATCCCTTAGAGACGGTATAATGCCATTAAACAACAGCGAAGATGCTGGCGATTGCTCCTTCAAAGTACGAATGACTATATCAGGAGCATGGTTGACAACGGAAGACAAGTAAGCTTGTCGTCTCAGATGAACAACCATCGCAGCATTGAACGCGGCTAAAGCCATTGCATCAGCATTAGCTTTAGCAGCCACGTTCTGAAGATCCGCCAGTAATTGTAGCTCAGGACTACTACTGGCTGCTAACTGCGAACGCGACAACCTGCTCAACACAGTGGATATGGCCGTTAGAAACCAGTCCATGTGAGAGGCTATGGCTACCCCCTGCCGCGCAGCTTCTTCAATAGTAGAAGACTGCTTATCAGTTAGCGGGATCAAGACCTTGGAAGGGACCTTGTTGCCTTTACATATGTCGGCAAGATCAGGTTCCGGTTCCGCGGCCTTAAAGTCATATGCCGAATCATGAATTCCGTACGCTCTAGACGTGGGCTTCTCCACCGGAAGTGGTGCCGAAGCGGAAGCCGGTCTAAAGAGTGCACGTTTTCCCGTTCTTGTAATACGCTCCTGCATTGTTTTAGGTTGGGCTAAAACCGTATCAAGAACGGAACATAAACCATGAATGGCATCTGACGCAGGAAGTGACGACGTCTGCATGGTAGTTGTCGACGGAGCCTCTGCCATAGTATGTAGGCGAGAGGATGTCGGCGGTGGGGGTCGTGACATATTAGGGTACAACTCGTACAGAGCTTCTAGTACCTCTGAATATGAACGTCTCTCCGGATCATGATCACTGTCATTATCCTCAATGGATTGACGTTGCGCGACCCCCTGACGTCTCATCGATGGGTCAGTAGACAAATCAATCGGATCAGACGATACTACCGGAAGCTGTGTCGGAACCGGGGATGGAACCTGAACAGTACCGGAAGCGGAAGTCAAGAGTCGCCGGAACTGATCTAGTTCAGCTGCCTGTTGTTCCATTCTTTGCAGAATAACAGCAGACAGAGAACCATCAATAACCGGAACTCCTGTATTGATTTGTGGACTGTTAGAGACCCGCCTATAAGGGGATGCAATAGGCCTAGCCCACTGCATTTCCGGACGAACCGGAAGTCTCAACCCACCGGGGTTTGTCACAACAGGCCTCCTTATAGTGGGACCGGAAGGACGAAAAGTCCTAACCGGAATCCCGGAGTTAACCATACCGGAACCCGCAGGCGACCGGAATTGGCTGACAGGAAGTTGATAATGAGCCCTATATGGGTTTATGACACCCGACCCAGAACCATTCTCAGTCATACCCTGTTGTGACTGGAACAATGCCGTATTGTTTCTATTAACACTCTGAGGTATTAAGTGTGAAACTGGCATTGTTCCTGCAGAACAATGACCTCGATCCCCTGCGTTTGTCAACCCAGAGGTGTTCAATTGCAAGGGATTTAATCCTACCCGGCCTTGCGTGATAACTCCCGTGACTGGGGTATTACGTAAGGTCGTGGAGTTTACTCCTGGTAAGACCATGGATACATTGTCTCTATATCCACCAGAGGTATTGTCTGCTGTGCTGAAATTAACTATACCTGGTATTACACCATAGTTATTTACAGCACCACTTACCATGCCTAAGGCTGCCCCTGGAGCAACAGGGAGTGTCGAAATTGGTTGACGACCAACAAACGACACCTGGGAATTATTAGATATCGGGGTATTCCCAGCGGGAGTCCCCCCAGTGATATCATTCCCAACAGCACATACGGGCGTACTTACAACGTCACCAGTGTTTATGCCCGGAGTCAAAGTGGTCCTCATCTCGTTCGTCTCGATTTCCATGGGGACACACTTTCGGGAAGATCTAGTTCCACTGTGACCTCGGCTGACTCTCCCGTATCTTCATCTAGGACGGACCCCATTACTTTTACCTGTTTCTTCCTTTTACCTGTGGACAGATCAGAAACAAAAGTACTAGTGCTTGGCGCAATACCTTTATCTAATAAAGAACGTAAAGGGCCCATCCAAGGACTGCCAATCGATGCAGGCTTCTTCGCCGTCCCATTTTCAATAAAATGGGAGGGCGGAGTCATGATATTAGTCTCCGACATTAAACCAGGGGAAGGGAACCCGCACGAGACCCGGTCATTAAATCTTGAAATAAATCATCGGGCCATTGTTGACACTCCTGACATCTATGGGTACAATCACAAGCAATATTGCCTCGACACGCAAGACAAACAGAATGTAAGTCGGTCGTTGATTTAGACTTCCCACAGACGGAACAGAACATAGAGGCCATTATTTTATCGACAGATATACACAAGAATACTTCCCAACTTGATCTTTCGTTGCTTTGTAGACTTGTAGATGATGTTATCACTCGTTGTAAACGTAAAATCCTTCCGTAATACGCTGGAGCTTTACACACGATCTTTACAGTAGCTAGCTAAGTAAAGAAGTGGAGATCTATTGTGATTGAGTGCTGGCGTGGGTGATTAGGCGGGAAATGAACTGTGCTATTGTTTTAATTTCTTCACTTGTTAATCCGTGTTTGCACACGAACGCATATGTCAGTAAGGTCAGTTTCACTGTGTAAAAAATATAAAGTTTGTTGTGATGATTTCATCGTAATCAACACTATGGAAAGATAAACTGTGCTTTTATACTTAAAATATATCAAAGAATCATATATTTTGATGGGGTTTTCCGTAAGTATTTTATATTTTCTGAGCGGCCTTCTCGGCGAAATTTTATGAAAATCTCCCCTAGCGGTATTTTTTTTTTTTTTTATTTCTTTCTCCCGATTTCGTTCTTCTAAGACAGCATATGAAGTTTACATCCAGAAAATCAAGACAGACCTAGCTAACAATATACATATGGTTTTTATCAGATTTCATGTACATGTATGATAAATTTGAAAATATCGATTTTAGACAATGGTACGCAAAGACCGACAAGTTCAGGGCCGGGCCCCCCGCAGTGTACACTGCAGCCACTTTACCAGGCCCGCAGCAGCGTAACAGTTAACCCAGAAAACTTTCAGAGTCCAAAAGAAGTCAAAATTATTCTAAATCCAGCCAAAACAAAAAAGATTAACCCAGAAAACTTTCAGAGTCCAAAAGAAGTCAAAATTATTCTAAGTCCAGCCTAAACAAGAAAGATTAACCTTCCAGCTTGAGTCTAACGTTGTGCTAAACATAAAAACTTAACTGGACACCGACACCGCCACTTTCCCCCTCTCTCTCCCAATACCTCGCCTACTTCGTATACGGCGAGCTAAAAATTGCATATTATCTGAACTAGTGAAGTGAGTGAGTGAGTGAATATGATTTAACGTCGCTTTTAACTATATTTCAGTCATATCACGACATTAGGTTCTATTCCTTTTCACACTCGGGAACCACACGGGTGGGGTATGTCCTATTCCTTTTCACACCCGGGAACCCCACGGGTGCCTCAGTTAGTCGCCCCTTACAACAAGCTGTCCGAGGAATCGAGGCCTATTCTTACCATGACCTGCGGTGTGCACGACAACATCTCAGGTCAATCCCCTGAAGCCCCACGGGGCCTGAACTAGAGAAGGTAACATTTTGGCAGTAAATATACAATATTGCTGAGGTGTCCTAATCGTAGTAAACATAGTAGTCAAGAATACATAGGGGGATTCATTCATGTTTTATGTATTTATCCGCATTGCAATCAAAGTTTTACGATATTGTTATTCGAGACGTATACAAGAATAAGTCAGTGAATCTGATTTAGATTACTTGTGTGATACGGTAAATCATACCGTAATTCTTCTAATAAATCGATCACTGGAAGTGATATTTTTGGTGGTAAAACAGAGGGTAATTGATTTATTGCAAATCAGTAAAAGTGACAAATTCCCAAAAGTATGAGAAAATCAACGATGATCAATGTTACCACTGAATGAAGCAGCAAGTGTTCAGTTTCCAACACCGCAATAGTTTCAAATTCTATTTTCGCAGCCGATTTATAGATAAAAACATTCTCCAGATCCAGTTTGTGATAAAACAAAATAAGCAATTTGAGAACACTGGAACTGTTTGACGGTAGACGAAGAGTGGAAATTTGTCACAAATCCATCTGCTCTTATAAATGTTCTACTGCTAGCGCCATGCCGGTAGTGGATTTGAGAACACGTACTGGAACTGTTTGGTGGTAGACGAAGAGTGGAAATTGTCACAAATCCATCCGCTCATATGACTGTTCTACTGCAGCCTTGTTATCAGATTTCATGTACATGTATGATAAATTTGAAAATATCGATTTTAGACAATGGTACGCAAAGACCGACAAGTTCAGGGCCGGGCCCCCCGCAGTGTACACTGCAGCCACTTTACCAGGCCCGCAGCAGCGTAACAGTTAACCCAGAAAACTTTCAGAGTCCAAAAGAAGTCAAAATTATTCTAAATCCAGCCAAAACAAAAAAGATTAACCCAGAAAACTTTCAGAGTCCAAAAGAAGTCAAAATTATTCTAAGTCCAGCCTAAACAAGAAAGATTAACCTTCCAGCTTGAGTCTAACGTTGTGCTAAACATAAAAACTTAACTGGACACCGACACCGCCACTTTCCCCCTCTCTCTCCCAATACCTCGCCTACTTCGTATACGGCGAGCTAAAAATTGCATATTATCTGAACTAGTGAAGTGAGTGAGTGAGTGAATATGATTTAACGTCGCTTTTAACTATATTTCAGTCATATCACGACATTAGGTTCTATTCCTTTTCACACTCGGGAACCACACGGGTGGGGTATGTCCTATTCCTTTTCACACCCGGGAACCCCACGGGTGCCTCAGTTAGTCGCCCCTTACAACAAGCTGTCCGAGGAATCGAGGCCTATTCTTACCATGACCTGCGGTGTGCACGACAACATCTCAGGTCAATCCCCTGAAGCCCCACGGGGCCTGAACTAGAGAAGGTAACATTTTGGCAGTAAATATACAATATTGCTGAGGTGTCCTAATCGTAGTAAACATAGTAGTCAAGAATACATAGGGGGATTCATTCATGTTTTATGTATTTATCCGCATTGCAATCAAAGTTTTACGATATTGTTATTCGAGACGTATACAAGAATAAGTCAGTGAATCTGATTTAGATTACTTGTGTGATACGGTAAATCATACCGTAATTCTTCTAATAAATCGATCACTGGAAGTGATATTTTTGGTGGTAAAACAGAGGGTAATTGATTTATTGCAAATCAGTAAAAGTGACAAATTCCCAAAAGTATGAGAAAATCAACGATGATCAATGTTACCACTGAATGAAGCAGCAAGTGTTCAGTTTCCAACACCGCAATAGTTTCAAATTCTATTTTCGCAGCCGATTTATAGATAAAAACATTCTCCAGATCCAGTTTGTGATAAAACAAAATAAGCAATTTGAGAACACTGGAACTGTTTGACGGTAGACGAAGAGTGGAAATTTGTCACAAATCCATCTGCTCTTATAAATGTTCTACTGCTAGCGCCATGCCGGTAGTGGATTTGAGAACACGTACTGGAACTGTTTGGTGGTAGACGAAGAGTGGAAATTGTCACAAATCCATCCGCTCATATGACTGTTCTACTGCTAGCGCCATGCCGGTAGTGGCAACAGTCTAGAACCTTCTTTAACACATTCATCTAAAATGTGCAGTTTAGATTCCCCAATCTAGTTGACCGGCCCGTAATGAATGTCCATCAGTTGAAAACATGAGGCAGCACCTAAAAGGTGCAACAACTCTCAACCAGACAGTTTTAGTCAGTGTATATTAAATGGTACACAATGAATGGAAAATGCATATGTAAAAGCCTGACAGATTTGGTTGAATGCAGAAGATGCTTTAGCAGTGGCTTGTAAAAGATTAAAATATGACAAATTCAGTGTGGGATGTTGAATTAATTGGACTATAATAAATAATTTGACATATCATGTGCAAAATATATGGCGGAAGAACAACAATATTCTGAACAAAAACAAAAGGCTTCAAGCCATTCTGGCTTTGAACCCTAATAATAATCTGAACAATAATAAAAGTCTTTTGATTTTCATTGGAAGCCTAGTAATACAGAGTTTTTGATAGCAAAAACAGTATGAATCCCTGTGTACCTATTGATTGTATGTCTCTTCCCATCTGTGATCAAGCAGATTCCGAGGATGAGGATGGGTGGATGGCAATCATCCAAACAGCCTTGTGATCATCTTCTCTAGGCAAGACCAGGCCTTACACCGTCATTTTGCCTGACGTTGCCACGGAAACTTACAAAAATAATTTGTAATGTACCCAAATTCTGGTGGTTGACCACCCAACAATCCTGCATGCCAAATTTGAAGTCCCTAACTGGAACGGTTTACCTTCTATCACGTTCACAGTGTCCTATACACATTTTGCGTGATGTTGCCATGGAAATCATAAAAATCATCACAATGTGCCCAAATTCTATAGGCTGCTGGTTGACCACCAACAATCCTGTGCACCAAATCTGAAGTCTCTAGAGGCAACAGTTTGGCTTCTAGACTGGTCACAAGAATTGTTGACGACTGGTGAGCACACGGACGGACGACCGGATGTACATGCAGACGACAGAACCCTACAGGCTGAGGGGAAAAACCTCTGAGTCCCCGTATTCTCTGCCGAGCTTCATTAGTGTAAGCAGACATGGAATGCAGAGGTCTGATCGATGCTTGTCGAAGCACAACGAACCTAAAATTTTTTACATCGCTGACAACAGCAACAACGCTTTGGAAATTGAGTTTTTGCGAAAATGTTTACTTAACTTGTGAATAGTATACTTTTATTTTTATTACTACGATCAGTTTTAAATTTTTTTTTCGATATTCATACCACCATTACGGCAGTAAAAGTCAACAACTATGAATCCCTGGTCAACACGTGCACATCCGTAGCATTGTGTGTGATAACATTTTTATTACAAATGGAATCTACTAAAAATCGGGGGTGATTGAATCATCTCTGATAGGGTAATCGATTTATTAAATAAATTACCATAATTGACAACCAGGAAATATTTTGAGTACCCTATAGGCCTTCTTCATGGAGTTGCAAAAACGACATTCATTGGTGAAGCTTCAACAGAGCCAACTTGTTTCTTCATTATTTTCTCAAAAACCAAGTTGGCAAAAAATCTTAAACTTCATTATGATTTGAAAGATTACACTTTCCTAACCACACTAAAAGTTGGGCTCATAGTTGTACATACATGTAATATGAGCTGTCAGAATACCACGCTTGCAGAACTTCACACAATCTGTCAAAACACTTCAGACTAAAAAATGGCCTCCTCGACTCGATCCTCTCTCAAATTCTTCTCTCCTGGACTGCACTATAATTTTGGCAGTGCGCTTTCGCAGTCGACCTTGAAATATGACGTCGGTGAGTTCGATGTATTTTATTGGCTATCCGAGCCATCAAGGTAAAGTCGGCATATTCCGTGACTACGACATGTGCCATATTGACCAGTTTACAAAACACAATCGGTCAAAGAAAATATATCAGCAGAAGTGTTGTCCATGAAACGAAATATTCTTCAAGAAACGGTGGGTTGTGAGATTAATTCACAGAAATTATTCGAAACTACATTGTAGGTCAAAGTACATCATATCGCCTTCCATAGATGGAGTGAAGCGGAAGTTTCAGTCATTCTCTCAATTTGCGCAGGGGTGTTAACTGTGATGAATTACCATACCGCTTGGGTACATGTAGATCGTACCTCTGAAATTACCCATAAGCCAGTTCATCTAGTATCGGATTAGCAATGAACATGGAAACAGGGATCAAACTTTTGGATCTGTCGATGAGGTCAATGGTGTTTTTTTTCTTTTTTTTCTCATCAACAGGTAATTCAATTTACTTATTGTTAATGAGGTCTTCCTGATATCATCACTGAACTGTGAACATTTCAATTATCCTCTATTACAGTTAGACAGCCAGTGTTCTGTCACACATGTAATTATCCTCTATTACAGTTAGACAGCCAGTGTTCTGTCACACATGTAATTATCCCCAATCTTCTCAAAATCAATATATGCCATGTTATGCACTGTATATATTCATAATAAACAGACTGCCATTGACTGTGCTCGAATGCTTGATCAGGCTCTTCAATTTGTACACTGGCCCCGAAAGTTAATATCAAATTAATAGTTAAGGCTCCGTTAGGCCTCTATCTCTATCAGTTGCAAGAGAAAATGATACCTAATATTTACAATGGTGAGAGAAAGTAATTTCATGCTTGCCAAAGCATGGTAAACCTACCGGGGAAGCTGGCCAAGAATATATCAGTAGAGGTTTAATAATTAACTAGGGTTTATCTCCCAATAAACCATTTCCTAGCTTTAACAGGTTCAGTCAATTGGGAATATTGATCAAGTTCTGTCACAAACACTAATGACAAGCCAGATATTTGTCTGTGTATATATGTAGATTATGACCCTCATTATTGGATACATGTGGCTGAACATCACCCATTCCACACTCGCTCATATTTCTACTCACTTAATAATAGTTCTGAGGTTAAACCTTTCAGAGATATATGTTAGCACTCACAACTGAGAACTACTGAAGGATTCCCTACACCCCCTCTCCCTTCTTTTTTATCAACTAATATTGTTTTGAATATAAAAATGATAACTTTTCTATTTTTAATGACTATTCATAAGAAGGTCTGAAATCAGCCAAAACTTTTCAATGTTACAGCCCTTAAATTTGTTGTGTCCCTCCAATGCTGCCTTCAGAGCCTTCAACCGTTTCTAAGGTATTTTCCATTGCTGTCTGCCTGACCAGCCAGCCAATCAAATTTGATCATGTCACAAATGGCGCCGAACATGCGCGATTAGTGTTTCATTTTGTCAAATGTATAACAATTGGATGACACAAGGATGTAATCCTCAAGTGCAAGCACCACACCCTATGACAGTCGTTAAGCACAAGACAAAAGTAACAAGCTCCTAACAACCCATGAACTTCTGGACGAAGACATTTTGATTGACAGCGAGTGACACCATGACCGGATGTTCGATGAGAATCAAAGGTGCGTACTCTTCACTTCAGCCAAAAGTCTGAAGATGTTTAACACTGATATTTCTTTGGATTCTTTCGAGCAGGGAAGGACCCATATTTCAGCCAAGAAATTATTTCAATTTAAAAATATTTCAAAGAATTTTTTTATTTTTTTATACAAACCCTGAATGAACCACTGGGTATTTCAAAGGAATTTGTGACACTACATGTGCATGTATGTTGGAAACAGGAAAAAGATCTCCAACATGTCCAACCAGCTCTGAATGCATAGTTGCCTGTGACCTATTTTTTTATCTGCTGTTGTAAGCAGCCCAGAAAGGGGGGGGGGGAGGCAATTATTCCAGTAAACATCTAGTTTCAGGCACATGTCTTCCCAATGCTATGCTAGTTATCAAAATATATATACTTTCAAAACTGCAGTGTACTGGCTAAATTTGAAATACTGGAAATGTTTTCTATTTTATCTTGGGGCAGCTGTGAAAGAAGTAAATCTAGAGACAGTTAATTTTCTATTTGTCTAATGTACATGAATGTGTTTGATCCTAATAATTCCCCAATAATTAGTCGCAGCTGATACTAAGGTTTGGTTACATGTGATATGAAAAAGTTCTGATTTTTGTCCTCAAAATGTCATGATACATGTAAATCAGAATAAAATGCACACACAATTATGGAGAGTACCATTATGAAGGTTCCATATGACAGAGGTATAATCAAGTTGTCTGACATAAGGAAGTTGTGCACACATTCACTGTGCATATTTTCCATAGACTAGCTAATATACAGGAGTATATTGATGGAACATCTGCCTGATATATGAATTGAAGGTGAAAGCCAGAAGGTAATATTTAGAGGTCGACAACCTTGTCACCAAACAGGAATACATGAAAGACCAGATAATCCATACTTACTGTCGTCTTTTTCTTCAGGGACTTCATCACCGAGCCCGTAAATCCTTTCACATGGTCATTAAAATGCTCCTCGGCATACTCCAGAATATCACAGGCTTCAACCTCCAGTGTGGCAGATCTGAGTGTCGAGTCTGTGGAATACACCGACACAGTGTCCTCGCTGTATCTTTTACCCTGAGAAGGCTGGGGGTCAGAGACCTCACTGTTTGACCTGGGTAACACAGAGTGTGTGGACAGCCCCTCATCATTGTCTATTGAATTGCCCAGCGCCCACGGTGGGGGCAGTGGGGCTCTGTGGGAGGGCGGGGGAGGAAGAACGATACTAGTTTGTGGAGGAGAGGTGGCTGTACACATCAGGGACTCATCTGATCCCAGCTCTCCATTGCTGAGTAAGGACTTCTTAAGTGGTGGAGGTGGGTGGGCTGGTGGTATTGGTGGTAATCCTGGTGGAGGGAGTGGCGGGGGAGGTGGGGCATGGGGTGGCGGGGGAGGGATCACAAACTTCTCTGTCCTATCTCTCTCTGACTGTTCATCTGTACATAGCTGCCCAGAGAAGGGTGGTGGAGGTGGGATAGGTACTTGCATATTGTCTAGGTCTGTATCCCCAGGATTAGGAAGAGGTGGTGGGGGAGGTGGGGGTGGTAGATCTATGCTGATTGAGGAGTCTGTCATGATGGAGGAGAGTGGCGGTGGTAGTGGAGGTGGTACTGGAACAATTGGTATAGTCTGTGTGAAGTTGGAGGGTTCTCCCACTGTCTTTGATAGACCAAGTTCCTCCTCTACTTGATTTGCGGTCTCTGACATCTCCCGGACGAGTAACGAACTCTCCTGTATGTGTTAGAGATGAAACAAACAGTAATTAATGTTCACAGTAAATAATACGTCTCACAGCACACAAAATATTGACATTCACGGTTAACATGTATGCCTGAATGCACAAACGTCTAGATGAATGTGTACATATCAGTTCAATAGCCATGCAGGAGAAGGAATAGATCAAGCAGTTAAGAGTACATCCAAGCTTTTCAGACTTGGAATCAATGGGAAGACCACCAGCTGAAAAGTTCTATTCAACCTCAACAATTAACCAATGAAAATCAAGGTATGGCTCTGTGAGCAAATGTCATCATCAGTGTTTGAGTTCCATGCCTGAACAATTGCAAAGGTTGGTCCTATATGCCCTGGCCAATCCTGTCCAAGCAATGGGCAGGAAGGATTGATGTTACACCACCTGTACATACAATAGAGGACGAGTCCAAGCCATCAGTTTCCAAGTTTGTAGTCTATTGTCACAGTACTCCACTAAAAAGCCATTACGACCACAGTATACCAGTGAGTTGTGAAGAGCCAGCACTCAGTTGACAACAGCGAAGCAATCAATACAGGCACGAGTCTGCAATAGCTTCCGTCAGCTCTTCTTATCACTGGCACAATACAGCAACATGTTCTACTAATATACTGACAGTCAGTGAGCAGCATGCACAGCTAATGTGATCAGACACCAGTAGACGATGATTCTAACTCCAATAGAGAATTATCTTCTTGATTTCAATGGTTTAGTATTTACTAATAAGAAATATTGGGTAACTCTTCGCTAGGAGAGAGTTTCTCACACAGACCTATTAGACAAGAACAGGAATAACCAAGCATTAATGCAATCAACAATAACTTATACACTCTACTTTTCAGAACCGGAATACTCAACAGTAACATCACCTGTACAGAACCAGAATACTCAACAATAATGTCAACTGTACAGAAACTGAATACTGAACAATAACACCAACTGTACACATGAGATTGATCTAATCAAAACCCCTCAGCTTTCCCCAAGTGACTGAGACCCATGTGTAGTGTGAATTGGGGAAGAGATAGTTCTATGTGGGATGATCAAGATATACCGGTAGTTGGTTACTTTCAGGCATATAGGACAGAAACAGAAAAATTATATATCTTAAAGGGGCATAACTCTGTAAAATATGGGTCGAGGGGAGCCACTTTCGATAAAATAAGAATGGAGAGGAATAAGCTGTACCGAACACGGATTTGCAGCTATAACTTGTACTTTCAGCTACAGATAACAAAATCGGAGATTATTATATCCAAAAGGGGCATAACTCCATAAGCCGAGGCGAGTAATCCTTTGTTGACTTGTAGAATACAACAATACAAATAAGTTTCAAAAAAAAACAAGCTGAGTAGCTAGCAGGTCCTCCGCCAAGTAGCCTGTTTGAGAGCATACAGCATATACGCTTCCAATATCTCCTTAAATATAACTTGGAAAGTTGATATGTGTATGTGGAAAGAGACGTTCATCTGGAATTGTTGAGACAATTTGAGGAGGTTTGGGAAGCAGTAATGGGTAGTGTAACACTGGAATGTAAGTCTGTAGTTGTATATGGATTTGTGGATGGTGAGGTTTATAAATCGATGAGTGGAATAGATCAAGATATCGCGTTCACAACACAGATGGGTACAATATGGGTGAGTGAAATCCAAGATGGTCAATGGCAGCCATCTTGGATTACATAATACCTCAATGAAAATCAATACCAATCGCTGTTTAACTGATGTGAAGCACCGTCTCGAGTTTGAAGTTGATTGGTCAAATTGTTGTCGAGATATCACGTTCACAAGATCCGAGACGGATGGAATCCAATATCGTCAATGGCAGCCCTCTTGGATTACGTATCTCGGTGAAAATCAAAACCAATGGCCATCTAATTGATGTGAAGCACATTTTCAAGTTTGAAGTGGATTGGTCAAACTGTTGTAGAGATATCGCGTTCACAAGATGTGGGATGGACAGAATCCAATATGGTCAATGGCAGCCATCTTGGATTACGTACCTCAGTGAAAATCAATACCAATGGCTGTCTAACTGATGTGAAGAACCTTCCCAAGTTTGAAGTCGATTGGTTGAATTGTTCTCGAGATATCGCGTTCACAAGATCTGGGACGGATGGAATCCAATATGGTCAATGGCAGCCATCTTGGATTACGTACCTCAGTGAAAATCAATACCAATGGCCGTCTGACTGATGTGAAGAACCTTCCCAAGCTTGAAGTTGATTGGTGGAATTGTTCTTGAGATATCGCGTTCACAAGATGTGGGACGAACAGAATCCAATATGGTCGATGGCGGCCATCTTGGATTACGTACTTCAGTGAAAATCAATACCAATGGCCGTCTAGCTGATGTGAAGCACCTTCTCAAGTTTGAAGTCGATTGGTCGAATTGTTCTTGAGCTATCGCGTTCACAAGATGTGGGACGGACAGAATGCAATATGGTCGATGGCGGCCATCTTGGATTACGCACCTCAGTGAAAATCAATACCAATGGCCGTCTAACTGATCTGCAGCACCTTCTCAAGTTTGAAGTCGATTGGTCAAATTGTTCTCAAGATATCGCGTTCACAAGATGTGGGACGGACGGAAGCACGGATGGCTAGCATTTCCAATGGTCAATGGCAGCCATCTTGGATTACGTACCTCAGTGAAAATCAATACCAATGGCCGTCTAACTGATGTGAAGAACCTTCCCAAGTTTGAAGTCGATTGGTTGAATTGTTCTCGAGATATCGCGTTCACAAGATCTGGGACGGATGGAATCCAATATGGTCAATGGCAGCCATCTTGGATTACGTACCTCAGTGAAAATCAATACCAATGGCCATCTGACTGATGTGAAGAACCTTCCCAAGCTTGAAGTTGATTGGTGGAATTGTTCTTGAGATATCGCGTTCACAAGATGTGGGACGAACAGAATCCAATATGGTCGATGGCGGCCATCTTGGATTACGTACTTCAGTGAAAATCAATACCAATGGCCGTCTAACTGATGTGAAGCACCTTCTCAAGTTTGAAGTCGATTGGTCGAATTGTTCTTGAGATATCGCGTTCACAAGATGTGGGACGGACAGAATCCAATATGGTCGATGGCGGCCATCTTGGATTACGTACCTCAGTGAAAATCAATACCAATGGCCGTCTAACTGATGTGAAGCACCTTCTCAAGTTTGAAGTCGATTGGTCGAATTGTTCTCAAGATATCGCGTTCACAAGATGTGGGACGGACGGACGGACGGAAGGACGGACGGAGGGACGGACGGAAGGACGGACGGAAGGACGGAGGGACGGACGGAAGGACGGACGGCTAGCATTTCCAAGTCCTCCCACCACTTCGTGGCGGAGGACAAAAAAAGCTATACCGAACACAATTCTGCAGATATAGTTGGTTACATTCAGGCATATAGGACAGAAATAGAAATTAACATATCAGTAAAGGGGCATAACTCTGTAAAGTATGGGCCGAGTGGAGCCACTTTCGATAGGCGTCTGACTTCTTGTACATTCAACTACAGATAACAAAATCGGAGATTATTACATCCGAAAGGGGCATAACTCCATAAGCCAAGGCAACTAATCCTTTGTTGGCTTGTAGAATACAAGAATATAAATAAGTTTCCAAAATATAGTAGCTATACCAAACACAGTTCTGCAGATATAGCTGGTTACATTCAAGCATATAGGACAGAAACAGAAATTCATATATCTGTAAAGGGGCAGAACTCTGTAAAATATGGGCCGAGGGGGGCCACTTTCGATAGGCGTCTGACTTAGCACTAGATAAATAAGTGTTGAAAATTTTGTGGTTGTGTCTCGAGCGGTTGTGCCTAATATGCGGTAACGGACGGACGGACGTACGGACATACGGACGGACGTACATGGCAACGACAATACCCCGAGGCCAAAATGGCCGAGGGGTAAAAACCGGAATACTAAACAATAACATCAACTATATAGAACCGAAATACTCAATGATAACATAAACTGTACAGAACTGGAATACTCAACAATAACATCACCTGTACAGAACCAAAATACTCAATGATAACATTAACTGTACAGAACTGGAATACTCCACAATAACATCAACTGTACAGAACCGAAATACTCAACAATAACATCAACTGTACAGAACCGGAATACTTAACAATAAGATCACCTGTACAGAACCAGAATATTCAACAATAACATTAACTATACAGAACCGGAATATCAACTATACAGAACCAGAATACTCAACAATGACATCAACTATACAGAACTGGAACACTATGGCTCAACTCCTTTTCTTGTTGTGTTTTGTGTTGGCCAATAAACATTAACTGTAGATGACAAAGGAAGATGCACAATCATGTTGATATGTGTTAATAGGTGTACATGTCTCACACATGAAAGAAGCGGTTTTCTGAAGTTCCCCAGCCTTTCACTGAAGCCAGGGCAAAGTACCATTTGTAAAATGCCACAAGAACAGAAAATACATGTTCCTCATATAATTATTGCAGTATATGGGTCAATAAATATTATTAAAATCACTTATATTTATACTCTTTCCTTCTACTTTTTTGAACAGCAGTTTCAAACTTAAATGCAGAAGAAACATCTGTACTATGTCAACTGAGGCTAAATACTGTGGCATGGATAGTGAAATTTGTAGAATGTTAGCAGAATTTCTCTCCGCAGGTGACTTAGTTCTGTCATCTGAATAATCAGAAGAGCTTAGACATACAGTATATTTGTTGCAACACAATATGAACGTACAGAAGAGAACAGGAAAGCATTAACAGCAGGGTACAAGTACTAACAGTAGGTGTTATAAGGAATATATACAACTTCCAACAGTATTGGAGAGATCAGAGATACAAGTATTCCATGCATATGGCCTACATCAAAGATGCCATAAATATATAACCTCCTCCAAAGCTGCTATATTAATGCAGGAATTACTATCTGACCTCTAACATGTACAAGTATTCAGAACACATGCCAATACTGGTCACTTCAGTTGAACAGGTCGATCTCTGGATGGTCAGTAACTATTTTCATCTTGGCTTTCTTTTTGTACATGAACTCCATGCACCAAAACCAAAATAATGTGCAAATAAATTGGGTTCATACACTTACAGCAGAAAAAATTCAGGAGATTTCCAGGACTATCCAGGTCAATAATTAGGGTGTTGGTGGGCAGGAACAATTATTAAAGAAAGTGGGTTGGAGGGAAAGTCAATGGGTGATATATTAAATGTTGAGTGAATGGGGAGGATGAGTGGCTATTGGAAGATTTAATTACGAGTGTCCATGGTGATAATTAATCAAAGTTGCCACTAAGAATCGGTCCGAGAAGAGAGGGTTTGACAGATGGAAATATTATGTGATACTTCTGTAGTTATGGGAATTAAGAGAAGGTATATTGTTTAATTAGAATGTGGGGATTAAACTGTCTATGTGACACTGTTAAGAGGGATCATATGTGTAGGACGGGTTGGGGTAACGGGTTGCACAGCATGTTCGCATGACAGGATTGCCCAAGTACATCCATCCATCCAATTATTGTAATTTTCCAGGAGTCTTTAGTACAATAATTTACAACAAAGAGGAGCCAATTCATGAAGATCAGGAATTTTTTTTGGCACAGATCGCTGCTTCTCACAGAAGAGGACAGTATACATGTACATGTAGTTCTTCCAGGATCGAGTTTAACTTTATAAGCATTTTTCAGAACTTTACAGGTTAGCAATTAAATTTGAGGACATTCCAGGGGGCGTATGAACCGTGAAAGTATCACCCTTCAGACAGCAAAAGCAAAAAATTCAGGCAAAATTATATCAACAGTTCCATGCAGTTATGGAATCTTCATGTACAATGTTAGTATAGGGTGGCAAATGTGCAAACCTTTTTGCCCACAGCATTTCATACTGAACCAAACTGATGGGATAACACAGTGGTAAATGTTCATGAACATCGATACCTTACTGAGCTGTGTTACTGGCATATAGACAGATGGACAGAAGGACCCAAATGGAATTTACACACTATACTGGAGATCGTCTAAGTGTTTGGGGTATAAAACACAGATCTGCTCAGTCTTCCAATTTTCACCCAGATCCTCTCCCGTGAAATGATCCTTATCAAATTTCATTTAATTCTCGCAGAGAAGAATTTGATAGTAGCCATTATTGAGTTAGTGGCAAATCGCTCTCAGTTTAATAAAATCTCTTACCGCTATGAGTTCGTCGAGGTCGGTGAACTGCTCATTGATCAACTGGAGCGCCTTTTCTTTCTCAGGGTCCTTGGGAGGGGATGATATCTTGTGCTCCACAGTGTCCAAGAAGCTGAACATTTCATCGAGATCAAGAGATGAGGGTGTAACGTCAATGTGGTGCTTCTCCCACATAGACTCTATCGTCTTTGTCAAGGATTCCAAGGCAGCTTGCGACTCCCTTGAAGTACAATAAATGAACAATATACCAAACAAGTCACTCCATTCTAAGGCTCATTCCTATACCCACAATTATGACCATGATCAATATAGCACAATACCCATACAAACCTATACATATTATAGTCAATTTCACTCATAATCTGGTTTTCTGTCCAAAACAAATCTCTAATCAATTTTTAATGCCAATTATCCCATTTCCCTGAGTGAAATAAATCTTCAATCAATTCATCTCGCTTACTATTATCATTCTGTGGGTAATGATTACTGCAATATTTCCACTCTAATTGATGGCATCAAAGAAACAGATTTGCAGACAAACACTTCCCATAACATTGATCAATATCACCAAGCTGAATACTTCTAGTACTGCATTTTCATCTGAGGAAGCTATACCAGCCTTTATGGTATAAAACAAGTGACCATGGTGACTGATGTTGCAGAAGTTCATCGCACAATTCCATCAAACAAAAGCAGACAGATCGTAAAGCAGTAGATGCGAGTCAGAATCCACAATGGGATCAACAAAGATGAAGAAAGTAAGAACCAATAAACGAGTGGATCGAATGATTCGCTGTAATTCAAATCAATCAGAAAATCAGAGAATATCAATGAGGTAAATCCTGTACTAATTCAATCACAGGAAGTGAGATTCCACCATTAAATCAGTAGGTGATAAACAGGAGGTTGACAAAATGGTCCAGAATGATAAAGATAATCCATTTTTTCTTTAGCCATTCCAATGATTTTAGTGGGTGACCAAATTTATTAGAACAATTGATTGAATTTTGTCTCCAAAATTGAGGGTGATTAAATTTCAACAGGAAAATTAAATTAGAGGATTCTCGGTAAAAGTTGGTCCTCTACCTACATGTATGGGCAGAGGTTGAAGAAATGTAATTTCAAACAATATCTTGTGGCTTAGGTATAATCCACATACCAAATATGGAAGAAGTCCAGTAAGCCTTCCTAACTGTATAGCTCAAAAACTAATGAGCAGATAGATCATACAGATGGATGGTACAGAACCTCAATTCTATATCTCTCTATAAGCTCCATTTGGGATGATGAGAGACAAAAATGGCATATTAATGAATATTCCAAAACATTTCTTACAGTACAAATTCTTGCACCAGTATCATTAACTGTACATGCCATAATAGTTTTATGCTAGTAGTATTACAAACTAGTTATGTAATACAAATGGTGTCGACCTTGCCACACTTATCCCAGTACAATAACACTGTGGGAGTAGTCCTGGTTATAATTCCACCGACTGCTATACACACTGTGATAAAATGTGGTAAATGATCATGACCAATTTAGCATGTTCAGTGAAATTATGGAAGTCAATAGAAAATCACTGAAGTTTTTATCTAGCATCAGTAATATTGCTTTATTAATCCTTTAGGCTGATAATTGCACACAGAAATATAAAAACCCAATCTATCTATCTTGTTATTGTTTGACTAGATAATACCAACAATTTACAATAATAGGCTGGAGTAAGCTATCTATAGGAGCTATCTATAGACATGATTTTATGAATGTCACACTTTTTACATGTATCTCCCTGCATCACGAACAATCACGATATATCAGATACACTAATATACACACCATAAGGTCACATAAAAACATCCCCTGTTCTAGGACAACGCTGTAAATCATTGATCAGCAACAGCTTGTAATGTTTTCGATGCCTGGATGTTGTTACAAGTGATAGCAATTTACGTGCAGGAAAATTTCCAACAACTATAAAACAAGTTAATAGTTCATTCTGTGCGTTGATTTGGAGTATCTAGGCAGTCAATATCAATCTAAATATCAATGACATACCGAATACCTGGTCTATAGTAGTGAATTTCTCTATATATATACATGTGTCGTATAGACCAGCGAGTGAGCAAATTAGAATGAACGTCACAATAAGCAGTATTTCAGCCATAGATCTATCAAGACTAGCACAGACTAGTATATCCTAATAGCCATGATTAATTCAATATTCAGACTAGAAAGCCGGAGATAGAGGATGTCAAACATAGCACACGTATGTCTAGATTCGGAACATCTCACCAATGTGCATGAATTACGCCATTATCTCTTTTTGAAATATGTAATATTTGTCTTTGATTCAATCCAAAAAAAGTATTGCCCAGTGCAAAAGATTTAAACACAATTGATCAAATAAATCATTGACACAATGTCTGTATGTACAACAGAGAAAATCTATCTGATACTTAAACATTAGATACAATTACCCTAGAAAGAGAGAGAAAGAATCATGGCTTAACCTTGTGTTCAGCAATATTTCAACTATATACCTGACAGTTACATGCTCACCTTCATTGTTGATTCACTGCCAGAATTGGAACGGTTCAATTTAAGACTTACTAAGATTCCCAATGATCCAGAAATACAGATGACCTCGTTGCCGATTCTTCAAATGCACACATCTGTCTATGTACATGTACATGTACATTTGTACCTGTACCAGACACAACTGTCATGTGTTGTGGGAAGCAAGAGAGGGTCCAGAATTGGGGGATGTTGGTCAAAATTATATCAAATTTAGTTGATGTGATAAAAAAATAAATGATAAAGTACTTTAGCTATGTCAGCTGATCTGGTAAAATTCAATAACTGTTAATTTTATCTATTATGTAATTTGTATATCAATTGTACAACAGAAATTTTTATCACTTCCGTTCTGTCTGAAAGTCATGATAAAATAACAACTTAAATGAATGCAAAATTGCAAGTTTCCAAATCTATTTATGATAAATTATCAAAAATGACATTTCCTCAATTAGTTACATGATCAATTTTTTCCCCTAGAAAGGGAAGCAAGCTAGATGACATCGAACTTAAATGACACAGCAGTTTAAACCAATCCAATCCAAGTGGACAGAGAAGATACTCTCTCATCCAGAGACTCACACCTGTGTATTGACATCAACAGTGTACATCAGTCGGTAATATAAGATATAGTTACCAGTAAGGTGAGAACAAGAAGTGTGCTTAAATGTCACAATTAACGGTGTACACCATAAACCAATAAACAATATGTTTATTGTGTCATTTTTCAATGAGGTACATGTGTAGTTTTCTTCAACTTTTATTGATATGCAAGCTTTATGCCATTTTACTTTTTAGGAATTGAAAAGATATATTTCTCTGTCCTTTAAAAGACATATTACCAGATTGTATATCCCTTGTAAGCATAAATATGAAGAAAAACGATCAAGTGCGTTACAGAAATTTTCTTTATATTGTGTATATATTTTTTTTGTGGAGGGGACTAATCGAAGTAAATATCTCTGTGATATATTGACTGCATACATCCCAGGGGTCAAAATGTTCGGTCGTTCACTCGTTTTTACGACCAGAAAAATCTGCTGACGAGTAAAATTGAAGCCCAGGTCGTCCTCCTGACGATCACAAAAAATTGGCTTCCGTAGAAACAAACTGTCAATATCATGGATTTGGCAGAATTGTTAAAAATGTTTGTTCATCTTTCCCGCTGACAGCCCAACTTCGCTGCCGGTCGGCCATGTTTGCTACTTGTGTGGATGCTGGTGTGAAATGGTCCTATGCGGATACACTGTCGCCACGAGTGACCTCCCTTCCTTTCCTAACTTCAGGCTATGCCAGCATTAGTTCCCTAGGAACAATTCCACTCATGCACTTTCTCTTACAACATCAACAACAACACGAACTTTCCGTGGCTGACAGCACATGTTTTTTGACATCATGAATTGTCTAGTTGGAGTGATGCACAAAACGACCAGTACTTCAATGAAAGTTTATCACTTTCAAGATTCATGAAGACAAAACAGATCTTCATTCCTGGTTACATTTTGATAATGAAAGTAACAAAACGTCCTGTGAGGTTTGTCTTGAAATTGACAATTCTATGTGCACCTATTACATTTTGATACAACACCATAACCCCAAGAGAAAATGATCTTATATTATAATATTATGCCGGAATGAGGATGTGCAAGATAATATTCTCAACTGTTTTTCTGTTTGGCGTTTTTTTTTTTCCTTTCAACTTACGACCTGAAAATGGCATTGGCAGCAGTAAAAAAAAAACAAGCGCTGGATGAGCGCAAAGACCTCCGTCGAGGCAACAGGGTCCGTAGCGTAATACATCACTGAATAACATACGGCCGGATGCCAAGCTCAATTTTGCATTTGTTGGACGTTAGCTTCATCAATGGTACATGTAATTAATCTGGGATTGAGGGTTCCTCACTAGCATGTCCAGACAGGGATGTGAAAGTCACATTCCCAGCAAATAATTTTAGTTTGATTTGACGTGCTTGAAATATTGGGGTATGGAATAGAGTATATTGATGGAGAACCTGGAAAAGTGCTTGAGACATTAGGCCCCATCCCACCCCCACCTCCCCCTGAGAGGATCCCCTCACCCAAATCGACACGTTAGCGGCAGAAATGAGACACCGTGTGCCTAGTTGTTGTACCAACTTGCTTGTGATTTTGTGCTATAGGCCCAACACATCAACACTTCATATTTTGTATGTATACAGTATAGCATCATCATTGATGAGATAATGCTCTTCAAAACACACCTGATTTTACCGACACTTCGTTCTGATCTGTCTCAACATCATATGATGAGGATTCAATGCGCTCGGTATAATTTTGTATACTGGTGTTACAGGTCACCTTCGCCTTCACCTTACTGTATCAATGGCCATGGACTTGTACATGTATCACATTCACATTGAATGGTGATGACTGATGAGAATATTGCCCCTATGTAACAAATGACTGAATTCCACGCAGCAAATAAAAAGTTCACGTTAATCATAAACAACATATAATTAGTAATACTATCAAATAATTATGTTTATTCCTTGTCGACATCAATATATTACAGGTAATATTATGACTGAATCATGGTAACATATATTCATGGGAATTTTTGTCTACAATAAACTAAAGGAGACCCATGCTGTTTATTATATTATGTTTTAAAACTTCACTTGCTAATCTCGATTATGTTGCTTATTGTGAAAATAAATGAAGTTATGAAACACCTGTTCTTTGTGTTATTATGTATGCAGTTCATTCTGTATGTATTTTATACATGTACATGTAGCAGAATTGGAATTAAAATTTGAAATGAAGTCTGTTTCTAGAAGCTAAATCATTTTAGACACACATTCAAGTCCTTACCTGGTCAAGGGAGATAATTTTCACTTTTGATTATGTTTGTGAAGCATGCAGCAGGACTTCAACTTCCAAGGATATTATCCACACAATCCCATTCTACATGATATTTTTGCCATAGCACCGATAAACTAGGTCCCTTCATTTATGTGTTCTAGATCCAGGAGCTATTGGGAGCTGCAGGCTTTGTAAAAGTTAGATCCAATTATTCTCAGTGAAGCAATGAAATCTGGCATGGTTGTTTTAAGTTAGAATTTGGCATCCTTGGAAATGTCTGACCGATTCACACATGTATCACTCGGCAGGTGGTCATTACATGTGTAATGTTTATTTCCTTAGGAATCAACTGATATCCAATGGGGTGGAGGGTGAGCAAATCACTGGCTCTGAACTAGGTCATCAGTTAGTGTGTCCTCGAATAGGAACGATCGATACCCATATGAGCATGGGTGAGATGGGAAAGCATGTTTACGCCGTTTGCTCTTTGTGATACAACTCCAGCCGTAAAGTTAGAAAATGTCATATGTATCTTTTAAAATTATTTCCTCGAATGAAACATAACAATCTACATCGAAGAGATGAATCAAATGATTTGAAACTTAATTTCATTGTGTAACAGTGAGAAGAAAATTAATTGTATAAACATTCCAAGCCTCATTGAACACAAGCCGCACCATATTTGATATGAATATAAGGCGCGTACATTAGCTCGCTTGGACGTCGCTTAGTTAAATATGGACAGACACGCAAAAATCTCAAAATTTTGAAAAGCCACAAAAATGCCCTCAGCTTGTACAGAGTAAGTAAAAATACTTATGTACAACTTGATGTTTAGAAATGACTGTGTTGAGCGGTTCTATTCCCAACTTCTCTTTTATTCTATGTCATAGAGCACAGGGTTTGGTAGATAATTAAAAACTGTATTAACTCGGCTTCACATTTTAGAGAATGACTTTAATTGAGCCTAAGATGAAAGAGAAATACACTTATAAAAAAATCTATTTAAAAAATATCTGTATATATGTTTGTATTAATTTCCATAATTTATTGAAAAAAACTATACGTAGACTTCGACCACCGAATATAACACAGGCCAGGCAACTGTGAGAACCAGTGAAAGATACCCCTCGAGATGAGCGGATTTGCAGATAAACAACAACAACAAAATTGCACTTTGTGCCTCACGAGGCCCTTCTCCATAGAGTGCATGCCAGTTATTTTTCTAGACTACAACAGCAACTGTTTTTGCCTGTATCACAGTCCGAGCTTCCGATTACCCTTCAACCTTACCCAGACGACGGATAATTTTTGACATTGTCTGGCTAGGTTGTTGATCGGATTCACAGATCATGAATTCCACCGTGACGGAATCACCGTTCGGAAGACTTTTTCTTTATTCAAAGTCATGTACTCGGAAGTTCCGTGGTCATACCCATGTAGTTTCAAGTTTAGTTTGCTATTCTATATGACATCTGTTTACGGATCCATGCAAAATCTACAGATGATCCAGCATTTAGTAAATCATGCTTCGAAATGTTCGTGACGGAATCACCTGAAACGGACATGACTCTTGACTAGTGTTGCTTGTCTATTTTTTTGCTGCTCTGTTTCAATCTGACTATTCTTATATGACATCTCTTACTAACATACAGTACCCAAGGATGATAAGATTTTTTTCATCGTGAGAAAAACGCGACTGGATCATCCCAGGGGTTAAATCTAGTCCGTGACGTAATCGACAAAAAATCGTGATGGAATCACGAGTGCGCTTTTTAAATCTTACGGTAAAAGTGCTTTATTAATTACACATTTTCTTCAAAAAAATATTCCTAGAGTGAATTTATCTCTTCTACTTAGAAAATTAAAACTCTGACCTCTTATTTTTACTAAGGTACAGTGTTTGGGGAGTTCCGAATCACTTTTCACATCCAGACTGCTAGCGCTTGTTCTTTTAGGAGGTGAGAGCGACTGCTGGTCTTATATTCTAGGGAAATCTGTCGTCTATAATTGTATGTAAAGAAATCTTCAATCGGACTTGTCAATCGATGAGAAAATAACCTCCGCTTCAGTGCACCAGCGCGGGCAGTTGCGCATCATTTTGGTGAGTTGCGGATCACGCCATCTAGCGGCCGTTACAGGCACTGAGAATGGAATTTTTATAGGCTTGAGGGGCCATCTGCTAATCATCCATATAGGCCGGTGAAACCCTGGAGAAGATTTCAATGTTGTCTTAATTCTCCCCGCCCTGTGAGCGAATATTCAACTGTTGCAGTCCAGGCACAAATGACACGCAGATCTAGAGTCGAAAATGTTCTGAAGTATATTTATCTTGGAGCGAGCCTACAAAATTGCATTGTAATCTCAATTTAATTATTTTTTAGAACATTTTAGGATACGATGTCTGACAATCATGGAGGGCGGGCTAGTGAACTTTCCTGTACTGCTCCATAACGACAAAACAGAGGAAGCGGGAACTTCGTGACTTTAAAGCTTATCATATTGGAGTCATTTTAGGACTTGGCCGAGCAGAGGATCATGGCTAAATTCAAAAGGCGGCCGTGTGGTATCTCAGAAATTCGGTTTTTTTCCAGCCAGTTCTGTCCATTTCTTCGAATTTTTCTGGCCTAAAAGTACTAGAAAGTATTTTATTGGGCAAAAGTAGTTATTCTCTACTTTATTTGGTAGTTTATGAAAGAAAAATCGGAAAATTAGAATTTCGAAAAATCGGTCCAAAAAATAGTCGACAAATGGCTGACGAGATGACGTTACTCGACGTCATCATAGCGTTCATCTTAAGCTTTGTTACTCTTTCAGGTAGAGCTTGAACAGAAGATACTGTGTGTTATGTTGCAGCGCTCTAGCCCTATGGATAGCGAAAATATATGGGTTGACTCCCTCCCCCCACCCCTCACCTGCGATACACCCCAAATCTTCCAGACCAGATAGTGTTAATAAAGGGACATCCAGTTATTGAACTCGTAGAAACCTCGCTCAGTGATGAACAATTTTATTTATATAAAACTTTCTATATTGGAGTAGATATGTCTGAAATTATTGAATATGATGATGTAATATCGAAAAAATGATTTGTTCACCAAGGTTTGGAATGATTTGCGTACATAGTTCCGGTTACAAGGATATTGTCATTGATTCATTTTTTTATATTTTTTTTGACAATGCCATGGATTGACCAATCTTCCTTAAAGTCGGTTTACACCTGTTGTATTAGTTGTGAGACGGTCCCTTATTCACCGATTTCAAGTTATGAACGGCGCTTATTTCGTTGATTCGGAATTGACATCTCTATAGCGCCATTATATTACAATGCTGGTCAGTTAACATTTATCGCAAATCACTAGATATTTTGTTTGGCCATTTAGCAAGATTCTGTCATTTAAATAAATACTGAATATACCGCCTAAACCCACCTTATTTCGCGCAGATTCACTACTGGAAAAATCGCACGTGTTTTTCGACTCTGTGGCAATTTGTTATTGTACAGTACCAGAAGTATTACGTTACCGAATTGACCGGAAAAGAAACAATCCAGGTCCGTTGTTTGACATTCATTTCAGTCCACGGAAACAGACGTTCCAATAAACCTAAAAAGTTTTAATCAGATACTTTACTTCAAGAAATATCAGGCATTAATTAGGAAAGTGATCCGCAACTCCCCGTGATTCGGAACTCCCCCAAACACTGTATACAGCTCCCGCCACATGCATATCTTTTCTGCAGATGTTTCAAAATAGTATAGTTTTCAGTAAAGTGCAATTTTTCTTCTTTGACAATTTAGAATTTCCCGAGTTCTTCATGTTCAAAAATTGTGGGAAAAATATTTCGCTATTAAAACACATCTTCTCTATTATTGGCGTGTTCCCGGAGATCATAGGAAGCGAGTACATGTAGAACAAACAGCATGCTAATATAGGATCTACGACAGAATGTGGAGTGAATTTTATGCGAAAAAGGGCTGTTTAGCAATGTCCGCTTTTCCGTGGAATTCATGAGATCACGATTGAAGTATCATGGGAAGATATATTTTTCCAGTCGCTATCTCCCCCCCCCGCCCATCTTCAAAAAAAAGGAAAAGAAAAAGCCGAGAGAGCGCCTCGTGAGGCAGAGTTATTTTTCCAGACTACAACAACAACAGTTTTTGCCTGTATCACAGTCCGAGCTTCCGATGACCCTTCAACCTTACCCAGACGACGGATAATTTTTGACAGATTATCCGGCTAGGTTGTTGATCGGATTCACAGATAACGATTGAAGCATGGGAAGATATATTTTTCCAGTCGCTATCTCCCCCCCCCCCCAACTCAAAAAAAAAAAGAAAAGAAAAAGCCGGGAGAGTTCTTCGGAGTTTTACGTTTTTGACCTCTGACTTTGAATTTGACTTCTCACTTCCGACTCGCATCCTGGTGAATGACACTCGTCCTTTATCTTTTTGCCGATTCAGAGATTCTCGTGGAAGTTTCCAATTATACTATCCGGAATGCGAGTTTTTCTTTCGTGAAAATTTACTTTTTATGAAAGCGCAGGTTTGTCTTCGTCGCATACCGGCCATCTGTACCAGCGCGAAGCTATAAGTACATGCGCGAATTTAGTACCCTCGAATTAAGAGACCCGGTGGAAGCACTGCAAAGGATACACACCTTTTGTGACGTAAGCATTCAATTGTGTCCAGAAACTTTTCAAAATTTCGTCGGGAACCATAGCAATCCCTATTGGAAATCACACGAGTCGTGGGTTCCCCATATGACAATTATTTGGCGGGAGATATCACGTTGCGCTCCTAGACCTCCGTCTGATCGACGGAGGTAAAAATGAAACACTCCATTAAGATTACAGGTTGAAGGTAATGGATGACCTCAATCTCACTGGGATGACCTCAGTTTTTGACGAGGTCATCCACTGGATGACCTGGAAATTTGGAACATTTTGACCCCTGCATCCAGTAAAGCCAGCTTGCACTCTTAAAACAAACCAAGAATTGGATGAATTCACTTGTCTGAGTGATTTGTTGACAAACGCATTTATTTTATCTTCATAAAGATCATTGGCTGTATATTCTGAGGTTATGTTGGTGGAAGTTTGAAATGATGTTCAAGATCGTATAAAATGTCAGTTGAATCCTAGTGTAGCAAAAAAATAATTTTAATATTTTGGGAATAGAGGCGATTGTTTTGTCACTTAGCTGAGTTAATGCAGGATTCACTATGCCAACTAATTTATCTTAATCACTTGTACAAGTGTGTCCCATGACTTTATATGATCCTTAATTTTTTAATGGAAGTTGATAACTAACAGATAGAAGCAGAAGATGTCACTTTATCTCGCTGTATAACTGTTTAATGTATTCTTTTTCAAAAGTGAGGTCTCGTGTACCAAAACTTGACAAAGTGCACACATTTTTTAACCATCTGTGTTGAAATATTAAACTCTTTCGCAATAATATTGCATTGACAACCTAAATTTTATATCTGTGAATTTTCACCTTGATGTGGTCTGTTAATTTGAAGATATTGGACATCAAGCTTGTTACAACAACATCCCAGAATAAATTACCCTTAACATTGGTACAAGGATTGGCTTAGTTTAAATGTACATGTATACACACAACCAAATAAAAGATAATCAAGTTCACTTCTATCATTCTGATGTATTCACTTTGAGTTATTCATTATGGTACTGTTTCCGATTTTCCTCTTTGATCAACTCTCTATACACATGAGAACAAGCTGTCACCTGTATCCCATCAGCAATATTTCATTCTGCAGCAACTCAAGCTATATGTACATTTATATGTATACATATACCATAGGGAGAAATGGTAACATATTGTGAACATTGACAATCAAGGGTCAGAACCAATTACTGGGGAAAATTAAATCTAAACTCCATAATAATACCATCATGTTTCCTAACTTAAATTTTATCAGGATAGTTATATGTCAGAGCAGATTTCAAGTAGAATGTCTCATGTGAAAGACTGAAAATGATAAAGCTATAATGCAAACAAATACATGTACATGTATGTGGGCAAAGATGTGGAAAATAGAAGCCATCCTAGAGGCATACACCATATTGAGAATCTTCTTGAATAAAGCTACATGCATAGTACAGTAAGATGGCTGTTGAGGAGAAAATGAACAGATCCCAGCCAAGAGTCTGATCAAATCATAATGGCATATTACATCTGTTGCTTTGGAATCACTTCAATATCAAACATATTATAATGTAATTTTGAAGATAATGCCAAAAAATATGAAATTCAATATCATATTATGGCAACTTACCAGACTCTGGAATTGAATTTCTTCAGGAACAACGTAAATATCATATTATGGTAACTTACCCATCTCTAAAGATATCTTTGTTCAGAGTCATTATAAATATCATATTATGGTAACTTACCCATCTCTAAAGATATCTTTGTTCAGATTCATTATAAATATCATATTATGGTAACTTACCCATCTCTGAAGATATCTTTGTTCAGATTCATTATAAATATCATATTATGGTAACTTACCCATCTCGAAAGATATCTTTGTTCAGATTCATTATAAATATCATATTATGGTAATTTACCCATCTCCAAAGATATCTTTGTTCATTCATTATAAATATCATATTATTGTAACTTACCCATCTCTAAAGATACCTTTGTTCAGATTCATTATAAATATCATATTATAGTAACTTACCCATCTCTAAAGATATCTTTGTTCAGATTCATTATAAATATCATATTATAGTAACTTACCCATCTCTAAAGATATCTTTGTTCAGATTCATTATAAATATCATATTACGGTAACTTACCCATCTCTAAAGATATCCTTGTTCAGTCATTATAAATATATTATATTATGGTATATGAAACTTACAAGACACATGAGTTATTTTTGTTCAGAATCATTATAAATGTCACATCACTGTTATGGTGCACACTTTTTTATCATAAATATCATTATGGGGGAAAACTGAATTTGATGAAGGCATAAGAAGTACAGTTTTACAAACGGAATCTGTTTGGCAACAACAACTGAAAATTTAATATAAAGAAAGAGGGAATGGATATTTACTGAAGCGATTTCATCATGCCCAACAATGTATACAGCTTAACGTTGAAGCAGTCATGCCTGAAGTTCTGCAGGAAAATTGATTCCAGTGGAGAAGTGCAAGATGAGCGGGGGCTAAGGTGTTAGTAACTTACCCAATCTTCCCTTTGAGGGCCTCGAGTACACTTCTCTGTTGTATTACAGAGGCACCAGTGGGGGTTTTGCTACTGTGATAGACAGAGGCTTCAACTTTGATTTCTCGATCAAAATCATCAGTTATGTTATAAATGAAATCCAGTCACACATACAACACTACCAAAACATTATTCACCATAATTTATGATATAAGTATGGTATCTTATCTCAAACATTATTCACCATAATCTATGGTATAAGTACTGTATCTTATCTCAAACATTATGCACCATAATCTATGGTATAAGTACTGTATCTTATCTCAAACATTATTCACCATAATCTATGGTATAAGTACTGTATCTTATCTCAAACATTATCCACCATAATCTATGGTATAAGTACTGTATCTTATCTCAAAGATAATTTCACCATAATCTGTTTGATCTCAAACACTATTTCACCATAATCTATAATATAAGTACTGTATCTTATCTCAAACATTATTCACCATATAGATGGTATAAGTACTGTATCTTATCTCAAACATTATTCACCATAATCTATGGTATAAGTACTGTATCTTATCTCAAACATTATCCACCATAATCTATGGTAGAAGTACTGTATCTTATCTCAAAGATATTCACCATACATGTAATCTGTTTTATCTCAAACACTATTTCACCATAATCTATAATATAAGTACTGTATCTTATCTCAAACATTATTCACCATATCTCTATGGTATAAGTACTGTATCTTATCTCAAACATTATTCACCATAATCTATGGTATAAGTACTGTATCTTATCTCAAACATTATCCACCATAATCTATGGTAGAAGTACTGTATCTTATCTCAAAGATATTCACCATACATGTAATCTGTTTTATCTCAAACACTATTTCACCATAATCTATAATATAAGTACTGTATCTTATCTCAAACATTATTCACCATATTTCTATGGTATAAGCACTGTATCTTATCTCAAACATTATTTCACCATAATTTATGATACATGTAGGCCCTAACTACTGCATCTTATCTCAAACTTCAATCATGCTTGTGTCCTATTTTAACAAGTTAACAGTGTGAGTGAGTGAGTATGATTTAACGTACACTTTCAACAATATTTCTGTCATATCAAGACATCGGAGTCCTATTTCTTTACACACCCGGGATCCTGCAGGTGGATTTTTTATTCCCATTTACACCCAGAAACCCCACAGGTGCCTCAGTTATAACAACCTGTCTGGGGAGCTGAGGCCCTTAACTCCAGGTCAATCCCTGGAAGTAGAGACGCCAACGGATGTATGAGCTGCCATGCGAATTGCGTGTGTAAACACAAATTATGTGGTGGCGGAAAATGTCATAAAACATGAATTTCTGCCTTAATTAACTGTAAAAATTACTTGGATTAAATAAATATAACGTTTTGTTGTCGATGGTATATTAATTAGTCCATAAAATGTTTCGTGATCGGCAGAGAGCGGTTCTGGAGTTCACTTAATTTTGCAGACGCGATGGTCGCCGTGGAAAATGGCGACGCTTTTTTAAAAGTCCTTGTCTTGCATGATCTCTTGTGAGCCAGTTGGTTTTTCCCTTTCAATTTGGTCTTAAAATTTTCGTAATTTCTCACAGAATATCGCAAGGGACCAGCTTTATTAAAACGTACAACATATTTTTCGTCTCCCGTTTTGCGGCGATTTTGCGTGACCTCGAAAGCGGTCTCCGGTGAGAATGACCGAGCTGGTAGTGGCAGTCCGTTATTTGAATGTTCTAGCTCTGGCTGATATATGAATAAAAATTGTACTGGCTCATGTCGAAATCCCGAACTTATTTAGACTTGTACATCCCCCGAAGCGCATAACGTCTTGTTGTTCGACGTAACCAGGGGTAACGACGTCATGCCGACAGAGGGCGTCTCACGTCTAAAATGGCGGCGCCCTTTTGATAGCGTCGTTTGGGGTTGAATGCTGGCGAAAAACGATCTATTTTGCTATAAATTTTGCGCTATTGTTACTGTTTAATGTATGAATTAATATGTGATATGTCAGAATGTAATACAATGTCAAGTTACATGACCTCGAAGAACGTCAATCTCTCGCAAGTCATCTTGTGGTTCACCATGGAATTCTCCTTACCACGTCCAGCTGGTACAGCATGCGGTCGCCGTTTTCGCGGGTGATGAGAAAACAGCTCCAGTCACATTAGTAGTAATCTCCCTTGAATTGAACTTGGAAGCATGGACTAAACTTGCGATTTGAAACAAATCATTGAAATGTTTAATTATTTTCACCAGAATAATATTTCCTAAAATGTTTTAAGATTAAAAAAAAATAATAGCATATAAAATAGTCGTGATGAAGTAAGTTTTATCAATCTGTGTCACTTTATTTTATTTTGCAACAACAACAACAACTTTGATTCCATTCACTCAAATGTTTTTCCTTCTGGCTGACAATGGTGCTTCATCTTCTTACAAAAGGATAAACAAAAGGAAATGCTGGATCTTCAACTGATTTGATTTTAAAAAATTATCCATTTTGTTTAAAACTTATTTCTTATTAGAAAATTAGGATATACATCATCAAATAAAATAAATGTTCCATACCGAGTAAGAAATTTATGGAAATTAACTCATTAATCAATGTCAGTGGGCAAAGATAATTATGTGGTGTGGGAATGTTCAGGTTGTCCATGGGTCTAATCTTTTTCTCAAGTTCACATTTAGAAATACTGGTGACATTTGACACATGTTTCAATGCAGATACCCCGGTACCATAGTAAAACGGTGTTCCATTATGCAAATTTATGCAAATTAGGCAGCTAAATATTGCCGCGATGTCAACAAAATGACCACCAGCAGATCTAGCATGTTCAAAAACCCCTGACTACCAAATTTTATTAAAATTGTCATGAAATTAAAAGAAAGGAACAAGTTTTTGCAGGAATTTACTTATAATTGTGTACCATTTTACCCATTAGGCTCTCATTGTTTTAACATAGACTGATTTCCAATAAACCGCTGAAATAAAATAACTTCAAAAATCTGCATAAAATCAAGTTTTGATTCGTTTTTGAAAATTTAAAAAGCATTGAACTTTAAAAAATGCCCTCTATGAAATCAAATCTAAACTAATCCAAAATAAATTAGGTGAAAAAGATGTTGGGGTCTCTACTGGAAGCCCCACTGGTGATCAAGTTGTAAGACAGTGATTTGATTTTACTAATTATCTACCGTTTAACTTTAATAGTAACCCTACATGGTGGTAGCAGAAGCAAACTTGAGATCCCAGATAACCAAATTGTTAATAATTGTCTCTGTTTCCCAGAGTGTAATCATTTGAAGTTTATGCAAAGCTTAGAGCCAGTACCTGTAGATACTAACACTGTAGCTTTGGCCTTAGATTTATTACCCTCTGCAATGTGCATCACATAAATTAAAATTGTCTGGCCCACCCTCTTAACTACGATTCATTCCCGTTCTACCAGTGCAAACAGTGCTATCCTATGAACTATGTGACATACACCATGATTAGAACCAATCACATTTTTTGGTGCATAAGTTTTGAATGCACCACTGGTGTGCATTAGCAATTGATCCACTGCGGCAATGGACATTAGTTCTGAGTGCCCTCATAAAACAGCATTATGCCAAAGATTAGGACTTACTCACTTTTTTTCTTTGGATATTGTGCAAGAAACTATGACAGCTATTCACATTTTGATGTCTGTGACCTTTGCAAATACGTCATGTAGGTCAAGGACAGTACTAAGAGAACATGACCTAGGCTCATCAGACATTATGCCAAAGATCTCTAGCTCAATTTGCTACCGGGTACCTAGATATTGTTTTCACAATAAGCTATACCTGCTATTCACCTTTTTACCTGTAAGTAACCTTTGAAAATAGGTCAAGGTCAGTCTTCAGTCAACTTGAATCCTAATAAGATACATGTAGTATTGTGCCAATATTCAATTGTCTAACCCTCTCCATTGTGTTAACCCTCTCCATTATCTTTATAGACTCCTCCCACTTTCATGGAGGGAGACAAAAATCTGCAATGTGACAAACAGGGAACATTGCTGAATGATAACGAGGGAGCAACCATCAAATCATTTGAGTGTTTCCTTAGGTTGCCTGTTATATGGCATTGCTCTGTGGAAGAGTATTTTATGCCTGGATACTGGTACATTCACCACAAAAAAGGTTTCCTCTTGATCAGCACATTGTCGAATTATTCCATTCAAATAATACCAGGCAAAGCTATTGATTTCCTTTCGGAAAACATCACATCTTGGCAGCATTTTCTCCAATTTCATTGAACACATCGCTTAAGACGGGTCCACGCTGAATACAGACTGTTTACACGCTGAATACGGACTGTTTACACAAGCTTTAATGACCAGCATAAATGTTTGGATTGACAGATTCTCATGAAATTCAACATGTAAGACCGTCTTAGAGACACTCTCTGAGGAAATAGAAATTCCTGATTGTCGTATATGTCATTTCCAAAACTGTTGATGGTCACAATTCACCAATGTTTAAAGAAGCCACATTGGTAGAAAATAACTATTACGATGGCATCAGCACGACTACAAGTGCAGATAGAAATCAGGGAGCGTACAGATGAAATTACAGAGGCATCGGCAGAGAATTACCGTAACAGTCAGAATCTGTAGAACTGCTTATACGATCTGTCAATGGTGTGACAATCAATCACAGAACTCATCAGATTTCTTGACTGCTTTATAATCTTATCAAGCTGGAGAGAGATCAGACAAAATCTCGCTGGCATCGAAAGATAACTTGTTTGAGTTCTGAATCTTGAGAAATCCCCAGCTTTGTGCGGAAAAGTCATTAAGTCAATACTGACAGTCCACGGGCAAGAGATGAATAAATACGGATTGCCATATTTCTGCCCAAAGTACATGTATATGTTTGAGGAGATATTTGTGGACAGCAATATAGTGGAACCTGTGTAAATTGAGATCTAAGTAAACCTGCAATCTATTAACACTAACAATTGTAACACTCAATGGATTAAACCTACAAACTATTAACACTAACAATTGTTTTTCTCAATGGATTAAACCTACAAACTATTAACACTAACAATTGTAACAGTCCCAATGGATTACACCTACAAACTATTAACACTAATAATTGTAATAGTTCCAATGGATTAAACCTACAAACTATTAACACTAACAATTGTAACAGTCCCAATGGATTACACCTACAAACTATTAACACTAACAATTGTAACAGTCCCAATGGATTACACCTACAAACTATTAACACTAACAATTGTAACAGTCCCAATGGATTACACCTACAAACTATTAACACTAACAATTGTAACAGTCCCAATGGATTAAACTAACAAACTATTAACACTAACAATTGTAACAGTCCCAATGGATTAAACTAACAAACTATTAACACTAACAATTGTATAACAGATTCAAGAACACGAGGGTGAGACTCGCCAAACCCCTCAGCTTCCCCCAAGCAATTGAGAAATATGCTGAGAATGTGCAACATATTATGGCTATATTTACTAATCATTCAGAATTGTAAAGCAAATATCACAAAAGGGGCATAACTCTGTAAAATAAAGACCAAGGCGAATAATGTTTTGTAGGCTTCTACAATCAGGGGCAAATACAGTTTTCTAATTTGGGCACCCTTTCCAGTTTTCTAATTTGGGCACCCTTTCCAGCCCTCTAATTTGGGCTAAATTAAGGTCCTTGAGTGGAATTACATGTTATGAGACCCTGGATTGTCCACGAAGTCTTCAAACTGATTTTTGTTGGTCTGAACAGAACACAGAATGCCCAGATGTATCTGGTCAATTCTTTTTCAATCCTGGAAGAAATCAAAAAGACTGTAATTTGGGCTTTTTGGAGACGAGCTGTAATTTGGGCACCCTTAAAGGGTAGCAAAACAGGCCTGTATTTGCCCCTGACAATACAAGTAGATAAATAATTTGGTTGCCATACCGAACACAGTTTTTCAGATATAACTGGTTCATACATTCAAGCATAAGATTATTACACCCGGAAAGGGGCATAACTCCATAAACTAAGAGCCGAGACGATGAATCTTTTTGTTTCTTGAATACAACTAGATGAAATTTAGTAAATGTACCAAACACGCATCTGCAGATATAACTTGTACACTCAACTATATATCACAAAACCAGAGATTAATAGATCTGAAAAGCGGCATAACTCCATAAAATATGGGCTGAGATGAGTACTTTTTTTAGGCATTTAGAATACAAATAGATAAAAAAGTTTCATCAAAATTTGCTAGCTTTACCAAACACAGTTAATTAGATATAACTGGTTACATTCAAGCGTGTATCACAAAATCAGATACTATTGCACCTGAAAGGGGTGTAACTCCATAAAATAAGGGCTGACAGGACTAATTTTCCATTGACTGCTAGATATATACAACTATATAGATAAGTTTTTCCAAAATGTAGTAGCTGTATCAAACACAGTTCTGCAGAAATAGTTGATTACATTCAAGCACATATCACAAAATAAGAAATTAATACATCTGTGAATGGGCATAACTATTTTCAATAGGCGTCTGACTTGTACCTAGATAAATAAGTTCCCAAAATTTGGTCAATGTATCTCGAGCGGTTTTACCTAAAATGCGTTAACGGACGGACGTACATGGCGACGACAATACCCAGAGGCCAAAATGACCGAGGGGTAAAAACGACTTTTTTATCTCCAGAATTGGAGAGCCCTCATTTCCATGACCTGGTAAAGGTCCATGCAGCCTCTCTTGTTTTGAACCTCTAAGAGCCAGATACTTACAAATAACCTGATCAACCAACCACATATCATGCAGGAGAGATGCGAGTGAAGTATTAAGTATTTGAGTACATGTATAAGGCCCCATAAAATAAACCTGCATGTAGTATCATTGACTTTCAGAATTTGGGGGGGGGGGGGGGGGGAAGGCTTTTATATTTTTATTTGGAGTGAAGGAAACATTTATTACTTCTAAAGATACTAATCCCAAGCAATATATTGTTGCATGGTGTTCAAGTCCGGGTGGGGATACCTATGGCAATACGTGGATGGGACGCAATTTATCAAGTGACATGTTGGGTCCATATACAAAATTTCCAGTTGGCCCCACCCTTGGGCATATGTAGACAAAACACCAAGTGACATCTTGTTAATATTAAAATTTTATTATGCTAAGGCCTTTTTTTTTTTATTGATTGGTTTACGGATCCGCCGACCTTCATTTTGCCAAAAGTGAAATAAAAATAAAATTGGATTTTCGATTTTTTTTTTATTTCTGTCGTATCCGCCGATGTGTCACATTTGCTGACCTCTCTGTCGGAAGAATAAAAACATAAAATTCGCAATATTGGTCTCATTTTAATACTTGCTGTGCGTAAAACATCTTATATAAATTCTTCACGCTCGAGTTCGCACGAGTTCAACACTCTGCAGGCATCTTGGTCTTGGAGGCTGGTTACTTCCCTTGGTTACAGTGGTGGTGGTTTCCGACTTCCATGTTACCTTCGGCTGTAGTTCGGGGACCAGACATGACATCATTTCAACGGCGCAGTGTTTGAAGCCAAGATGGCGGGTTCGGCCTCGCGGTGGTTTTCACTGACTCTTAAACAGGACGCGACCGTCCTTTTCAAGGGCTTTGTCGGTCCAGCAACTGCTGGGACGGTGGGGGACTTGGTCTTGAAGGAGATCAGTGGCAACGACATATCTGCCGGCCTCAGTCTGTCCAAAATAACAGCAGGAAACAGGACTTGTCCTGTCAACACCCCTATTGTGAAGTGTTGGTTTCACGCAAAGCGACTGATATTGTCGCTTCGTTGAAGGAAACGTCCGTCATTGATCTTTTGGTAAATGTCTTGTAATTATTACACTGGCTATTACCTGGATTTGACATATCATTTTTTTTTTTTTACCGCCCTCTCCTGTCTAAGAAGTTTGTCAGAAAGTAAAAATAAATAAAGTGTGGAGGCTTGATTTTATTTTTATTTTTTTTCCATCCTCCGTCTTGACATTTTTGCCAGAAAAATCCGTAAACCAATTAATAAAAAAAAAAGGCCTAAAAGAAGTTTGTGAAGTTGTACTGAACAGTTTATTCATAAATACTGCCAATTTTAACTGACAAACTCCCATGCTCAGGTTTCATATATTTAGAATAATTACAATATGCATATTGATCCCACTGTAAAGTTTGTGTAAAGCACAATAAATTATTAAACGAAGGAAACACAAATCAGTAGATGTAATCCTGCAGTTATTGCAACCAGATGCTAACTTGGCTACATAATATGCAGGGCACTTATTATTTGTATAGATACAAACTCTTCCCTCTTCTCCCCCACCATCCAGTACCTGAAAAGTTGTCAATTCGAAAAATAAGAGGGGATAGATGAGCTGATATCATATGAACAAGAAAATGAATCTTACTGTAAGCTTTGTTCCATTGCCAACTCATCAGCAGCATCTCTTTCTTTCTTCTTTCGTTCACGCTCCATTTCTTCCTTTCGTTTTCTCTCATCCTCTGCCCTTCTCTGCTGTCGTACCTGGTCAGCTAGTCTTCTAGCCAGCATCCCTCTAGCATAGGCCTGCATTCAAAACATATTTTACATAACTGTATAATTCCATTGAAATTCTCAAAATGAAATACTGCTGAAAGCATTGAGAATAAATTACACACAGGAAAATGGGAAATCACAATTGGAAGAATATGTTCAACTTTATTCTCTAGCAAACAGAGTTCATAACAGAGATACATGTACGTATCATAAAGATAACTCGATATTAAATAATAAAAAAATCAGGTTTTTTATGTGACAATATAATTTCCCCTTGATCAGATGATAAATGTTGACTTCCTTCTCTCAGTGATAGGCCAGTTATTAACAGCATGTTTTTCCCACCGAGTTTATTGAATCAATGGCCTGTATAAGCTGGTACTATTTCAATCCCATCACAGTAAGAACCTTCCAGGCACAATTTCTTTACAGGAATTCAATGTTCATACAAGGAGATCAATCAACTTTTTCAGATGGATAAACCGAAACAGGCAAATTATAGGTTCCATCATGCAGCAACAATGAATATAAATCTTCAGACAGTACTGTTAAGACAGCGTTTATACTCCCATTTCCACAACAAATAGATTTGCATGCCCTCAGCAGAATTTCTTTTCAAAATGTTAAAAAACAATAATTGCAAATAGAAGATGGATTATCCAGAGAAAGTACATGTACTTGTAAATCATTCAGTCATACTTACACAAACACATATTGTTATAAAAGTAGCGTGCAAATGTAATATCCCACGAAGCAATAAACATGGAAACGTCTGCAGGCAGAGAAGAGATCATTTAACAGTGATGAAAGCTGTTAATTGTCTTTCTTCATGATCCCATGTTCAAATCATCTTACTTCTTTATTAAACCTGGTTGACATCCCCAGAGCTCAGGCGATTTGCTTCCAGTATCAAAGGACTACTTTATACACTCAAGTGTCAATACAAGCAAAAGGACGATAGTAAATTGGGTTGTTCCCGCTCACGGTTAATAGGCATCTCTCGAGAACATGCGAGAAAACTTATAATTAGCACCATGAATAAGCAAAAAACATGAGCGTGCTAGCTCGCCATCACGTCCGCGAAGATGTGCCCTGCCAATTTCATCTTCCACATATTCTTCAAATCCTCTGAGCCATGAATTGTACCAGGACAAAATAATTAGCTGGGAGAAATTTCCCAATCAATACGGCACAGCCCGACATATGTTCACACCGTAAATGTCACAGGATCCGCACCTAAATCATTAGAAAGATCCTTCAACAATCATTGTACTATTGCAATTCAATGCCATAAAATGCAAAAAACTCAAAATGAAATGTCGTCAAAGGTCTCGCCTCGAGGCCACACTGGCTATTACATGATGTTGAGTAATTATCCGGAAAGTCCTTAAACTCCAAGGAATGAATTCTGATGCCAAATTTGTTGAATAAAACCTTTTTACGGGTAAAATTCACAAAAGTCTTCTCAACTGTAAAACCACATGTTGTATGTAGTTTTTCGAGATACTGCTACCTTTTTTTGGTTCTATCACAGCTGGGTAATCCTGAAAGTGCTTTAACTCCAGAGAACAAATTGAACAGCTGAATTACTCTAATAAAATTGCCTTTTTCACAAGTGAAATCTTGCACTGGTCTCGAACTACAAGTTCATGGATAGCTCTGTTATAAGACAATGTGACAGACTCCCATTGTCATGACCTGGATACATGTCCATTGTTAGCCTTAGTTCAACGTCTCTGATGTATCCCACTAGCCGTCATTTCTGCAGATGCACTCTCTGGCTACTGGCTTCTGGGAGCCAGATATGCCAATATGGAATGGTCTGTCCAATAGTTGCACGCAGTGGCTGTTGACATGGACACAGTCATTATGGGTTGCTATGAGAAGGATGGAATTTGATTGTTAAAAGTGCCAATCTGTCAAGATGAATGTGTTATCTGCTGATGACCACAAATGTAGCTTTCACTCACCAAGCTTAGACAAACAAGGTCAGGGTGACCGACACTTCCAATTAAAAGTCTGTGCGACCTTGGCCTTTAGTTTAAATGATAGCTCTTCTTCCGAAATTCATTGGTCACGATGGATTATCAATGTTATACATTTAACTGTTATGCAATATTAGCTATAGATGTGATTCTGGTATTGGTATATGAAACTGAAAAAATGTAATTCTACCAGGCATATAGACAGAAGATGTAAGGAAAAAATGTTTGCAATGAGAAATGTGAAGATGATCAAATGTATAAATCAGGTAACAGCGGTAGACTGGAGTCTCTTCAATGTGATCATCTTGGTACTTCAATATGGAAGAGTAATTTCTCACCAACCATGACAATCGTACGACTAGAAAGTTTATACATGTGGCTGTCGCCATCGGGACCCCTTGGGCCGGGCCCAGAGCAATTGTGGAAATAATGTTTCTGACCCCAACAACTCACATATTTGGGGTGGGCATAATTTTACCTGTATGATATAGATCATAGACAGACAAAACAATATAGCAATAGAGCAGTGATTACCTATAGTAGATGTAGTCGAACGATTACTGTCTATTCACAGCAATCCACACAGGTTTGTGTGAACTCCTGAAAAACACATCCCATGGCACCGACTTTCAATAGGCTTCTGGTACTGGCTGTATTAAACAACTGTATGAAGTTTCATTGTTGTGAGTGAAGGACTTTTTGAGATAATGTGTTTACAAGGATATGGACCAACAGACATGTATAAAGGGGCAGAACTCCTGAAAAACACATCCGATTACACCGACTTTCAATAGGCTTCTGGTACTGGCTGTATTAAACAACTGTATGAAGTTTCATTGTTGTGAGTGAAGGACTTTTTGAGATAATGTGTTTACAAGGATAAAAACAGACAGACATGTATAAAGGGGCATAACTCCTGAAAAACACATCCAATGGCACCGACTTTCAATAGGTTTCTGGTACTGGTTGTATTAAACAACTGTATGAAGTTTCATTGTTGTGAGTGAAGGACTTTTTGAGATAATGTGTTTACAAGGATATGGACCAACAGACATGTATAAAGGGGCATAACTCCTGAAAAACACATCCGATTACACTGACTCTGAATAGGCTTCTGGTACTAGCTGCATTAAACAACTGTATGAAGTTTCATTGTTGTGAGTGAAGGGCTTTTTGAGATAATGTGTTTACAAGGATAACATGAGGCAGCACCTAAAAGGTGCAACAACCCCTCAGCCAGACAGTTTTAGTCAGTGTATATTGGTACACAATGAATGAAAAATGCATATGTAAAAGCCTGAAAGATTTGGTTGAATGCAGAAGATGCTTTAGCAGTGGCTTGTAAAAGATTAAAATATGATAAATTCAGTGTGGGATGTTGGATGCATTGAAGGATTATAATAAATATTTTGACATAGCGCGTGCGAAAAATATGGCGGAAGAACAGAAATATTCTGAACAAAAACAAAAGGCTTCAAGCCATTTTGGCTTTGAACCCTAATAATAATCTAAACAATAATAAAAGTCTTTGATAGCAATAACTGTATGAATCCCTGTGTACCTGTTGATTGTCTGTCTCTTTCCATCTGTGATCAAGCAGAGGATGAGGATGGGTGGATGGCAATCCAAACAGCCTTGTGATATGAATAATATGTTTCATGGACCCCAAATTGTATATCTGTGAGTTTGAAATTGGTGAAAATCTGGTCAATGGTTGTCGTAAGATCTGTGGTTGCATGGGGTGTGGATTAAGGGAAAGAGCCCATGCTCTTGGAAGAAGTCGTTTATCTTGGTTGTTTCAGCCAAGTCGACAGCAAAGTCATTGTTGAAGTCTCCAAGTATGACAACATTAGTCGCTGAACAGTGGCCCCTTAGTGATGTAGAAAGTCCGCCCAATCAGAGAAACCAGTTCTGTCATTCATCGTAAGTTTCTTGATGCACTGATGATGTATATCAAATTTTACATCGAACACTTGAACGGTATCAGAGAGAGATCATTAATGATTTTGCATAAATTAAAGATGGCCGCCTATCCTTCCGGTCATTCAGAGAAACCAGTTCTGTCATTCATCACAAGTCTCTTGCTGCATCGATGATGTTTACCAAATTTTATATCGAGCACTTAAACGGTATCAGAGAAACCAGTTCTGTCATTCATCATAAGTTTCTTGATGCACTGATGATGTATATCAAATTTTACATCGAGCACTTGAACGGTATCAGAATGATTTTGCATAAAGTAAAGATGGCCGCCTATCCTTCCGGTCATTCAGAGGAACTGATCTTCATTGTGAGTGTCTTGATACATCAATGCTGTAAACCAAGTTTCATATAGAACACTTAAATGGTATTCGAGATATATATCATTAAAGATTTTGCATAAATTAAAGATGGCCACCAAGATTTTCACCCAATCAGAGAAACCAGTTCTGTCATTCATCATAAGTCTCTTGCTGCATCGATGATGTTTACCAAATTTTATATCGAGCACTTAAACGGTATCAGAGATAGAGATCATTAATGATTTTGCATAAATTAAAAATGGCCAGGCATCCTTCCCGCCTCTCAGAAGAATTGATGTGGTTATTCAGTGCAAGTCCAGTCTCTTGATACATCGATGCTGTATACCAAGTTTCGTATAGAACACTTCAATGGTATCAAAGAAATACATCATTAAAGATTCTGCATAAATTAAAGATGGCCACCAAGGCTTTCACCTAATTAGGAAAACTGGTTTGGTCATTCTTTCAAAGTTTCTTGATGTATCGATAATCTCTACAAAGTTTCACACTGAACAGCAAAATGGTTTCCGAGATACACAAGATTCATGGTTTCGCATAAATTAAATATGGCCGCCAAAGTTTCCACCCAATCGGGTCCAGATTCAATAGGGTTCTGGGTCATGAGCATATGGATGTGCATGGCAAGTTTGGTGTGCCTAGGGTAAGTCGTTCTAAAGAAAGCTTGATAAAGAGAAAGCTGTGATGGTTTCGCATAAATTAAAGATGGCCGCCAAAGTTTCCAACCAATCGGGTCCAGATTTAATAGGCTTGTGGTTGACCACCCAACAATTCTGTATACCAAATTTGAAGTCTCTAGAAGCAACGGTTCGGTTTCTAGATCGATCACAAGAATTGTTGACGACCGGACGACCGGACGACCGGACGTACATGCCAACGACAAGACCCCGCAGCCTAATAGGCTGAGGGGTAAAAACAGCCAGACATGTATAAAGGGGCATAACTCCTGAAAAACACATCCAATGGCACCGATTTCAATAGGCTTCTGGTACTGGCTGTATTAACCCTTTCGCCTATTATTTCCCCTGACAAAAGTGACCTGCTGACGATCAATTCCCTGAGAACTGTTCAAATTTGTATATGTTGTCTTTGGAATGCTAGAAATTGCGTTTGCGTCCGAGATTTGCAGAAAAACATAAGAAACCTGTCTCCACAATACACACTCCAGTATTATTTGCTCTAGTTTTATAGCAAAATAAATAAAATAGCATACAAAATTAGGTTTTACTGCGGGAGAATGCGCTTTCCCCGGCTTTCTCGACTCAAAAACATCAAAATCCAACGGAGAAATCGTCTTTTTTCGACCGCATTTGACAGCGTTTTTCTCAAGTTTTTCTCGAGTTTTACTCGGCCAATTTTCATGTTTGACCTCTCATTGGAAAGCGCGACCTTTCACCTTTCTACACAGGAAATAACCTGGAATGGATGGCAAAATAAAACGGAGGATACGATTGGATTATAAAATGATGTCATTCCATCCTTCCAGCCACTGTCTACGCTCGTCTCAAATCTGTTGGCTGCTAGAGGTCACGTTGGCAAAATTACGCATACTGATTGGCTCGTCGGCTCAATAACGCAGCTTGCTGCCGACATTTTGAAATGTGTTCGACAAACTTTGCGGATCAAGACTCGTAAAAATATGGAAATAAACTATGCCCGTCGTTGGCAGTTTCAGTCGTCTGGGGAATATTCACCACGCTTTACCAGTCATGTAACTTCAAAAATACAGGAGTTAGGATGAGGTTTTCGATGATTTTTTCCATTTTTGCGGCTCGCTGCCGAGATGCCCGTCACACGGTATGTGGGGAAAAATGCATTTTTCATTCCGATTTTTTCCGTTCAACATCTAAATTTGTTTTATTTATTTTTCAAACAAGCAAACAATTTCGAGAATCAAATTGATCAGGGTTTCGGCTTTCCAGAAGTATACAGTGTTTGATAGGTTTCCGTTAAAACGAATGCAAAAAAATAAAAGTGCTGTACCCATCGTGATAGCGAACGGGTTTAAAGCTAACCCGGTCTACCGGGGATGGTCGTACGGGTGGCACTCTCGTTATCCCCGTGTACCGGGTTTAATCGGTGAAAGGGTTAAACAACTGTATGAAGTTTCATTGTTGTAAGTGAAGGACTTTTTGAGATAACAGACGGACGGACGGACAGACGACGGAGGCAACGACAATACCGCTCGGGCAGAATCTGCCCGAGGGGTAAAAATGGTATATACGGTAATCTCATTAATAAATCAATCACAGTTAAGTGAAATTTCTCACCATAAAATCTCAGGGTGATCAGATTGATTAGAACAGGAAGTTGACAAAATGGTTCACAATCCTGCATATAATCCATTATTGCTTCATTATTTCAATGATTTTAGTGGGTGATCAAATGTATTAGAACCACCAATTGAATTTTTTCCCCACAATTGCAGGTGATTAAATTGATAGGAGAATTGAATTATTAGAGGGATTAATGTACAGGTAAGGACCAGATCTGTCCAATTCCTCCCGAGTCCTCCCAGTGGGTTAGACAATAACAATATGACATTGTCTATCAGAGTTTGACCAAACAGTGGAGACTGTGAATGTATTATGGTGATGACGTTTTCCATATAACATATACATGTAATAACTGAGATACAGTCTAGCCTCGCTATAAGGTGCCTAGATATAGTGTTTAGTCTGAAATAAGGTGGGTGCTGTCGTGTCCCCAAATTAACAAATGCATATCATTTAAACTCTTTTAAAATAGCCCAATGGGCTCTAATACCCCTCAGCAATCCGTTAATGTCTACATTCAGCAATCATGCATTGCATAAGATGTATTCTTAGAATTTGACATCATGTGGGTTTAAAAAATGTGTTTTAGTGGGGTTGACTAGTTACATGTATCTCATTTTAGAAATACATGAAAGCTGAGCCAGGTCAGCTTTTGCCAAGGCCTTAATTGATGGGAAATAATGTGTGCCGAGGTTCTGGTATAGCATGATCTAAATACATGTATACTCAAATTCTTTATAGCTCATAATCAAATCAAGTAATTTGACCTTTGAAATATAGATCAAGGTCAGTCATCTTCAACTATTTTATGGTCTATTCTAACTTAATTGCAAATGGAACATGAATCGGATATCTGACCCTTAGACAATAGGTCAATGTCAGTGATATTCAATAGACTTCAGGTTCATAAATTTGGACAATGTAGATATAATCCTTCAAGAAATATTTACTAAATAGAATCTGGCCTTGATCAAATAGGTCAAGGTCAGTCATCTTCAGCACACCTCTGTACCAGTGTCAGATGTAGCCTATACATAGTATTAATTTGGAAAGCCTAGCTTTATTTCTCCATGTTATATCATAATAAACAGTATATGACCTTGAAAAAAATAGGTCAAGGTCAGTCAACTGGAATACGCTTCTAGTCAATCACCAGTTACATATGTTATATGAATTTGGAGACTTTAATCCTCCAAATATAGCAAATACTAGAATTTGACTTTGATGAAATAGGTCAAGGTCAGTCATTTACAATAGGCTTCTGACCCTTCACCAGATGCATCTGTGGTATGAATTTACAATGCAACACTATAATCCTTCTTGAGTTATCCCGTTCACAGACGGACGGACAGATGAACAGACAAACAGACAGGCAACTACAATACCCTTCGGGCAAATAGGGGTAATAAAGCTGAAAATCTATAAGGTGGTTCAAATTTGGTTCCACAATTACAGCGTTACAGTGAGGTTACACAGTATAATAATATACCTGTACAACAATGGCTGCTCTCTTCTTCCTAAGGAATCCAATCCTGTCCCTCATCACACGGAAATTAGCCTGGAGAACAATGGCTGCATGGCGTAACCTCAAGTATGCTGAAATAGTAACATTGATGCAAATATTACAAACAGGTCATGTTATTTCTTACCCACCATGAAAATGTAAGACTCCACTTTGTAGAAACATATGCACTTACATGTACCTATAGTTTCTCAATGAAACATGTTCAGAAGAAAATAAGATACTTCCCCAGATTTATATGTAACAGATGGCTACTGAATTGTTTAGCATTTGCTTCTGAATGGTCTGTCTTAACACCAGAATGCCTGATTTATTAAGGAACAGGACAACTCACACAGCATATGCTCACAATAAAGTCTTCACTTCATCACAGTAAATCATATTGTACGTTTTCAAACACCAGGGCTTGTGATTTACAGAATCATCTAAGACCTGAGAACATTTATTGGAATTTAACATACAACATGTATAGTGCACAATATTATACTCGAGTTAAAGCTTTTAGTTAGCCAGGAGTCTCAGTCTCTTTGGGACTGGTGACACATCCACCTAAATGAGACAACCATCAAATCTGGAAAATTAACATGGAAGAGATAGGAGAGAAACCGTGTTGTTGGGTCCTAGTGGAAAAAGTTTGATTCAGAATCTCTCCCCAAGAAGACTTGTAATGGTGTCGGTTCATAATCTGGATCAAGTAAAGTAGCTGACCAGACAATAATCACCAGATTCTTCTCCAAACTGGGTTTACTTCAGTGAGAGGTTACTGTAATTAAATCCATATTGTACAAAAATTAAGGAAGGGAACATTCCATGCAAATGCTTTGACATACATATAATATCTCCATCCAGCTTTATGTTACATGTATGTGGGAAATACTTATAATTTGATGAATAGAGGATTCTTCTGTCATTTCTATCAGACACAATGTCTTGGATATTCAATAGTTCTATATGAGATCAATCATTTAAGGATGGAGATGAAGGCCATGCAGAGACACCCTGACTGATACAACACAAAAACACAGTCTGCCAATGAAGAAAATCATTGAGGAAATGGGGCACAATCTGACCAGGAAACTGAGGAGCATTCAATACTTAAGTGGACCACTATTCATTTGATTGCTAGAATGCAAATAACAAGTGATGACAAATCGGTGGTAATTGTGATCGTCTACAAAAAGCTATATATTTCTTCTGTGATATATTGGTCGGGAAGAATACAAAACATATACTCCACCATCTCATGGAATAACCTTCAATTTATGAGTTTTACAAAAGGGTTATCCAAGCTTTTCTGATTTCAGTTATATGTTATATATATATACCCTGGAGTAATTGCACCTCCTGACAGCATGATATACTACATGTATGACATATATAATACTTATAAATAATTCAGGCAATGCCAGGCAAGGACGATTATCTGGCCTTCTATCAAAACTCTTGAGCACATTAATAATTATAAAGAACACAATTTGTCCATGTACCTTCAAACAGTTCAAAAGCTGAGAGCAGTATTACACTGCTCCAACAATCTTCTTATCTCTTGTCGGTAATATTTATAATCCTTTCTCGTTATCTTCACTTGCATAAGCTTTTCACTCAAAAAGTCTTATCTAATTAGAATAATTAACCTTGAAATTATTGGCCATAACAGTTTATCTTAAATTTAAAAAAAAGGGAAATTATTGAATTCATGTAGGTGTATATTTTATTTATCTTTGTTGTATATACTTTGAATACCCACCAAATTTAACTGATTATCCCAATTAGAAAATATTCAGTGATGCTTTCTAATTTTTTAGGCAAAACGTGTATATAGATTATTGTGGTAGTCTTCTTTCAGCACAATTCTTTACCTTGAGCTCTCAAACAGGTGGTCCAAAACACTTCAAGGCAATTCTCTGCAAGTTTTTTGTTATTGAGTTTAGTAATAACTTAGTGAAATAATTATTATTGAAAATGGTCATAATATTCAAAATTGCAGTTTGTTACGTCATATTATTGAATTTTGCCTTTTTTTATGAGTTTAGGCATGCAGTTATAATGTCAGTAGAGCCAGTTACCTCTACCCATCAAACCGTATGGATGATTAAATTTCAGTACCTGTATTACAACAGTCATGTACAATCAGTGACCATAACGAAAAGACAATGTACAGTAAGGTAGTCACCAATATCATCAAATTCCTGCACCATGCATACATGTGCATTCATGGCAATTTAGGAGATTCCTCAAATTAAAGCATGAAAAAGAAATAGCTATGAAAAAGTACGAACACAGGCTTGCAATTAAAGGACAAATTATCTATGGGTGCAATTCCAGAACAACCATCAACACACATTAAACCTACATTAATACAAGGAGGATGACATCCATTTATGGACTGTACCCTATCAACATGATTAAAGAGTGAATGGTTAAAGTATCATCAGGCAGTATAATCAATCTACATGTATATGAACTATGAACAGCCATTTGGGTCAGGGTATCTATCCAAATTCATTGTCCAGCATGTCCAATTCAGAGAACAGTTTATCACAAAATGCCTTTCAGTGGTTGTTTGATTCCAGCTTTGTCTCACAGCCTAAAATATTGCAGCTCAAACATGTAGCATGCCTATTGAAACGTTCCCAAATGCAATATGAGGCAAGGACCAGGTGAACTATCCATGGATCGTGTCAATGCATGTCATGTCTGACAAGGAAATAACTTGTAACTTTCCAACAATGACATCTAAAAATGTTTCTCATAAGATAATTGTAATGGCTTCTACATGTACAAGTATCATAACAAAATTATGTTTTCTTCTCTGTTTCTTTGATAGCAGTCAATAGTAAACAGATCAGCTTGGCAGTAGGAAAGGCATCTGCTTCAATCTACCAAATTCCTTAAAAGATGCAAGGCATCATGAATTGAAGATTATTGTAACTTTGTACAGGATGTCTTGATAGAAATTTTATCTTAACATATTAATGAAGTCTTGTAGGATTACTTGTATCTCCATTAGTAAATATTTGGATCTAACGATCAAGAAATTAAAGGTGAAATGCAAATAGGTTTTCATATTTTACTTTTGTTTAGTCTTCACAGGTGAGTTAATGATGAAATAATCAGCCCAGATACTTCATTTGGTTCTATTTGAAGTATTTTGACAAAATACTTCAAATTAAACCAAACAAAGTGGATAGACCTTTACTTCTATCATTACTCAACCTATAATAAAATATAAGCTGGGTTCAAAATTGAACAAAATGGAGAGATTGTCAAGTGAATCAGAAAGTGGACGAAAGTCTGAGCATACATATGAGTGAATGAATAGGACTTAATGTTATTATTTCATCACGATGAACCAACTGAGCACCACCCAGTCAAGTTGCATTCTTACTGCTTCAAAGAAGAAATCTTTGAAGCAACATGGAACCAGACACCCTCCATCCACCCTATAACATTGTATAGAACACTGAGGACAGCACACAAGACACAGACAGGACGCTTAATACATGGTGCAATAAAGAAAAGTGATATTATAGTACTAGACATCACATTATCAAGTTCCTGTTGCTTCTCAGCAAAATGCATTGAAGGAACAGGAACCCATGCCCACCAGACACCCACCACCCGCATGCGTATGAACATCAAAACAGAAGTTGTCTGTTCTGTTCAGAAAACTTTAACATGAAAACTGAATGTTGACAGGCAGGAAGTTTAGTTTGTCCAACTCGTGTTAAGTTTGACAAAATAGGACATTACTTGACATTAACCATGCCTGCAAAGTTTCAGGACACTCTGTTGTGTCTAATGTTTATTTCAAAAGTATTAACATGTATGTATAAACCTTCAACTTTAAAAGAGAAAGTGTCTGTTGTGATCATAAAACATGAACACTGAATGTGGACTGTTAAAGCCAAGCAGCCAACCAGATATCATCAATCCATAGAACAGATTCGATTTAACCCCCCCCCCCCCCACCTAAAAAAAAAATGAGAATCAATAAGGGCAGATTTTTTCATTCTCTTGGTTTACCGATCTGCTGACCCCCAAAAAACGGGTTTTCCAAATGGTCCTTTTTTTCTCTCCGCCGACTCAATTTTCCAGTCAATGAAAAAAAAAAATCCGGAAAACCCTGTTGCAAAATTCTGTGATGAACTGAAAACCGCTCTCCTCGAGGGAAGACAACTCTTCCGCCACTTGGCAGCGCTATCCTAATACTCCCCGCAAAGTGTTGTTCTGTGCACAAATATATAGCTTTCTGAGCATTCCCATTGCTTGAAGAGTGCCTTGACCTATGCGGGACAACGAAATAATGGCGGGAGATAATGGAAATTTCCTGCATTTGTCGATAGACAACGGGAGTGACACTTTTCATTGGTTTGTCAGAGCCAATCCAGATGAAACGATTGGAAATGTCATAGCCGAACACTGCGACAGTTTGATGGTAACGGAGATCAGGACGTCTCAAACTGCCAATTTCGGAGACGGAAGCATGACCCCTTCATGACATTCCTGCGAAGATTCTGCAGTCGTTTGGCACGCGGTATGTGTTTGTGCGAGCCCACAAGGAGACTGAGAAAAACCCGTCCACGCAAATATAAATGTCTTTGATATTCTTAGGAGTGCACAGAAGCGATACGATCGTCTCCCGAAGTCAAGGTTTGTATAGATCAAAAAGTTATGAAAGCGGGATGTTATCAAAATGGTCAAATATTCGAATAATATATATTTTGCCTAAATTGAATTTTCAATGATAAACCGGTAACCTAAAAGTGTTCTACGCGAATTTTTCGAAACCTGTTCAATCATCGGAATTTCATGATTCAAGACATTTTCAAAGTGGTATATACAAGTTTATACAAGGCTAGTTCAGTTTTATGATTTTTAACCTCAACCCTTGGGCATAGGGATATTGTCTTTGTTAAGTACGTCTTTCCACCTGTCTAATATTAACCTGTCTGGTCTGGCCTAGCCTATGACAGGTTTAAGTAAACTATTCTGTTTTGATTGTAGACATTTTTCCAGTGTCATGTGAACGTTTCAGGAATAAAATAAGAGAGAGATTCCGTCCAACAATTCACTTTCCATCTCGTTTTCTTGTACTATGGGTTAACAATGCAAGCTTTTATCACAGATCAGACATTCAGCAGGCAGCTGTCCTGCATACTAGATACCGGCCATGATTTTACTTCAACATTTAAAAATCTAATTTTGTTGTGCTAATTTTTTTTAGGGAGATTTTTTTATTTCCTTTTTTTTTTTCCGACCGACCGACCCAAATTTTTGGGGCCTTTAATCCGTAAACCAAGAAATAAAAAAAAAATAGCCTAACCTTGCATTTCAGTTTAAAGTTTCACAAGAGCAGATGTCATTTTCAGCTAGATCCCATTGAGCCCACAGACAGCTAGGTCTCTTTTCTGATTTCGGATAACTCATTAAATTCAGTTCTACATTTCCAGCAAGAAATTCAGGTAATTACATGCTATTTCTTCAAAATCTCAGTTTTCTCTCGAGGAAAGAAACTGTATAAAAAAAAGTACAATGATGTCAATTAATGGCCCATTTAGGATCCTGTCCTGTGTGTATCATCAAAATCTTCACAGATCAATACATTGAAGTTTTAAAGTGAATGAAACACTAGCATAGCTCTCAGCAGCATGCTCTCAGAAACTGACTACATGTATCATTAGTTCACCAGGATTATTTTACATCTGAGGACATATACTGCTTCACTAACATGACTAACAGATCATCTACAGGAGAACATTGGTTTTACAACATTAAACCTTACCATTACGTTAACAGCTAATTGTATTTAAATGTAACCATAAGAACCAACTAGCAGTAGAATTGATTGGACATTAGAACTTTTGAATGGGTTAATACGGACATCAAATCAAACTGTCCATTTGAGAAGCTAGTTTGGAATTGTCACCCAGTCGTCAACAACGTCATTATATGGGCCTATTGGCCGGGTTGCAAATTAAAATGATTTAGGGTGTGTCACCTTAGAACATAAATAGTTTAGAAGAAACAAGTAAGGATCCAGGTGGTTTGAGAATGGATGGATAATCTATTTATCAATTAAGCGCTTCCACCAGACACAATATCTCTTTATGTCAGATATTCAAGATTTCCAAATGAGATAACTCATTTTCAGATGAAGGTGATTGTCTAGCAGAGAGAGTCAGCTAGACTGAGACCACACAATGTCAGTTAATTGAAATCATTGAGGAACTGGAATACAATCTATAAGTATCATGGAAATTTTGATGACAATTCAGTACTGGGGAGTCTCCCAAGCAGTCCTTTATTGACGAGAATGGTATAATTCAATAAAAAGTCGTAACAAATGGGTGGTAGCTGTGCATGTCTATGAAAACGTCATAATTTTGCTGCCCTACATATTTGTGAATATCTTGGAATACCTAATTTCAATGCAATAATATACAATTTATCTCCAATGACAGCCTGCTATGCATATGCACATTGACTTTCACAGAAGGCCTAGTATCAGAGGTTTTCAGCTAACCAAGTTATGTGTCTCATCCTGAAATAGTGGCAGGTCCTGACAGCACTTCCACATACAAACAGGATGTACTTGAAGCAAGACAAATGAAAACCCGAGCGGTTGAACTCCCCCGACGTTGAAACATTTTATTTGGTTTGGAACCGTAATGTTCAATAGCTGGCCTGAATATAAGAGAAATCACAAGTTAGATCCAGTGGCAAGATACCCACAATTACCGAGTTTGTCCTAATCCATTCAGGTTTTCAGAAGTTATTGTCTAGAAACAAAATATATCTTTGCCAAGAGGTGGCATGACTTATGGGTCGATCGGGATGAAATACAACAAGCGAGATCTTCAGGCACATACCAAATTTGAAGAAAATCCGTTCAGGTTATCGAAGGTTATTGTATGTAAACAAAATTTTAACTTGGCCCCAAGGTGGTGCCACCTATACGTGAGTCATCGTGAAAAAAAATGGCCAGTGAGATCTCGAGGCGAGGTACCCATCTACCAAATTTGAAAAGAATGCATTCAGTTTCTCAGAAGTTATTGTCTGGAAACGATGTCAGATGAACGCACGGACATACGGACGGTCCGCAATAGTGTAGTCCCGATTTTGTCACTTCGGATGTCGGGGGACAATTATTCAGTTTTCTGTCACTCCTTTTCAAATCATTCCTATTCAGGTTATGATAAAGTTATATAACATTGGGGCTTGTATATGCAATGTCTTGATAGACAGGTCAGCCCTCATTCACACTGTACATTCTGAGACCATAATGAATTGATCACATTGCGCCCATTGACAGGCCTCTTCCGTTTTCAGGAACTCTTTGAATTCAGTTCCATGAAGTTATGTAATTACATGCTATTTCTTCAAATCACAACAATCAGTACAATTAATGGCCCATTTACGGCCTGTCCTGGGTGACATCTACACCGAGTGATGGTCTCAAATGGATGAAACTGGAGCAGAGCTCTCACCAAGTTAAGGTTAATTTATCACCAGTAATTTCAGACCTGACCAAACATGCACCAATTAATACTGCTCCAGTATCCGATCATCTCCAGAAGACATCATATCTTTAATACAACCATAACATTAACAGATTACCCTATTTCGTCTAATTCAGATAGCAGAATTTAACTTCAGGCATCTGTGGAGAGAAAGTCTGCTAATATTCTGCAAATTATGCTAGCTAACTCTTCAGTTCTTGGGATAAATAATATATCCATGCCACAGTGTTTAGCCTCAGTACGTTGATAATCATGTAAAGATGATTTTTTTCAGCTTCGAAGCCTAAAAATGCTGTTCGATAAAATTAGAAGAAATAGGGTACTGTATTTCAATACGACTACCAGAGCCAGTTGGACTACCAGAGCCAGTTGGACTACCAGAGCCAGTTGGCGGCAGAATGAATTTCACCCTGTAAATACTGAGTGAGTGAGTGAATAGAATTTAACGTCGCTTTCAACAATATTTCAACTATATCACGATGAACCAACTAAGCACTACCCAGCCCAGTTGTGTTCCTGCTACTTCAAAGAAGAAATCTTTGAAGCAGCATGGAACCAGACACCCTCCATCCACCCTATAAAACACTGAGGACAGCGCACAAGATGCCTCTCAGCAAAATGGATTGAAGCAACAGGAACCTGAACCCACCCAACCACCCGCTGTAAATACTGAGTGGGAAAAGGGGTGAATGAGTGACTGAGTGAGTGAATATGATTCAACATCGCTTTCAACACCATTTCAGTCATATCACGACATTGGTTACTATTCCTTTTCACACCTGGAAACCACACGGGTAGGGTCCTACACATGTATTCCTTTTAACACCCGAGACCCCACGGGTGGGGTCCTATTCCTTTTCACACCCGGGATCCTTACGGGTGCCCCAGTTAGTTGCCTCTATGACAAGCTCTCGGAGGCGCCGAGGCCTATTCTAAACATGACCTGGAGTGTGTACGATGACACCCCAGGTCAATTCCCGGGAGTCCCATGGGGCTCTGATCTCCTATACATGTATATGGCTGTGAAGTAACAATAACTTTCTGGATTGAGATGTTCAAAATCGCTCTGATCACCTGTATATTGCTGTGATTTATCAGTAGAAAGTGTCTGGATTGGGATGTTCAATAAAGCTCTGATCTCTTGTATATTGCTGTGATATATCAATAAGTATCTGGATTGGGATGTTCAATAAAGCTCTGATCACCTGTATATTGCTGTGATATATCAATAAGTATCTGGATTGGGATGTTCAATAAAGCTCTGATCTCTTGTATATTGCTGTGATATATCAATAAGTATCTGGATTGGGATGTTCAATAAAGCTCTGATCTCTTGTATATTGCTGTGATATATCAATAAGTATCTGGATTGGGATGTTCAATAAAGCTCTGATCTCCCCTATATTGATGTCTATATTGCTGTGATATATCAATAAGTATCTGGATTGGGATGTTCAATAAAGCTCAGATCTCCCCTATATTGATGTCTATATTGCTGTGATTTATCAATAAGTATCTGGATTGGGATGTTCAATAAAGCTCTGATCTCTTGAATATTGCTGTGATATATCAATAAGTATCTGGATTGGGATCTTCAATAAAGCTCTGATCTCCCCTATATTGATGTCTATATTGCTGTGATTTATCAATAAGTATCTGGATTGGGATGTTCAATAAAGCTCTGATCTCTTGAATATTGCTGTGATATATCAATAAGTATCTGGATTGAAATGTTCAATAAAGTTCTGATCTCTTGAATATTGCTGTGATATATCAATAAGTGTCTGGATTGGGATGTTCAATAAAGCTCTGATCTCTTGTATATTGCTGTGATATATCAATAAGTATCTGGATTGGGATGTTCAATAAAGCTCTGATCTCTTGTATATTGCTGTGATATATCAATAAGTATCTGGATTGGGATGTTCAATAAAGCTCTGATCTCTTGTATATTGCTGTGATATATCAATAAGTATCTGGATTGGGATGTTCAATAAAGCTCTGATCTCCCCTATATTGATGTCTATATTGCTGTGATATATCAATAAGTATCTGGATTGGGATGTTCAATAAAGCTCTGATCTCCCCTATATTGATGTCTATATTGCTGTGATATATCAATAAGTATCTGGATTGGGATGTTCAATAAAGCTCTGATCTCCCCTATATTGATGTCTATATTGCTGTGATTTATCAATAAGTATCTGGATTGGGATGTTCAATAAAACTCTGATCTCTTGAATATTGCTGTGATATATCAATAAGTATCTGGATTGAAATGTTCAATAAAGTTCTGATCTCTTGAATATTGCTGTGATATATCAATAAGTGTCTGGATTGGGATGTTCAATAAAGCTCTGATCTCTTGTATATTGCTGTGATATATCAATATTGTCTGGATTGGAATGTTCAATGAAGCTCTGATCTTTTGTATATTGCTGTGATATATCAATAAGTATCTGGATTGGGATGTTCAATAAAGCTCTGATCTCTTGTATATTGCTGTGATATATCAATAAGTATCTGGATTGAAATGTTCAATAAAGTTCTGATCTCTTGAATATTGCTGTGATATATCAATAAGTGTCTGGATTGGGATGTTCAATAAAGCTCTGATCTCTTGTATATTGCTGTGATATATCAATATTGTCTGGATTGGAATGTTCAATGAAGCTCTGATCTTTTGTATATTGCTGTGATATATCAATAAGTATCTGGATTGGGATGTTCAATAAAGCTCTGATCTCTTGTATATTGCTGTGATATATCAATAAGTGTCTGGATTGAGATGTTCAATAAAGCTCTGATCTCTTGTATATTGCTGTGATATATCAATAAGTATCTGGATTGGGATGTTCAACAAAGCTCTGATCTCCTGTATATCAATAAGTGTCTGGATTGGGATGTTTAATAAAGTTCTGATCTCCTCTATATTGCTGTGATATATCAATACATGTAAGTGTCTGGATTGGGATGTTCAATAAAGTTCTGATCTCCTCTTTTTTTGCTGTGAGGTTCAATAAAGTTCTGATATATCATATAGCATATATTGCTGTGATATATCAATAAGTGTCTCGACTGGGATGTCCAATAAAGCTCTGATCTCCTGTATATCACAGCGATATATCAATAAGTTAGGACTTTATTTATGGCAGATCTGACAGTACCTTTATACACAAACATCCTACAATACTAGTGGCAGGTCTAACAGCACCCTTATACACACACATCCTATGATTGTGGGAGGTCTGACAGCATCTTTATACACAAACATCCTACAAGAGTGACAGATCAGTAACAGCACCTTTATCCACAAACATCCTGCAATACTAGTGGCAGGTCTGACAAACCTTTATACACACATCCGACAATAGTGGCAGGTCTGACAGCACCTTCATACACAAACAAAAAGAGGTAGATGATTGGCAAATTATCTGGTATTCTGTCACCAATTGCATGTTAAGCTTTTTTCTATGCTTGAATTTGCCTGTGTCTATACAGTCTAAGCCGATAGCAGTCATCTGAACGGCTCAGTTTTGACCAGCACATTTCCTGTCCCCCTAAACGTTTTACACCTACACTCACAGGGCTTCATTTCTAAAGTCCTATCATTACCATCATTACCCACTGGCACATGCATATATGCATGCAGACAGCTTCATATAGCTCCTTTAATAGTATAGAAATATATCAAATCCTTGTTATGAAGGTTAAGACTAAGTTGTCCATTCGGTCACTATACTTTTCAAAATGGATGATATGTGCATGCCATTTTTTTTTTCAAACTTCTCTCTGAAATTTGCCTATAATTGTTATTAGATATTTCTGTATTATTTTCAGCTGTTCAAGGGGATGAAGACAGCTAGTTGTCTGACTGGCTCTGTTTTATGAGTGAAGTAAACATAAATATGTCAAATCCTTGCGAAGAAGGTTGGGACGAAGTTTTAAAACATTGCTACTTCTTACACAATGTATTCATAAAATGTCATCCATCATTCACAAATGACAGCTTTGCAGATTCACAGACCATCAAGAATAGATCACATCACAACCATTGGCAGATCTTCTGTTTTCAGCAAACCCATTGTTCCACATTTCCTAAAAGAAGTTCAGATAATTTTGTGCTATTTATTCACATCTCAACATTCTCTAGAGCAAAAAAAAAGAGAGCAATTAATGGCACATTTATCTGCCATCCTAAGCTTAACATCAAAATCTTCACCGACTGATACAGTGAAGTCTGTAATGGATGACACACAAGCACACAATGAAGCTCTGAAGAATCAAACATTAACTGAATACCAATTGGTACGGTTTCACTCATCCCCAGAAGACTCATCTTCACATACCCAAGTCAAATACTACAGGTACTCCCTTGGCTGAATATCACATGTTTTCTCTTCAGACTGCGGTTCATGGTGAATCAATAGAAGGGTTCAGGGTGGATCAATAGAAGGATTCAGGGTGGCTCAATAGAAGGGTTCAGTGTGGCTCAATAGAAGGGTTCAGTGTGGATCAATAGAAGGGTTCAGGGTGGATCAATAGAAGGGTTCAGTGTGGATCAATAGAAGAGTTCAGGGTGGATCAATAGAAGGGTTAGGATGGAAGGGTTCAGTGTGGAACAACAGAAGGGCTCAGGATGGATCAATAGAATGCTTCAGTGTGTATCAATAGAACCCGTCTAGTGGATCAGTAGAAGGGTTGGGATGGAAGGGTTCAGTGTGGAACAACAGAAGGGTTCAGTGTGGATCAATGGAAGGGTTCAGGGTGGATCAATGGAAGGATTCAGTGTGGATCAACAGAAGGGTATCCTGTGGATTTAAGGAAAGGTTTTCCTGTGGATCAATAGAAGGGTTCAGGGTGGATCACCAGAAGGGTTCAAGGTGGATCAATAGAAGGGTTCAGTGTGGAACAACAGAAGGGTTCAGTGTGGATCACCAGAAGGGTTCCAGGTGGATCATTGGAAGGGTTCAGTGTAGATCAACAGAAGGATTCAGGGTGGATCAATAGAAGGGTTCACTGTGGATCAATAGAAAAGTTCAGTGTGGATCAGTAGAAGGGTTGGGATGGATCAATAGAAGGGTTCAGTGTGGATCAATAGAAGGGTTCAGTGTTGATCAATAGAAGGGTCCAGTGTGGATCAATAGAAGGGTTCTGGGTGGATCAACAGAAGGAGTGAGTGAGTGAGTGAATATGATTTAACGTCGCTTTCAACTATATTTCAGTCATATCATGATGTTGGGTCCTATTCTTTTTCACACCCGGGAACCCCACAGGTGCCTCAGTTAGTCTCCTCTTATGACAAGCTCTCTGAGGAGCTGAGGCTTATTCTTACCATGACCTGCGGTGTGCACACCGACATCCCCCGAAGCCTCACAGGGCAGATCAACAGAAGGGTTCAGGATGGATCAATAGAAGGGTTCAGCGTGGAACAACAGAATGGTTCAGTGTGGATCAACAGAAGGGTTCAGTGTGGATCAATAGAAGGGTTCATTGTGGATCAATTGAAGGGTTCAGTGTGGAACAACAGAAGGGTTTAGTGTGGATCAACAGGAGGGTTTAGTGTGGATTAATAGAAGGGTTCAGGGTGGATCAACAGAAGGGTTCTAGGTGGATCAGTAGAAGGGTTAGGATGAAAGGGTTCAGTGTGGATCAGCAGAAGGATTCAGGGTGGATCAATAGAAGGGTTCAGTGTGGATCAGTAGAAGGGGTCAGTGTGGGTCATCTTAAAATATCACTATGTTGAAAGCAATAAGCAACCATCCAAATGGATTGAGAAAAGAAGGGTTCAGTGTGGATCAACAGAAGGGTTCAGGGTGGATCAATAGAAGGGTTCAGGGTGGATCAATAGAAGGGTTGAGTGTGGATCGAGATAAGGGTTCAGGGTGAATCAACAGAAGGATTCAGGGTGGATCAATAGAAGGGTTCAGTGTGGATCAATAGAAGGATTCAGTGTGGATCAATATAAGGGTTCAGGGTGAATCAACAGAAGGGTTCAGGGTGGATCAACAGAAGGGTTTAGTGTGGATCAATAGAAGGGTTCAGTGTGGATCAATAGAAGGATTCAGTGTGGATCGAGATAAGGGTTCAGGGTGAATCAACAGAAGGGTTCAGCGTGGATCAACAGAAGGGTTTAGTGTGGATCAATAGAAGGATTCAGTGTGGATCAATATAAGGGTTCAGGGTGAATCAACAGAAGGGTTCAGGGTGGATCAATAGAAGGATTCAGTGTGGATCAATATAAGGGTTCAGGGTGGATCAACAGAAGGGTTCAGTGTGGATCAATAGAAGGATTCAGTGTGGATCGATATAAGGGTTCAGGGTGGATCACAAGAAGGGTTCAGGGTGGATCAACAGAAGGGTTCAGTGTGGATCAATAGAAAGATTCAGTGTGGATCAATATAAGGGTTCAGGGTGAATCAACAGAAGGGATCAGGGTGGATCAATAGAAGGATTCAGTGTGGATCAATATAAGGGTTCAGAGTGGATCAACAGAAGGGTTCAGTGTCCAGAAGGGTTCAGTGTGGATCAATAGAAGGGTTCAGTGTGGATCAATAGAAGGGTTCAGTGTGGATCAATATAAGGGTTCAGGATGGATCAAGAGAAGAGTTCAGTGTGGATCAGTAGAAGGGGTCAGTGTGGATCATCTTAAAATATCAATATGTTGAAAGCAATAAGCAACCATCCAAATAGGTTGAGAATATTTCCTGGGAAATACCCATAATAGGATGAATAATCAATTCTTCCACCATTTCCATCAGACACAATGTCTTCTTATAGACAGAACAGTCTGATGAGGTCAGACATTCAAGATTTACAAACAAGATAAATGACTCATTCATGGATGGAGGCGAAGGCCTGAATGATATCACACATAACCCAAGTCAGTCAATTGAGCAAACCATTGAGGAACTGGGGCACAATCTGACAAATAACTCTGATGAGCATTCAATACTGGAGAGTCTCTCAAGTACTCCACTACTTGGTGGCAACTGTGCATTTCTACAAAACTTCATATGGTATTTTCTGTCGGCTCCCACTGTAGACTTTCCCTGTACTCTCATCATTGCAACTTCCAGTGATATCTATGTTGGATACTTCAATCACTGGAGACTCATTTGAGATGAACACAGCTACATGTAGTAAAACAACTGGAAGCTTCGGGTGAGTGACAGTGAATAATTAAACCACTCAACTGATTAAAATGAAATAAATAAGATGACAAACTATGGATCTTTAGCTTCAAGAATTATTGCAGTTCCCACTGACTGGAAACCAACACCATATACCCTAAACAACAACAACTTAGAACTAGACACTGTGGACAGTGACCCGGTCTTCCCATTCCTAAATTTGAGCTCAAACGAATAATAACTGAGATACTGAACATCAAAGCCTTGAAGTTGGATCCGAACCCACAAGCTCGCAGGTTTATTACGTTGGCTATACATACCACTCCTATATCCGTAGGAACGTGTCACTGTGCATTATAAAGTTATTCCAATTAAAAATATTTGACACTGTAGAATAAAATGCTACAACTGTGTAAGTTGTATCCCAATGAAACGGCCTGTTCACATATCCCACGAACCGCTTGAACGTAATTCTTTGTGTAACCCGTACACCAATTGTCAATCTATGTTGGACAGTTTCCATATATTCAGTCCTTTATGTAACGCGTAGCCATGATAAAGCGGTCATGTTAAACGGTTCTTGAATAAAAGCAGAAGATGTAAGCAATTGCCGCTCAGCTGTTTGTCTTTGTGCAAAGTATGTTATTTTAGTGCTGGAAGCAGTTTCTTTCCCCGTAATAAGCGAACGAAACAAGTTACTGACCATCATCTGATCGAAATGCGCGATGGTTCAACTATAGAAAAAAAAAGAGAAAAAAAAATTACTGGCTAAGGTAGGAATCGAACCACGGCCCTTGTGGTTAGGAAGCAGACATCCAAACCACTCGGCCATGTAGACTAACGTGTCAAAACGGAGTAGAATAACATATAGAAAAGTTCGATACACGAAAACAGCCTTATAGCGTGTGTAAAGTGAGAAACACTATTATTTACATATTTAAAAAAGTATTACCTCTACTCCTTCGAAATTTTGCACACCGACAGACATATATATTCTCTCAATGTCCTGTGAATATGGTGCGGATTGGAGTTACAGTTTCGCTATGGCATCAAAAACGTGAAAATTTCGAATTTTGCCAAATATCTCCTATACTTTCTGGTACCTTTTTTCTGTTCTACTTCTTTTCTGTGACGTCATTTAGTGACCCATATTTATATGCAAATTTCAAGTCCGGGCGAAGAATAGTTTTCTCATTACAGCCCTTCAAGTGTGAAAATGTAAAGGGCCATTGCTCAGGAACAAAGGTCAAGGTCAGGTCAAAATTTGTACGACTTCATTCATGAGTTATGGGGAACATGTGTGCTGAATTACACATTCCTAGTCGTTATATTTTTCGCAGAAATCAAGTAAATCACTTTTGGTATCAGGTGATATTGAAGGTCAAGATCACATCGGATCGTTTTCTTTTTAGTGTGAAACGAAAGACCATCGAAGGTTCTTTCGTGAGTTTTAGTAAGATGGCTGCCAGTGACCTACTTTTCGAGTAAATGGAAGCCGTATTTTCGACATTCAAATGCATACTGTTCCAAAGGTCAAGGTCATGACCGACATCTGACAATCTAGATCAACTCAGGATGTCACGCGTGTCAACTGACCCAGTTGGCAGACTGATCGCATCAGCCGTTCGAGTGTCGTCCATCAAACTTTGACCTCATATGGGCACGATTGTAGAGGTCAAAGGTCAAACTCAAGGTCATATTATTTTAGGACATGGAAGTCTTCATAAATGCTGCAAGACTCAGCTCTGTAACTTCCGCTATTATGAAATGGCAGGTTGCACAAAATAGATAAAGGGACACAACTCCTTTACCCTGTGACGTAACACCCTGAATAAGGAACGGGAGCATGGCCATGCATAAAACTTACGAACCGTAAAGTTTCCCACAGATACGTTGTACAATGTATCCTGCAATCCTCCGACAAGAAAAGCATTGTCAGGGGAGAGAACTCGGGACCTGCCGTCATGACCTACTTATTTTATGATTAAATATGTTGTAGATTATATCAAACATCTACATTCTAGATCTCCGCTGCTCGCTCTTAGCCGTTCGCCCTATATTCGCATTGGCAGTTTTGACTTTACTGCCCTATAAATCAATAGGTCAAGGTCAAGGTCACTTTTGGATACAAATATGCACATCTTCAGATTTGGATCTAAACGTGTGCCGAATATCTAAGCTCTATCTCAAAGGCTTCATGTCGTTTTTTCGAAAAGAAAAAAGTGCTTGGAATAATAATAATAATAATAAGAAGAAGAATAATAATAAACAGAATAACAATAGGTCTATTCCATTGGAAATGGAAAGACCTAATTACGCTGCTATTTTATGATGCTGTCTTACTGAAGCATCATGTCAAAGGCAGACAGGACATTAACCAGATACTGGGTCAACCATTCCTTGCTCTATCCTCCTAATGCTGACTGCCAAGTGAGGAAGCAACAAGTTCCATTGTTCAAGTCTTTAGTATGATCCAGCCTAAGATTGAACCCCGGACCTCCTGCTTGTGAAGCAGATACTCTATCCATTGGGCAACCATAGAACAGTGGTCTTCAAATAAACTGATCATTATACCACATAACTTGAAAATATTCAAAAGTATTGTTATCAAAAAAAGAGCAATAAATAATTTCTGTGGAATGATTATGGCAGACTATAACAGCAGAGACAACAACAAGTCACTCGCAAAAAGTTTCAGAGCATTTAGCTCTATTATAAAAGAGGGTATAGGCCTACATGTATTTGAAGATCCAATATTCAGCAACGTAGGAACATATATTCAAGGGAATTAAGCACTTCACTCAAAATCAGAATTAAGTTCTGCTCTAATAACAAGGTTTTTGCACAGAAAGCTACAATATATCTTCAACACCAGCCTGAATATAAGTGTCACAAAAGGACTTGTTACAATGTTAACTAAATCCGGGTTTTCAGATATAAATCTGGAACAACAGATTGATTCTGCAAAATGGATTCAAGACCTGTTATGTTCCCAGGTAAATTTTTCTGCCAATGCTCACCATACATGTATACATGAAACAACCAAATGTTTGACTGAAACTACTATCAGAATGCTGTCTTCATGTATAATCACCCATAATCTAATCTGAACACTCTATTCAGCAATGTACATGCTTATCACATAACTGACAGCAATCCAGACCATACACTAACAACAAAGATGTATCTGCCTGTTCTGAGAATTGAGTCTTGCCGTACTATGCTAGAGCTAATTAAGCTCTGGAAATTCAAGGATGCACCGTCTCTTGGGAATGTGTCCACATCCTAGAACTGGAAATATTACAGACAGGGCCTAATCTAGCCCCACTCAGCCTCCAGAAACCCTGACACTGCTGTTGTCCTCAACTGCCCCTCCTACAGATTTTTTTTTTTTTTAAACAATAACCACTTCCAGTCATGCCAGTATGTGAAAAGCGTGCAGTTTCGCACATAATCATGTGTTCAGCTTTATTTCTATCACATTTTCCAAATCATTTTATCGGTTTTAACAAAATAGAGTGATGTTTTAAACTGATATTCATGCACTATCAATGTATCCAGGTCCATGAGTTTTCATAATGCTCAGTTATTACCAGTGGCAAAGTACATGTAAGTATAACCTTTTTTTTAAACTGCCTATTTAAGAGGTAAAAAGCAATTATTCTTTTATTCATACTGAATATTCTACCATTTAGGATGATGTTTGGTATGCAATCTAGGTAAACCAAGATGGTATATCAGCGAAATACCATCTATATAGATGTGACGCTATGAAATATTCCTGCAAAAGTTTTGTTGATATTCTAAGAGATTCCCTAATAAGCCAGTGACAACAAACAATTTGGCATTGATTGATGTTTAGATCACGGGGACGAAAAATCTACTGGCAGTCGGTCATTTGCTATTTTCTACCATCAGACAAAAGCAGACTTTTTGGTGTAGTAAGTCCTTAGAAGTTTATGCACGATGTCTATAGATATGATTCCTTATTTGGATACTGTTTCGGTTTTCTGTTCACATGCTGTTTGTAATTACAAGGGGAGTATATTCAAAGTTATTTCGCCCAGATAGCCACCCAGTTGGCTAACAGATGTAGCGAAAATTCGCACGGGATTTATATAGCATTAATGTGACCAGCTATTATGTTCTGTGATATTATATCTGAGTTTACTGAGATTGGTTTGGTATGGTGACACTGTCTAGAAACCTATAGCTATTTCAGAGATCACTTGTTAATGTCAATTTCAAAAATCGCATGACAACGACAGGGGCAAGACCTCGTCTCCTGCTTTCTCTTCCCATTGAGCAATCTGTGCCCTCAAGTGCCCTTTTTGAACTTCACCACCCCCTGCCCTTAAGTTAAAACCTAATTGGGCCCTGACAAAAAGCATAGAAGTTGATTGACAAACCTAGCCCTGGGGACAGACACAGCTCAAAAGCAATAGATTTCTTGCTTTGCAGGAGTGAGGTACACTTGGAAAACTACAATAGCTTAAGACATTTTTAAAGATGAAAGTTTATTTTTTCAATCCCGCATGAAGCTTTGTTTTGTACAGCAAAAATACCCAACTTTTAAACTGTATACATGTATGCTGTCTGACAAAGTGACATACATCTGTAAAACTTCTTCGACAGACTTTGTCTGTGAAAACATTATATTTTTCTGCTTCTGAAACAACCACATTGTGGCTTTAGCTGACAACTACATGTGAATAATCCAATGGCTATAGCTGGTCAAGTCCTATGGAATACATGTTTCCTTCCTCTCCTCCTCCGTCCCAAGTCTGCCAACTTTTGTTATTTAATTCCTTAACTTTTGAACAAAACAATAGATTTCTCATAAATTTGTCAAGATAAGTATGGGGCCACACAGATGTCACATACCAAAATTGAAGTCAGTAGATCAAACTCAAAGGTCAAGGTCACTGTGGCCTAAAAATCAGGAAATTATCGAAATTTGTTTCTTATTTGAGTATATACAATTGGTAAGAGATGATACATGCCAGGTATGTAAATTATCAAAGGTCAAATAGGACAACAGTTAATGTCACAGAGACCCCTTCGAACAGGAAAAAACAGGAAATTACTCCAATCCAATGTGGATTGTGGATTGAATCTAGTTCAGGAATATCTCAAAAGCTGAAAGGATGCATTTGTGGGAAGCAATGTGTCGGGTAAAAAGATGGCAGCCAAAAGGTCAATGTCAAGGCAGTGTTCGAATTTAAGAAAAATTTGAACCGGTCCCAAAAATGTAACCAGTCCGCAAATATTTTGACTAGTCCGTTAATATTAAATAAAAGATGATCTGGGAACATTTGTCATCATGAACATTTTGTTCGCTGTGTTGATTGCTACTAAATAAGGAATTAATAATTGTGCATAGTCTTTAATTTCTTGAGCGTGTGTGAAGATAATCAAATACGACGAACGGCTAGACTTTGACGGTGACTTTGACTGTGTCGTCATGAAACACTGCTTCAACAAACGCCATTTCAAGCCAAAAAATCAGTAGATTTGTTTCAAAGTTGATGGAGAATATGTTCAAAACTGTCCTGGTAAACATGATCAGGTCGACTGAAGCGTAAACATGTTGCTGATTTCTCGATTTGGAAGTGGGTGCTTTATTTCCTGAAAAGATCGTCAACCTGCCGCCATGCATTGCCATGCGCTGCATTACAGTCACACTTTACGGTATGCTGACAGTGCGTGCACCGCTTTACGGTTGTTGTTGTTGTCATAAAATGTGGCCTTGGTCTTGATTTCGTTGGAATTGCTGAAAAATTTTTTTAGTCTCGCACGATTTACATGTATTTAGACTCGATCGGGTAGCCGAAAACAGACATATTTTTTTTTGCCTTATTTCATTCTTCATTCTTTTCAAATTGTGCAGAGATATGGAGAGAAATAATACACAATGAACTGAGCGTTTTTGTTACCAGTCCGACGGACTTGTTGTTCAGTCACCCACACCAGTCCGTTTGACTTTTTACCAGTTTCGGACTGAGAGGCAGGTGCCAAATTCGAACTCTGCAAGGTCACTGACCAACAGCACCTACTGTATAAAACTCTTGCATTTTGTTTTATTGACGTAGTTGTTTCTTCATAACCCGATGGTATATACATCTATACAACATGATGAAAGCCAACTATTGTACATGTATGTAGCACTACCCATTTTATGTGTAACTGAAAGGCTTTTATGAGAATTGTCAATAGTTGCACAGTCTACCCAAAGTTTGCTAAGCAAACCAGCCAGCTTCCTGCATCAACATATAGTGCAAGGCAAATGGATGAGGAGAGTATTTCCCTTACCATGTCAATACAGTCAATAATTACCAGATGTCAATTAGCCACAAATTCATCTCTATCTACATAACCCTGCTAGACAATACACTGAGGAGAACATTGTTGACTTTACAATTAGCATCTTATGCAGTAACTTGGCAACTCAGTGTGACCATAATATTTATAGTTCATGCAAGACTGACTTTCAATGGAAAGACAAATACGTGATGTTTCATAGTTAGCCAGCTGTAACCTAGAGAGGTAAAAGTTCTATTTAGAAATGAAAACCTGAGCAGTCCAACTGTCCCACAGCCATCGACACCATAGACCGTATAGCAACATGAAACGTTTATAAAAGGTTGTATTTAAAATTGTACATTGAATGATGGGATTTTTTTTTTTGAATGTTAATGTGAAGATAATAATTAATACAAAGAAATGTGTGCAATATAGCTTGTTAGTAGTGTTAATTAATGAGGTCAGCAGGGAAACTGATCAGAGAGGGAACTAGACCCATGGGCATATATAGAAAGGTGGTTCAGAAGATAAACGCTGTTGCTTGATTGAGGGTTGGGACAGATACCATCCATCGCAAGTGAACTTTTCTTTGCATAATCTAGATTTTATTGCACTGTACTTCCATTTGTATATTAGTATTTTGTAATTTATGGCTCACAGGAAAAACAGTTTTTAACTGATTGTGATACCCGAGTATCATTTTCAGAGACTATCGATTGACTGGCTGCAATGGTGGATATAGTAAAACTGAAAAGAATAGCTGCTTCCTGAGTAGCAGATTTCTTTCCCAGAGTTTCAATTCAAAACAGTATTATTTGTTTGAAAAAGCCCCCCCCCCCAAAAAAAAACACACGAAAAATTGACCATAATACCAAGCTGATCCGTATGTAGTGATACTACTATTATACATACACCCGGTACTGGCACTGAATTAAAGTATTAGAACACATTAGTGCATGAAACAACAAGTGGCAAGACATCCATCTCAGAATATTTCAGTTCTCAGACAGGTCAGATATTATTATTTCTAAGTTTAAGTTCAATTGATTCAATAATTTCACTACATACATGTACATGTAGATAAATTCCTAACACCAGTCCATGTGATGACCTAGTTCTAACCTGACCTCTTCATTCATCAGAAAATAGAACCAGCATAGATGCATGTACAGCCCCTAGAGCTATGGTAGGGCAGCTCTTTACACAATGTACATGTTGCCTCCCGCACTGCATTTCTCTGAGCTGAGGTCAATCTTTGGAAGAGTGACCATAGCAGGCTTCCATACTTTAGTGCGTATTAATCTGATATCTTGAAGGAAAACAATTAACAGAGTATTATTTAAGGACTCGAGGCCCGCGGAATAGGCTCAAACTATCGATATTTTTTTCTTTGCATATTTCAAAAGTTGAAGAAAAAACCTATCAAGTGTTTCTGTTATTTTCCTTAAAAAATGTTTGCAAACGTGAAATTTTAGCTCTCAAAACTTCACTGTCTGTGGAAGAACTCTGCCCTGTGGGGATTAGCGCGCATTACTCACAGTCGGTGTTATCGCCTGCTGTGACTTCGCACCTTGGCTAATTACTTGTCACTGCAATACACACAATTCGCACGCTGGGCTCATTTATTATAATTAGTTGTTTTTCTACTACATTCATGCCAAAGCCCCCATCGTTTACAAAATATTGAACAGGAAATTATATGGTCTATCTCAGTGTTTTCACGCCACATGACAAAATAACATGAATTGCAGGCAAGCACCTAAAAGGTGCGTGGACCCTTCAGCCTGTTTTTTTTAGTCAAGTAGGATCAGGGTTGCATCTAGAGCCAATTTAGTTTCGGAAAACATATGGGTGCCCAAAACTCAAACGAAACAAAAATACGAAGCTGCGCATCTGAAAACCCCTCGGCTCTGCATTGTTGCCATTCATAGGCTATTCAAGGCTTTGTCTTGTTCATTCTTACCAAGCAGTCAAGTGACAAATATACAGATTATGAAAAAATTTGCCATTACTAAATGGCCTCTAAGGCCATCCTTAAAAATATGTTTGTTGGCTGTAACCCGACCCTACCTCAGGAAGTTGGGTCGGTAGGTAGGTAATTTTTTTTTTTTTTTTTTTTTTAGATCAGGTTTTCCTTTTGGGGAGGGTGGAAGAGGTTAGTATTTTATTCAGATACTATAAGCAGGTCATTTGAAAAATACTTTTTGTCTGGCAGCAAAATTATTTCAGTACAGAAAACTAGTTATCTTCAAGGTATAAAGCAAGATATTCTTAAATTCAGGCTTGTGTAACTGTTTTATTTCTTAGAAGACATCGACATCCTTGAACACCTTCTTGACAATGACTAGTGACTAGCTGGTAAAAAAAAAAGAAGTAAACATATACCACTACCAGACACACTTTTGCCAAAATTGTGACAGGAAAGAAAAAAATCCTCTGTGTTATACAGAAGGTTGTTCATTACCATTTGGAGTTGAGAAAATTACCTCAAATTAATCATTAACATCATTACCGCCCTTCCTCGTCGCAAATTTATGGTGTGCTTTTATTGAATACTTAGGTACTTCCTTTATTCAGATTAGAAATACATCGTAATTTAATTTACTGACAACAGTGAGGCAAATACTAAGTTTCTAACCTGTGTCTTTTCGTGGAATTTAGTCCGAGGTGGAATTCTGACAAGCGTATTTGATGCCGACATCGGAACGTCAAAATTAAGCTGACGGGTCTAATTTGTCAAGACCGCTGAAGCCACCGACACTATCCATACATGTAGCTTTATCGACATAGAGGGTTATAAAGTTTCGGGTAAACAACAAAGCAGTACAGATTTTCTGCATTTAGGCACACTGAAGTCGTCTCGGATGAAAGTAGAAATCCGAACATCGTTGTTGTTGTAACATCGTCAGTCTCCGAATCTGTCGGTGTACGGACCTACGAGGTGGGGACAGTCCTAAACATGTCTACGTTCCACGTCGATTCGCGGCAGAGCTCTTTATGGCAGGTTTTTATAACCAACCGTTTTGAAATATTTTTCCCATCCTGTGTTGCTGTTGCCTCTCGATGTGTTTATTGTCCTCTCGACTCTCCATCAAACCCAAACACAAAACAGAAGGGGGAACTTCCCGCCATATACACGTGGTCGACGAAAACTGCATTCCCCTACGTAAGGGGCATGGAGGATATACCTTCAAAACGTGTGACATAAGCTCACATCGCCGACTACTGGAGAGTGAAATCCTGCTTGCGTTTGCTGGGCGAACGTTTTACATACGTTTACCCGTGAGAGGAGATAGGGGAGATAATTCTGACATTGCAAAATAAAATAAAAAGATGACCGGTCGGAAAATCGGCGAAAAAAGTTTCCAGTCGGCGGATTTTTGGACAGTCGGTCGGGTTACGCGCAACAAACTTATTTTTAAGGATGGCCTAAGGTTTATGTCCAATCAGAGAAGTCGGTATTCATTACATAAGTCTGTTGATGCATCGATGATGTATACCAAATTTTGTCATAGAGCATTTGAAAATTATCAGAGATAGAGATCATTAATGATTTCGCATAAATTAAAGATGGCCGCCCATCCTTCCCACCACTCAGAGAAACTGATGTGGTTATTCATTGCAAGTGTCTTGATACATGGATGCTGTATACCAAGTTTCATATAGAACACTGAAATGGTATCAAAGATATACATCATCAAAGATTTTGCATAAATTAAAGATGGCCACCAAGGTTTCCGCCCAATCAGAAACATCAGAACTGCCATTTATCGTAAGTCTATTGATGCATCGATGATATATGCCAAATTTTACATCGAGCACTCGAACGGTATCAGAGATAGAGATCATTAATGATTTCGCATAAATTAAAGATGGCCGCCCATCCTTCCTGCCACTCAGAGGAACTGATGTGGTTATACATTGCAGGTCTCTTGATACATCGATGCTGTATACCAAGTTCATATAGAGCACTGAAATGGTATCAAAGATATACATCAAAGATTTTGCATAAATTAAAGATGGCCACCAAGGTTTCCGCCCAATCAGAAACACCAGAACTGCCATTTATCGTAAGTCTATTGATGTATCGATGATATATGCCAAATTTTACATCGAGCACTCGAACGGTATCAGAGATAATTAATGATTTCGCATAAATTAAAGATGGCCGCCCATCCTTCCTGCCACTCAGAGGAACTGATGTGGTTATACATTGCAGGTCTCTTGATACATCGATGCTGTATACCAAGTTTCGTATAGAACACTTGAATGATTAAAGATTTTGCATAAATTAAAGATGGCCGCCAAGGTTTCCACCGAATCAGGGAAACTGGTTTGGTCATTCCTTTGAAGTTTCTTGATGCATCGATGATCTATACCAAGTTCACACACGGAACAGTGAAATGGTACCTAAGATACACAAGATTAATGATTTCGCATAAATTAAATATGGCCGCCAAAGTTTCCAACCAATCAGGTCCAGATTCAATAGGGTTCTGGGTCATGAGCATATGGATGTGCAGTGCAAGTTTGGTGTGCCTAGGGTAAGTCGTTCTAAAGATATCTTGGTAACGAGAAAGCTGTGATGGTTTCGCATAAATTAAAGATGGCCGCCAAAGTTTTCAACCAATCAGGTCCAGATTCAATGGGGTTCTGCGTCTCGCGCATACGGATGTGCACTGCAAGTTTGGTGTGCCTAGGGTAAGTCGTTCTGAAGATATCTTGGTAACGAGAAAGGTGTGACGGACGGACGGACAGACGGACAGACGACCAGACGGACAGACGTACATGACGACGACAATACCCTTCGGCCAAATTTTGCCGAGGGGTAAACACGAAAGTGTTGTTGTTGTTCAATTTGAAAGGATTTCTGAAGGAAATACTCCTAGAAAAAGCTTCTGGGAGCCTCAATATCGATCCGATTGCATAGCTGGGTATTAAATTTCATGTTAATAAACCTCTGTTTTGTGATTGATCACAGGCTCTTTGCGCCGAAATTCACTTAAAAAAATTGGACCCTCAATAATGAATTACGAAAAGGAACTGGGAGTTTGGGATCGGAATCTGCAAAAATCCCTGGATAACAGACTTCGGTTTCACGTGAGTGATGTGCTGGGATTACAGCATGCAAAAAAGTGTAGCTTTATCAGTGGCAATTTATGCATTGCACAAGTGTGATAACAAGTAAACACACTGATTGACACAGGCCCACCCTTATCATTATTTGGGGGGGGGGGGGCATAAGCTCCAGGTATGCAAACTGGTTCAAAATTGCCCAGAGTCAGGCTAAAAATGGGTTCTCCTAATCACTCGTTTTAAATAATTTCCAAGGTACAGTAACATGTTTGGTGACAAAAATTGAAGCATTATGTTGTACCAGTTGAATGTGTGGACACAAATATGATTCATGCAAAAGTTTTAGGATAAATCATAGGATGTAGAATAGAATGATTTAATAGCAAAATTAAAGACATGTGGCTGTCGCCATCGGGACCCCTCGGGCCGGGCCCAGAGCAATTGTGGAAATAATGTTTCCGACCCCAACAACTCACATATTTGGGGTGGGCATAATTTTACCTGTATGATATAGATCATAGACAGACAAAACAATATAGCAATAGAGCAGTGATTACCTATAGTAGATGTAGTCGAACGATTACTGTCTATTCACAGCAATCCACACAGGTTTGTGTGAACTCCTGAAAAACACATCCCATGGCACCGACTTTCAATAGGCTTCTGGTATTGGCTATATTAAACAACTGTATTAAGTTTCGTTGTTGTGAGTGAAGGACTTTTTGAGATAATGTGTTTACAAGGATATGGACCAACAGACATGTATAAAGGGGCAGAACTCCTGAAAAACACATCCGATTACACCGACTTTCAATAGGCTTCTGGTACTGGCTGTATTAAACAACTGTATGAAGTTTCATTGTTGTGAGTGAAGGACTTTTTGAGATAATGTGTTTACAAGGATAAAAACAGACAGACATGTATAAAGGGGCATAACTCCTGAAAAACACATCCAATGGCACCGACTTTCAATAGGCTTCTGGTACTGGTTGTATTAAACAACTGTATGAAGTTTCATTGTTGTGAGTGAAGGACATTTTGAGATAATGTGTTTACAAGGATATGGACCAACAGACATGTATAAAGGGGCATAACTCCTGAAAAACACATCCGATTACACCGACTTTGAATAGGCTTCTGGTATTAGCTGCATTAAACAACTGTATGAAGTTTCATTGTTGTGAGTGAAGGACTTTTTGAGATAATGTGTTTACAAGGATAAAAACAGCCAGACATGTATAAAGGGGCATAACTCCTGAAAAACACATCCAATGGCACTGACTTTCAATAGGCTTCTGGTACTGGCTGTATTAAACAACTGTATGAAGTATCATTGTTGTAAGTGAAGGACTTTTTGAGATAATGTGTTTACAATGATATGATGGACAGACGGACGGACGGACGGACGGACGGACGTACATACGTACGTGCATGGCAACGACAAGACCCCACAGCCCTATGGGCTGAGGGGTAAAAAAGTACAAACACACTGCTCAGGTGGTCAACCATTTCCGGAAAGCATGTGGTATATGCAGATATATATATTGCGAATTTGCGTAATGTTTTTCATAATATCTCACTTGACATTCTATCAACATATCTTCCTTGCCAACACAATCATGGGAAGAAAACGTTACAAGATTAGTAGGACACGCATGCAGGCAAAAAGAAACTGATAAACATTATTACACGACTCCTGCTGTTCGGTCATATATACCTCCGATTCAGTATTACTTTATACTGCATTATCGCATTATACATGCAGCAAATGTAGAAAGTGAGGTATTCATTCAAAATAAAAACTTTACGTATTCACGTATGTCTAACTTTACGTATTCACGTATGTCTAACTTTACGTATTCACCTGTGTCTAACTGTCCAGGAGTCTCACAGTGTTCATGCCAGGAATGCTGTGTCAGTCTCAAAAAGACTATTGAGGAACTGAAGTCTAAATTACACCATGTGCAGACAGCATTGTCTGATCTTCAGGAGGAAAATGCAGAACTTCATTCTGAACTATTCAAGGCTCAGCAGGCAAAAGCGCAACTACTAAAAACAACTGAAACACAAATAGCTCCCATACTGAAAAAGAGAACATGCACAGTAGGCATCCAATCAAATTCACAGGGAGCCAAGTTACCAACCGAAGTAAGTGAAGTTAATAGGAACAATCTGCCCAGTATAAACTCTGTCTCTCTGCAGAGTGCAACTCATGAGTGCAACAATGATAGAAGTCAAACAAGGGTCAAGAACTACATCAACTGGGAGGATCTAATGGGTACTGAAGTGTTTGAAAGGCAGCAAATCCCTACTTTGATTGGAGGAACTGTGTCGAATCAAATCGAGCCTACAGGTCATGCCAGCTCAACACTGATACTTGGTGACTCTATCACTAAAGGAGTGAACCCACGTGGTTTGAACAGAAACACAAAGGTACAGACGAGAAGAGGTGCTACAGTACGAGATTTGGATGAAATGTTACAGAACAGACCTGGACTGTTGGAAGACATTGATACAGTGATCCTACAAGTTGGGACGAATGATATCAGTCGTCCCTATGACGAAACTGTAGCTGACTACAGGGCACTGATTGACACCATCTCATGCCAGCCAAACACAATGAAGATAGTCGTTTCTGCAATTACCCCACGAATGGACTCTGGCGTCAGAGGTATGCGTGTCCATGGGCTAAATCTCAAACTAGAACAGTTGGCTACTGACAAGAACTGCTCCTTTGTCTGGCATGAAAATTTCTTCTGGGATGGTCGAGTGGTGAACAGAGAAATGTTAACAAGAGATGGGCTTCACCTGAGTGACAAGGGGACAAGTAGACTCCTATTCAATCTGAACGCCGAGCATCCTATCCTGAAGGAGAAACATTATTCCAGTGCCATCCGCTCCCCATCGCCTAGTGCTAATCATTATGATTTCTGTGGATACTGTGGGGAACCAAGTCATACAGATGTAAGGTGTAGTCATGGTAAACCAGTGCGGTGCTGGGTGTGTAAGTGTGATGGACACAAAAGCAAGTTTTGCTATTTCTACACACACCATGCATAGGAAAGTGGCAAGGCAGAGTCAGCCACTGACAAAACTTATGTGATAGATAATTCTGCTGTGATAAACGTGAGCAAAGATGAACTATATTTCAATAAATCTGAACTGCTCCAGTCTTCTTCTAACAATAATTCCAGTGCCAGTTTTGAAGCCAGTGTTTGTTTATCAAATCAGTTTGACTTTCTTAATTCAGTATGTGCCGAATGTAACAATTTAAATGTAACATGCTGTTGCTCTAATCTTTTTTCTGATCAAGAGCATCAAAACACCAAATCTTCCTTGAGTTTACAGAAGTGTGAATGTGATAATACAGTGTGTGATACACCTACTTCCATGTGCTTAGTAAATACATGCAGTACTGATTCTCACATTGATTTTATACCTGAAAGTAATATTTGTCCATCCAATTGTCTAGTTAATTTTGAAAATGTATATACTTCAACTTATTTGACTATATGTGCTGTTTTATTTGTGACAATAGTAACTTTTACTGCTAGAGAAATTAACAATTTTAATCTTAAAGAACTCGTTACAAAATCAAATTTTACTAAAAATGTTAAGAATTATGATCACCTTTCTGACAGAGCAAGCTTGGATTCTGATAAAGAAATGTTCTTATTAAAACAAAAAGGTCTAAAACTCATGCACTTGAATGTACAGCATATTCTCCCCAAGTTAGATGAACTCAAATGTACCATTTTCAGTAAAGATTATGATATCCTTGGGTTTACAGAAACCTTTTTAGATGAAAAGTTCTCAGATAAAAATCTAAATGTTAGTGGGTATAGATGTGAAGATTTCAGAAAAGATAGAACTTACAGTTCTGGTGGTGGATTATTAGTTTATGTAGCAAACCACCTTTCTGTGACAAGACGAAAAGACCTGGAAATTTCCAATATTGAAAGCATATGGCTTGAGGTCAGAAACAGTAAGGAAAAACCATTTTTATTATGTTTTGTTTACAGAACGCCAAGTTCCCGTTCCATTTGGTATGACTATTTTGATGATGAATTACTAAAAGCCTCACTTGAAAACAAAGAAATTATGATACTTGGAGATTTAAATATTGATTACTTGATGCCAAATGAAATTCCCCATAGGTGGCAAAACCTAACTCTAACCTATGACTTGCATCAAATGGTGAAAGAGCCAACACGAGTGACTAGCACCACAGAAAGTTGTCTGGACCATGTTTACACAACTGTGCCTTCAGATGTCATTGAACTGAAAGTTCCCCATTATGCTGTTAGCGACCACTATCCGACATGTGTTACCAAGCATAGCTATGTTAAACAGCGTAAAAATACACACATCAAAATTACATACAGGGACTTCAAGCATTTCGATGAAACAGTTTTTTTACAGGATCTAGCTAATGTACCTTTCCAAACTGTCGAATCCGAGAGTGATCCAAATGCTGCATTATCAACATGGTATTCCTTATTTAATGGAGTCATCGAAAAACATGCACCCTTAAAGACTAGAAATGTGAAAAGGTACAAACAACCGGAGTGGTATTCAGATGAGATAAAGGTAGCTCGTTATAACAGGGACTTTTATCACAGGAAAAAAGATGCTACCCAGTACTGTTTCTGGCGCAATAAAACCAAGTCCCTAATACAAGAAGCTAAATCTAAGCAGGTCAAATCAGCTATTGAAGATAAATCAAGCTCAAAATCTATCTGGAATATGTTGAATAGTTTAAGTGGTAAATCACCTTCTCCCCCATTCCCTACTGTATTAGAAGACAGTCAAACACAAAAGCAGGCTATCAATACGCAACACATTGCAAATATACTCAATGATGTTTTTGCCCAAATAAATAACACAACACAACAGAGGTCAACAGCAGCAGATTTACAAAGGCTCCAAGAATATATCAGTAACCATATGACCAAAGACAAGTCTTTTAATCTTGAATTTATATCACAGACAGATGTTTTCAAGAATTTAATTGCTTTAAATCCCAAGAAATCCACTGGCCTGGATGGAATTGGCCCCAGACTTCTATCCTTAGCTGCTCCATTCATCACACCCTCATTAACATTTATATTCAATCAGTCCATCGGAACGGGGATCTTTCCTGATGAATTCAAACTCGCTCGAATAACCCCATTTCATAAGACTGGATCGCGTGCCTCTCCAAACAATTACAGACCTATTTCTATTTTGCCAACCCTTGCCAAAATACTAGAAAAACATATTGCAAATCAACTTTCTGACTTTCTCAACACCAATAAACTACTTCATGAACTTCAATCCGGCTTCAGGTCCCGACACTCCTGCCAAACTGCTCTGACTAAAATCATCGATGATTGGCTTACAAAGATTGACAGTGGTCAGATCACAGGGGTATTGTACATTGATTTACGAAAAGCTTTTGACCTTGTCAGTCATGATCTGCTCTTGCAAAAACTAGCATGTTACCAACTAAATGAAAATTGCCTTATTTGGTTCAAAAGTTACCTATCCAATAGAAAGCAGAAAGTTTGCTTAGGGAATATTCATTCTGATTTTAAAGAAATAGGGTGTGGTGTTCCTCAAGGGTCGATACTTGGACCTCTGCTTTTCCTAATTTTTATAAACGACCTCCCTCTTCATGTTAAAAAATGTATCATAGATTTGTTTGCAGATGATACAACTGTGTCCACATCTGCTAAAAACTTAGACATTGTTGAAAATGTGTTAAATGAAGAGAGTGATGTTATCCACCAGTGGTGCGAAGATAATGAAATGGCCATTAACCTTGTTAAAACAAAGTGTATGAAGGTAGGGTCTTGTCAAAATTTAGCTAAACGTGGTAGGCCATTAAATGTAGATATAAATGGAACATCTATTGAAAATGTATCTGAGGCTAAGTTACTGGGAGTTATTATAGACGAAAAGCTCTCCTGGCATTCACACATCCGAAGTCAATGCAAAAAAATATCATCCAAGCTTGCTCTGTTAAAAAGAATTAAGAAGTATTTGCCGTTGGCTGCACGAGTTCTGTATTATAATGCTTATGTTTTACCACTAATTGATTATTGTTGTTCCATATGGGGCTCTGCTTCCAGAGAGTCACTCGACTGTATCCTACGTCTCCAGAAATATGCAGCAAGAATAATACTAGATGCAAACTATAGTACCCCAAGCCATGAACTTTTCAGGTCATTGAAATGGATGACCATTTATGAAAGGATAAAGTTCCATAAATCAATCTTGATGTTTAAATGTTTAAATGACTTAGCACCTGAATATTTGTCTCAAAATTTCATTTCAACTGCCTCTGTACTTCAAAAACAATTACGTTCTACATCATCAAAAAATCTGATTATACCCAAACCCAGGACCGAATCTTTCAAGCGCTCACTTCAATATTCTGGCGTGACTCTCTGGAACCAGTTGCCCCTAAATATTAAACTGTCAAATAATTTAAATATTTTCAAGAGACGAATGGAAACTTGGATTTTTTCAATGTATGATTCCGGCATTGCTCATAGAGTGTGTCTCTAATAGTTGTTCACTTGACAGAACTGTTCGATCTTATTATTTTGTTTATATTGTAAGTCTGTGTGCATGTTGTGTGTGAGTGTGGACTTCGTCGAGGGTTTCAAGGAAGATTGGTACTTGTACCAAATGATTTCACCTCGTTAAATAAAGTATTATTATTATTATTATTATTATTATTATTATTATTATTATTATTACTGCTGTGAATAACCGACTTTCACAGTGAGATCTCTGTGCTTTTACAGTGAGATCTCTGTTAAAAGGAATCTATCACTGTGCAGCACTGCTTGCAGGATGTAGGAAAGGACAGCAAATCAGCAGGATATTCGGATATCGTGGAAATCAGGCACTACATGCAACTTGGATAGACTAGTCCAATGTCATTTTAAAAACAACACCCGTCCCACTTCCTGGGGCAAACCAGACAGCCGACAGGTATGTTATGTCTATATCGGCATAAAAGAATGTGACCTGATACATGTATCTCAGAACCTGGGAGAATCGGACTTGTTATGAAGCTTCTGACTGATCATGGATTGATCTATCTGATATTACAGGCAGGTAGAAATGGTTGATACTTGTACAAGCTCTGAGCGACATCATACTCAAGTCTCAATAAAATAAATCTGTAACTTCAGAGGCAATGCTGAATCATTTTTTTAGCACCGTCACACCCTTTTAATCGCCGACACTGAAAAAAAATTTCCTGCAGTTTTCACACACTTGCTTTTCAAATTTTTGCAGACATAATTTTCTCGAATACTGTGCCAAAGAATTGTTTGATGTCTTGTTTTTATTTGTGAGAACTAGTTTTGTTGAAGTCACTCATTTTGTAAGAAAAAGTTAGAGACTAGGCCATACAAAGTTAATGTCTTGTTTCTCAGTTTCTGCCGCATGGCATTTTCCTTGCTGATCGACCCTTTTTATTCATATTTTTGAAAGAAAAAAAAAACATTGCCGCGGCATCCGTGATTTATATACCACACCTTTTTTTGCTCATGGTTTAACTGACAAAAGAGGTCCGAATTAATTTCTCAAGTTATTTCCACTCTTCCCTAAATAAGATCCCCAGAGAAACAATTAACTTTGTATGACCTTAATTTTATTCAGCCTCCAACTTCCATCCGGTGGCTATCCTCTATTTAAGACCAAACCAAAACATGGTGGTAAAGTAACCTGTGATGAAAAGTTGACTGTGTTTTTCAATCATCCATACTGAATATAAAGTCGCATATTCTTGCAGTTTCTTCCTCCAAACACAATGGTATTCTCCTATTGGGGCGAGGTATTACCTAGTTCCCTGTATGTGAGCGAGTAGGATTTAACATCGTTTTCAAAAAAATTTCAATCATATCAGGATGGCATGTGACAGGGCACGAAAGCGCTCACAGTTCATATTATTCTGGACACCGATCAGCCCACAAAGTCTTCACCAGGATCAACGTTACTCAACTTCAGTGATCTGATGAAAACCAGTGTGCTCAACGTGATACACCCAGTTTGCATTTCATGTCGACACATCACAGCGCATATTCGGTACTGGAAGCCTTTATGAGGAGGGTGGACCAAGTTCTGCTCACCTTGTATATAACAGATATCAGTGAGAGAGAGAAGAATGTAGATGGCATTGTATTCCCTGTTATAGGACACTCTCACCTTGTATATACCCAGATATCAATGACAGACAGGAGGACATAGATGACACTGTACTCCCTGTCATAGGACACTCTCACCTTGTTGTATATACCCAGATATCAGTGGGAGAGAGGAGGGCATAGACGACACTGTACTCCCTGTTATAGTACACTCTCACCTTGTTGTATTTCCCCAGATATCAGTGGG